>SJYT01012771.1:31242-71786 GCA_006410635.1 Cephalophus harveyi
GGACGGAGCTCCCTCCCTACCTCCTTTGTCTCTTTTTTCGTCTTTTATATTTTTTCCTACCTGTTTTTGAAGCCAATGATCTGCTTTTCTGGGTGTCTGATGTCCTCTGCCAGCATTCAGAAGTTGTTTTGTGGAATTAACTCAGCGATGGAATGTTCTTTTGATGAGTTTGTGAGGGAGAAAGTGGTCTCCCCATCCTATTCCTCCACCATCTTGGGACCGCCTCCTCAAGAACTGTTTTTAAATGTTTAAAGGAAAGATCTGGTTTATTTTGTGTATCATCAAGCTGGATTTCATCATTATAGTTACTCCATATCACCTGTGTTCTCTCACTTTTTCCACATCATAACTTTAATAGCATCATTTTTCTAATGCTGCCTCCATACCATTTATGATATATGATGAAACACAAAATAAGGTTAAGGATATGGTTTCTTAAAAAAGTATGTATGTTTCAAATAATTTGTTTATCATATTGTATTAGCTTTGAGATATTTGTTAAGCTAGTTAATTGCTTTGTTTTACTTTCTTTATCTATAAAAATGGGAAATAATAATATTGATTTATAAGATTATTTGAGGATTAAGTAAAACAGTCTAACATTCTAAATGCTTACTCAATAAATATGAGCAAATGTTCTCAATCAGATTTTTCATGTATTGGAAAATTTGAGGGAATATACAAGCTGATGGGTTTCCCAAGTGGCTCAAGTGGCAAAGAATCTACCTGCCAATGCAGGAGACACAGGCTTTCTCTCAGGGTCAGGAAAACCCCCTGGAAAAGGAAATGGCAACCCACTCCAGTATTCTTTCCTGGGAAATCACATGGACAGAGGAGCCTGATGGGCTATAGTCCATAGGGTAGCAGAGTCGAAATTGACTCAGCAACTGAGCATGCACATATGCATACACAGCGCTGATGGTTATAGATGCTTTAATTTTGATGGATCAGTCAGTGCAGAGTTCTGTAGTAGAAATTTGGAATCTATCCAAAAAATGATGTATAAAACAGTTCCCCCCACCCCCTGCAGCTCACTGATGATGTAGCTTCATAAACTCTAAGGGCAATACAGGAAAAAGACACTATCTCAGATCTTCAGACACTTCTAAAAAGAAAAGATATGGCAAAATAATGGTCAGCAATTCATCTTTGTCATAAATGCTTAAAGTCTATGCAGATATTTTTAGTTCTAGCCTTGGCTTGGTATCGACTTACAGTAAAAACTGCTTAATTGGCTTCTATAAACAACGTACTTATTCTGGACTTGATGTTTAAAGAGGATATTCATTTTGATGAGGATTATTATAGTTGAAGAATTTTCTACTTCAAGTCAATATGTTTCTGGAAAAATTATTACAAAGTCTAGAGATAACCAGAATAAAAAGCAATTTATATAACAGCTGAATTGTAATAAAAGATGATGTGTATTTTGCACTATTTTTCAACAACTCTGAAAATGATTCGCTCTTCACAATTATTTTGATTTGGGGGGATATAGTTTTAATTGGCAGTCATGTTTAGTTGTCGTGCAATATTATCCACTGAACATAGAAATATATAGAAAAATGCTTAAATTTTTGTTCTAATTTTAAATGGAACATAAATCTACTGCAGTCATCAGTTGATTACACAAGCTTCCTTTATTTTTTTGTACAGAATTATAGTTGGAAAGCAGTTTCAAGTGTCTTTCCCAGAGGTAGAAATGATCTGGAAAATAAAATAATATGTGAACACCTTCACTGATTCTATTCAGTAGATTTGTGTCATTCCAAATATACTTCTAGGCACCAGAAAGTTATAGATTTATACACAGATATATAGACAAGAATGAAAATAATCTCAAACTGGGAAAATATTTTGAATGTTAAATTGCTCCTGTCAATCTATATATTGAAGAAGGAAATGGCAACCCACTCCGTTATTCTTGCCTAAAGAATCCCCATGAACAGAGGAGCCTGTCAGGCTACAGTCCATGAGGTCTCAAGAGTCGGACACTTAGCAACTAAACCATCAACATTAAACCATCGCCAATCTGTATATATTTTGTGTTGTTCAGTCACTAAGCTGTGTCCCACTCTGCAACCCCATGGACTGCAACAGCCAGGTTCCTCTGTCCTCCACTATCCCCCTGGAGTTTGCTCAAATTCATGCCTACTGAGTTGGTGATGCTATCTAACCATACTATTCTCTGCCATCCCCTTTTCCTTTTGCCTTCAATCTTTCCCAGAATCAAGGTCTTTTCCAAAAAGTCAGCTCTTCGCATCAAGTGGCCAAAGTTTTGGAGGTCCAACTTCAACATCAGTTCTTCCAATGAATATTCAATGTTGATTTCCTTTAGGATTGACTGGTTTGATGCTCTTGCAGTCCAAGGAACACTCAAGAGTCTTCTCCAGCACCACTATTTAAAAGAATCAATTCTTTGGTATTCAGCCGTCTTTATCTTCCAACTCTCATGTTCATACATGACTACTGGAGTTTATATATGATAGTTTACGGTGAACAATGTTGGATTTGAGATCTCCTAAGTAGAAGATTTAGCTTTGGGAGTGGAGCACAGGCTTGATCACTCAACCGATTTTGTGTAACAAAGTTTTATTAAAATATGAAAAGGGACAAAGAAAGCTTTCGATATAGACATCAGAGGAAGATGGAGATTGCCCTGCTCATTAGTCTTAGCAAGGGAGCTCTGTACCTTATTACAGTAAAGGATCTTAACAGACCCACTCCCATAATATACGTCTTAAGATAACATGATTAGTCAGAAGGTTCTTTTTAAGGAGAAGCATGTCCTTGAGCAAGATACAGTGTTACATTGACTAAGACAAAGCAATGTAGAAAAAAATATTTGTCTTTTTCTCCTCCTTGAGAGCCTTGGACCCCTTTCTCCTTCTCAAGGTCCCTGGACCCCTTCCTCCTCAAGGGCCTCAAACTCCTTATCAACCTATGTAGGGATGAGCTCTCTCATTTCCATGTTTTTCTTTTAGGAGAAAATAGCTGCCAAGGGAAAAGGGGCATTGCTCTAATTCTGTAGCTACTTCCTGCTAGCCAGGGGCACAGGCCCTAAATTGTTGAGACAGCATAGTCTCCTAACCCTCATATTGAGGGTCTCTGATCCAGGGGCCTCAAGTAATAATTGGAGGTGGTTGTGGCACTCATAAGAGCTTGAACAACCATTTGTAGCTTAAAAGCTTTCAGACGGTTAGAAACAAACCCCATTTTGCAGTTACAGATGTAAGGCAAAACAGTCAATAAACCAAATCTAAACACAATCAAAATTAAAAGTTACATTATGTTCATAGTTACATTAGTCCATCTTAGAATTGTTAGATGTCATCATGGCATCACATATGATTGTTGTTGGTGAAGGTATTCGCAGGGTTGAAGAAAGCCCTTTCCTTAAAATGGAGAAACCCACTATGGGAAGCCTTCAATTGATGAGGAGGTTGAAAAGCTGAAAGCTGTCACATAATTAATTATAAGGCTTCAGGATCTATGATAATATCTGTGCACAAAAACAGTCTGTCATAGACACAGTCTCTTCTTCTTAGGGGCAGTTCAAGCCCTCTTTAAAGGCACGGGTAAAACTTTAAACCAACTGTCTTGTGTTTCCTGAGTTAGCTTCCACAGATGCATCTTAATAGTGTCATTAGCCTTTTCAACTTTTTGTGAAGATAGGGGTCCCCAGGGATAGTGTAAGTGATACTCTATTCCTAGAGCTTTCGATACCCCTTGAGTTACAGCATTTTTTAAGGTGGAGTATTGTTGCTCTGAACGTTAGAGTTTAAGATCCCATTTACATCAGGAGAAGTCAGTACAGTAAGATTTTGTCCGTTAGTACCTTATTAACTTTATGCATTGGCAAAACAATAGTAGCATTACCCTTCAGTTCAGTTCAGTTCAGTCACTCAGTCGTGTCCGACTCTTTGCGACCCCATGGATTGCAGCACGCAGGGCCTCCCTGTCCATCACCAACTCTGGGAGTTCACTCAGACTCATGTCCATTGAGTCAGTGATGCCATCCAGCCATCTCCTCTGTCGTCCCCTTTTCCTTCTGCCCCCAATCCATTCCAGCATCAGAGTCTTTTCCAATGAGTCAACTCTTTGCATGAGGTGGCCAAAGCACTGGAGTTTCAGCTTTAGCATCATTCCTTCCAAAGAAATCCCAGGGCTGATCTCCTTCAGAATGGACTGGTTGGATCTCCTTGCAGTCCATGGGACACTCAAGAGTCTTCTCCAACACCACAGTTCAAAAGCATCAATTCTTCGGTGCTCAGCTTTCTTCACAGTCCAACTCTCACATCCATACATGACCACTGGAAAAAACAACAGCCTTGACTAGATGGACCATTGTTGGCAAAGTAATGTCTCTGCTTTTGAATATGCTATCTAGGTTGGACATAACTTTTCTTCCAAGGAGTAAGCGTCTTTTAATTTCATGGCTGCAGTCACAACCTGCAGTGATTTTGCAGCCACCCCAAAAGAAAGCCTGACACTGTTTCCACTGTTTCCCCATCTATTTCCCATGAAGTGATGGGACCAGATGCCATGATCTTCGTTTTCTGAATCTTGAGATTTAAGCCAACCTTTTCACTCTCCTCTTTCACTGTCATCAAGAGGCTTTTGAGTTCCTCTTCACTTTCTGCCATAAGGGTGGTGTCATCTGCATATCTGAGGTTACTGATATTTCTCCTGGAATCTTGATTCCAGCTTGTGTTTCTTCCAGCCCAGCATTTCTAATGAAGTACTCTGCATATAAGTTAAATAAGCAGGGTGACAATATACAGTCTTGACGTACTCCTTTTCCTACTGGGAACCAGTCTGTTATTCCATGCACAGTTCTAACGGTTGCTTCTTGACCTGCATATAGGTTTCTCAAGAGGCAGGTCAGGTGGTCTGGCATTCCCATCTCTTGAAGAGTTTTCCACAGTTTATTGTGATCCACACAGTCAAAGGCTTTGCCATAGTCAGTGAAGCAGAAATAGATGTTTTTCTGAACTCTCTTGCTTCTTCCATGATCCAGCAGATGTTGGTAATTTGATCTCTGGTTCCTCTGCCTTTCCTAAAACCAGCTTGAACATCTGGAAGTTCACGGTTCAGGTATTGCTGAAGCCTGGCTTAGAGAATTTTGAGCATTACTTTACTAGCGTGTGAGATGAGTGCAATTGTGTGGTACTTTGAGCATTCTTTGGCAGTGCCTTTCTTTGGAATTGGAATGAAAACTGACCTTTTCCAGTCCTGTGGGCACCGATGAGCTTTCCAAATTTGCTGGCATATTGGGTGCAGCACTTTCACAGCATCATCTTTCAAGATTTGAAATAGCTCCACTGGAATGCCATCACCTCCACTAGCTTTGTTCATAGTGATGCTTTCTAAGGCCCACTTGACTTCACATTCCAGGATGTCTGGCTCTAGATGAGTGATCACACCATCGTGATTATTCAGGTTTTGAAGATATTTTTTGTACAGTTCTTCTGTGTGTTCTTGCTACTTCTTCTTAATATCTTCTGCTTCTGTTAGGTCCAGACCATTTCTGTCCTTTATCAAGCCCATCTTTGAATGAAGTGTTCCCTTGGTATCTCTAATTTTCTTGAAGAGATCTCTAGTCTTTCCCATTCTGTTCCTCTATTTCTTTGCATTGATCACTGAGGAAGGTTTTCTTATCTCTTCTTGCTATTCTTTGGAACTCTGCATTCAGATGTTTATATCTTTCCTTTTCTCCTTTGCTTTTCACTTCTCTTTTCAAAGCTATATATAAGGCCTCCTCAGACAGCCATTTTGGTTTTTTGCATTTCTTTTCCGTGGGGATGGTCTTGATCCCTGTCTCCTGTACAGTGTCACGAACCTCCATCCATAGTTCATCAGGCACTCTATTTATCAGATCTAGTCCCTTATATCTATTTCTCACTTCCATTGTATAATCATAAGGGATTTGATTTAGGTCATACCTGAATGGTCTAGGAGTTGGTGATGAACAGGGAGGCCTGCCGTGCTGCGATTCATGGGGTCGCAAAGAGTCAGACACGACTGAGCGACTGAACTGAACATTGAGTAAGAAGCATCATTGATTACAATATTTTTAATGCTCCAAAGCATGTCATTGTGGGCGCCTTCTTCAGCACCTACTGTCACATAATTACTGTCCTAAATTTTCTATTTGTGCTCTTACTTCAGGGAATGAAAATAAATGAAGTGGAAATGCATTGATAGCTCTGGTTAGTGAAGAGATCAAATCAACTTTTGGCTCTGCACTTTGCAGCCACAGAAGGCAGTGGCTTCCACATCAAGCAGTTCTACTAAAGAGATCTACATCCCAGGAAGTGAAAATACATGGTTTCTTGAGGATTCTGGGGTTAAAAGAAATTGTAAATATTGTTTTCATCACTTATGTACAAATTTTTTAGTAATCAATCAGGAGAGGTAAAGGAGTTATAGGTTTGGTGAAGATAAACATAACCTTTAAAAGTGTAGGTTATTCTACCAAGAATCATCACATTTAGGATTGCCATATTTAGCAAACAAAACTATAAGATGACCAGTTAAATTACAATTTCAGATGAACCATGATTTTTTGTTAGTAGAAGTATGCCCAAAATGTTGTATCATATATACTGACATTTTTCAATTGTTTTTCATCTAGAATTCAAATCTGGGTCCTAAGATGGTGGAGGAATAGGATGGGGAGACCACTTTCTCCCTCACAAATTCATCAAAAGAACATTTCAACGCTGAGTAAATTCCACAAAAAACTTCTGAATGCTGGCAGAGGACATCAGGCACCCAGAAAAGCAGATCATTGTCTTCAAAAGCAGGTAGGAAATAATATAAAAGATGAAAAAAGAGAGAAAAGAAGTAGGAAGGGAGCTCCATCCCAGGAAGGGTGTCTTAAAAAGAGAGAAGTTTCCAAACACCAGGAAACACTCTCACTGCCGAGTCTGTGGTGAGCCTTAGAAGCACAGAGGCCAACGTAACAGGGAGGAAAAATAAATAAATAATTAAAACTTACAGATTACGAGCCCAACAGTAGCGCCCCCAGTGGAGAAGCAGCAAAGACACCTGCATCCACCACTAGCAAGCGGGGGCTGGGCAGGGAAGCGCAGGCTGCAGTGGTTTTTAAGAAGCAGGCCGGAATGCCCCAAGTGTAACCAGAGTGAACCAACTTGGGCTAGCAAACCAGGCTGTGGGATAACTACCACGCAAAAAGCTCTAACATAAGACACTGCCAGGACCATGCACAGAACAAAGGACGGAACAGAATTAGCTGGCTGCTGACCATCCCCCTCTGGTGACAGGCAGCCAGAGCTGCAAGGGCCGGAAGAGGGCAATTGCAGTCCCAGAGTGATATTAACTACCAAAGTGCAAGCAAGCTTCTTTGGTAACTAAGACTTCTTGGGGTTCTGGACAGTCACCATCAGCCTGAGAAGGGGTGCCAGTTGTACACCCAGAAAACTGAGCAGCAGGGATGGGAAAAGTGATAAGTCACAGCAACTGCGCTTGCCAAACACCTGAGCTACTCAGACCTGGGAACGGCACAAAACGCAGGCCCAACTGAGGTTGCACCTCTAAGGACTACCTGAGTGCTTAAGCCTGAGCGGCTTAGACGGGGGAAGTGCATGCAGCCCAGGGCCAGCCTCAGACGGTTCCTGGCGAAGCAACCTAGAGCCTGAGTGGTGTGCACCTTGAGCGGGGGCAAGCCCAGTGTGGCTGAGACACTGCGAGCACACACCAGTGTTATTTGTTTGCAGTCCCTCTCTCCCCACAGAGCGACTGAACAAGTGAGCCTAAAAAAAGTGTCCACCACCGCCCCCTTTGCGTCAGGGCAGAAATCAGACACTGAAGAGACCAGCAAACAGAAGAAGGTAAAACAGAAGGAACCGCCTTGGAAGTTACAAGTGCAATAGTTTAAAACCCTGTCATTAGTACCAACTACATAGGAAGGGGCCTATAGATCTTGAGGAATATAAGCTGGACCAAGGAATTATCTGAAAATGAACTGACCCCATACTGCCCATAACAACACCAGAGAAAGTCTCAGATATATCTTTACTATTTTTATGATTATTTTTTGTTTGTTTGTTTGTTTTTATTCTTTTCTTTTTCTTCTTCTTTTTTTTTAACATTTTCTAATTTTTATGTCCTCTATTTCTTCTTTAATTTTTATTTTTATAACCTACCATTACTTTTCAAAAAAAGACCCTATTTTTAAAGCAAATGCCATATATTTCTGTGTGTGTGGTTGTTTATGTTTTTTAATAAGTCTTGTGACTGTTTTTTTTTTTTTTTTCCTACCTCTTCTTCCTTTATTTATTATTGTATTTTTGAAAATCCAACCTCTACTCTAAATTTTTAATCTTTGCTTTTTGGTATTTGTTATCAATTTTGTATCTTTAAAAACCCAATCTTCAGTACCCAGTTTTACCTGAGAGTGAGATTACTGGCTTGACCGCTCTCTCCTCCTTTGGACTCTCCTTTTTCTCCACCAAGTTGCCTCTGTCTCCACCCTCCCCCTTCTCTTCTCTACCCAACTCTGTGAATCTCTGCATGTTCCAGATGGTGGAGAACACTTAGGGAACTGGTTATTGGCTGGATCTGTCTCTCTCCTTTTCATTTCCCTCTTTTATCTTCCTGGCCACCTCTGTCTCCTTCCTCCCTCTCCTTTTCTCTTTATAACTCTGTGAACATCTCTGAGTGATCCAGACTGTGGAGGGCACATAAGGAAGTGATTACTGGCTAGCTTGCTCTCTCCTCTTTTGATCTCACTTCATCTCATTCCAGTCACCTCTAACTACCCCCTCCCACTTCTCTTCTCCATGTAACTCAGTGAACCTCTCTGGGTGTCCCTCAATGTGGAGAAACTTTTCATCTTTAACCTAGATGCTTTATCATCAGTGCTGTATAGATGGAGAAGTCTTGAGGCTACTGTAAAAATAAAACTGAAAACCAGAAGCAGGAGGCTTAAGTCCAATTCCTGAGAACATCAGAGAACTCCTGACTCCAGGGAACATTAATCAATAGGAGCTCATCAAATGCCTCCATACCGACACTGAAACAAAGCACCACCCAAGGGCCAACAAGTTCCAGTCCAAGACATACCACACAAATTCTCCAGCAACACAGGAACACACCCCTGAGCTTCAATATACAGGCAGCTCAAAGTTACTCCAAAACCGTTGACATTTCATAACTCATTACTGGACACTTCATTGCACTCCAGAGAGAAGAAACCCAGCTCCTCCACTAGAATTCCAACAGAAGCTTCCCTAACCAAGAAGCCTTGACAAGCCACTGACACAACCCCACCCACAGTGAAGAAACTCCATAATAAAGAGAACTCCACAAACTGCCAGAATACAGAAAGGCCACCCCAAATGCAACAATATAAACAAGATGAAGAAACAGAGGAATACCCAGCAAGTAAATGAACAACATAAATGCCCACCAAACCAAACAAATGAGGAAGAGATAGGGAATCTACCTGATAAAGCTAATATACACCCATGGTGGATTCAAGTCAATGTATGGCAAAACCAATACGGCATTGTAAAGTAAAATAAAGTAAAAATAAAATTTAAAAAAAAAAGAATTCCAAATAATGATAGTGAAAATGATCCAAAATCTTGAAATCCAAATAGAATCAGAGATAAATAGCCTGGAGACAAGGATTGACAAAATGCAAGAAAGGCTTAACAAGGACCTAGAAGAAATAAAAAAGAGTCAATATATAATGAATAATACAATAAATTAGATCAGAAACACTCTGGAGGCAACAAACAGAATATCGGAGGCAGAAGATAGGATTAGTGAAATAGAAGATAGAATGGTAGAAATAAACGAATCAGAGAGGAAAAAAGAAAAATGAATTAAAAGAAATAAGGACAATCTCAGAGACCTCCAGGAAAACATGAAACACTCCAACATTCGAATTATAGGAGTCCCAGAAGAAGAAGACAAAAAGAAAGACCATGAGAAAATATTTGAGGAGATAATAGTTGAAAACTTCCCTAAAATGGGGAATGAAATAATCACCCAAGTCAAAGAAACCCAGACAGTCCCAAACGGGATAAACCCAAGGCAAAACACCCCAAGACACATATTAATCAAATTAACAAAGATCAAAGACAAAGAACAAATATTAAAAGCAGCAAGAGAAAAACAACAAATAGCACACAAGGGGATTCCCATAAGGATAACAGTTGATCTTTCAATAGAAACTCTTCGTTCAGCCCAGATTACTGTACCCAGCAAGGATCTCATTCAAATATGAAGGAGAAATCAAAGCTTTACAGACAAGAAAAAGCTGAGAGAATTCAGCACCACCAAACCAGCTCTCCAACAAATGCTAAAGGATATTCTCTAGACAGGAAACACAAAAAGGGTGTATAAACCTGAACCCAAAACAATAAAGTAAATGGCAACGGGATCATACATATCAATAATTACCTTAAACGTAAATGGGTTGAATGCCCCAACCAAAAGACAAACACTGGCTGAATGGATACAAAAACAAGACCCCTATAGATCTTATCTACGAGAGACCCACCTCAAAACAAGGGACACAAACCGACTGAAAGTGAAGGGCTGGAAAAAGATATTCCACGCAAATAGAGACCAAAAGAAAGCAGGAGTAGCAATACTCATATCCGATAAAATAGACTTTAAAGCAAAGGTTGTGAAAAGAGACAAAGAAGGCCACTACATAATGATCAAAGGATCTATCCAAGAAGAAGATATAATAATTACAAATATATATGCACCCAACATAGGAGCACTGCAATATGTAAGACAAATGCTAACAAGTATGAAAGGGGAAATTAACAATAACACAATAATAGTGGGAGACTTTAATACCCCACTCACATCTATGGACAGATCAACTAAACAGAAAATTAACAAAGAAACACAAACTTTAAATGATACAATAGACCAGTTAGACCTAATTGATATCTATAGGACATTTCACCCCAAAACAATGAATCTCAACTTTTCACAAGTGCACACGGAACCTTCTCCAGGATAGATCACATCCCAGGCCATAAATCTAGCCTTGGTAAATTCAAAAAAATTGAAATCATTCCAAGCATCTTTTCTGACCATAATGCATTAAGATTAGATCTCAATTACAAGAGAAAAACTATTAAAAATTCCAACATATGGAGGCTGAACAACATGTTTCTGAATAACCAGCACATCACAGAAGAAATCAAAAAAGAAATAAAAATATGCATAGAAATGAATGAAAATGAAAACACAACAACCCAAAACCTGTGGGACACTATAAAAGCAGTGCTAAGGGGAAAGTTCATAGCAACACAGGCATACCTCAAGAAACAAGAAAAAAGTCAGATAAATAACCTAACTCTACACCTAAAGCAACTAGAAAAGGAAGAAATGAAGAACCCCAGGGTTAGTAGAAGGAAAGAAATCTTAAAAATTAAGGCAGAAATAAATGCAAAAGAAACAAAAAAGACCATAGCAAAAATCAGCAAAGCCAAAAGCTGGTTCCTTGAAAGGATAAATAAAATTGACAAACCATTAGCCAGACTCCTCAAGAAACAAAGGGAGAAAAATCAAATGAATAAAATTAGAAATGAAAATGGAGAGATCACAATAGACAATACAGAAATACAAAGGATCATAAGAGACTACTATCAGCAATTATATGCCAATAAAATGGACAACGTGGAAGAAATGGACAAATTAAAAGCCAAAAGCTGGTTCCTTGAAAGGATAAATAAAATTGACAAACCATTAGCCAGACTCCTCAAGAAACAAAGGGAGAAAAATCAAATGAATAAAATTAGAAATGAAAATGGAGAGATCACAATAGACAATACAGAAATACAAAGGATCATAGGAGACTACATTCAGCAATTATATGCCAATAAAATGGACAACGTGGAAGAAATGGACAAACTCAGAAAACTACAAATTTCCAAAATGGAACCAGGAAGAAATAGAAAATCTTAACAGTCCCATCACAAGCATGGAAATTGAAACTGTAATCAGAAATCTTCCAGCAAACAAAAGCCCAGGTCCAGACGACTTCACAGCTGAATTCTACCAAAAATTTAGAGAAGAGCTAACACCTATCCTACTGAGACTCTTCCAGAAAATTGCAGAGGAAGGTAAACTTCCAAACTCATTCTATGAGGCCACCATCACCCTAATACCAAAACCTGACAAAGATGCCACAAAAAAAGTGAACTACAGGCCAATATCACTGATGAACATAGATGCAAAAATCCTTAACAAAATTCTAGCAATCAGAATCCAACAAACATTCTATGAGGCCACCATCACCCTAATACCAAAACCTGACAAAGATGTCACCAAAAAAGAAAACTACAGGCCAATATCACTGATGAACATAGATGCAAAAATCCTTAACAAAATTCTAGCAATCAGAATCCAACAACACATTAAAAAGATCATACACCATGACCAAGTGGGCTTTATCCCAGGGATGCAAGGATTCTTCAATATCCACAAATCAATCAATGTAATTCACCACATTAACAAATCAAAAAATAAAAGCCATATGATTATCTCAATAGACGCTAGAAAGCCTTTGACAAAATACAACATCCATTTATGATAAAAACTCTCCAAAAAGCAGGAGTAGAAGGAACATACCTCAACATAATAAAAGCTATACATGACAAACCCACAGCAAACATTTTCATCAATGGTGAAAAACTGAAAGCATTTCCCCTAAATTCAGGAACAAGACAAGGGTGCCCACTTTCACCGCTACTATTCAAAGAACTGAAAGAGACACGTGTACCCCAATGTTTATCACAGCACTGTTTATAATAGCCAGGACATGGAAACAACCTAGATGTCCATCAGCAGATGAATGGATAAGAAAGCAGTGGTACATATACACAATGGAGTATTACTCAGCCATTAAAAAGAATACATTTCAATCAGTTCTAATGAGGTGGATGAAACTGGAGCCGATTATACAGAGTGAAGTAAGCCAGAAAGAAAAACACCAATATAGTATACTAACATATATACATGGAATTTAGAAAGATGGTAACGATAACCCTGTATGCAAGACGGCAAAAGAGACACAGATTTATAGAACAGACTTTTGGACTCTGTGAGAGAGGGGGAGGGTGGGATGATTTGGGAGAATGTCATTGAACCATGTATACTATCATGTAAGAAATGAATCGCCAGTCTAGGTTTGATACAGGATACAGGATGCTTGGGGCTGGTGCACTGAGATGATCCAGAGAGATGATATGGGGGGGGAGGTGGGAGTGGGGTTCAGGATGGGAACTCATGTACACCCGTGGCAGATTCATATCAATGTATGGCAAAACCAATACAGTATTGTAAAGTAAAATAAAGTAAAATTTAAAAAAAATTCAAATCTTCTGGGGATTTTATATTTTATTTGTCAACCGTATTAGAAAAAGCATCAACTAGAAGATATTTTGGGAATGCGGACAATCAGACAATAGTTCAACAATTCTTCAGAAAGAAGAATGGATATATCAAAATGCAGGTCTAACATATTAGCCCATGGGTTATTTATTTATTTATTTTCTGGGCCAAAGCACATTAGGCAAGAAAGAAATGACTGTTCCCTGAAATAAGGGCAAGGTAGTTATTCTCTTTTCAGTTCTGTGTTTTTCAATTCAATGCTGTGCTATCTATAAGTTATGTTGCCTTACTTGCTGGCAATACAAAGACCCACGTATCACATCTATTTCATCTCCTGGGTTTTATACCCTTTATTACTGATAGCCATTGGCCTGAACTTTATTTAGTTTAGACCTCAGACTTTATTTTGATCAGTGTTCTTTTGTATGCATAAGCTTTGTTTTGAAGCACTTCTAAGACTTACAAACTAAATAGGATTCCCAGTTTTCTGTGTGTAGCTGTGTCATTTACATTTTATAGAGTTGACAGATGAGAAAATGAACAAAAAGGGCAAGTTTTCAAAACATTCAATGAACCTAGTAGCTTTAGACATTTAAGTTAATAAGAATGGGGCTCAAAATGTCACCCCAGCTAGAAATGAAATGACAAGGGCTATTCAGTCTCATGCTTACAAACTTACACTTATTTTCTGAATTTAAGAGCAGTACCCCACAGCCCACCTCCATGTTCTCGTTGGTAAATTGACATACAGTATAAAAAGAATATCTGTATATTCCATGGCCTGTATGGGTTTCTGTGAAATATCTGCAATCACATGAGTTAGTGAGGCAGGACCCTAAGGTGTCCTCTTGCAATAGGTATATAGAGAATGCACAGTTCATGCCTCAGAGACTGATAAAGCAATCCACCAACGGTCTCAAGGATGAGTTGCTGAACTGGAACTAAGTTTCCGTGAATCCTTAGCCGCATGGATGAGTTAACTGTGTCTCTTCTAGCAAAGGACTCAGAAGATCTCTATCCTTCAAATTTCAATTTTCACAATTGAATTATCATCTGCTCTGTTTTTAAGATGCACTTTTGCTTATAAATGGCATTAATGTCTTATTTTATATTCAAAGCCACAAAAAATGTCATGCCAATTTTCTCTAATTTATCATAGCCAAAGACTGAAAATATTTTACCTTATAAATATTTTTTGTCTTCCTCCCAACCCATGGACTTCATATGTATATATGTGTGTGTGTGCATGCTTTGTTTCTCAGTCGTGTCCAATTCTTTGTGACCCCATCGACTGCAGCCCGCCAGGCTGCTCTGTCCATGGGGATTCTCCAGGCAAGAATACTAGAGCGGGCTGCCATGCCTTCCTCCAGGGGACCTTCCCAAACCAGGGATCAAACCCAGGTCTCCCACATTGCAAGTGGATTCTTTACCATCTGAGCCATCAGGGAAGTCCACATATACAGATAGATAGAGATAATAGATAAACATAAATGCACACACACACAGATATAAATATATATATGAACTATATATCTAAAATATATTTTAAATCTACTCTAAATCAACTAAATAAAGTCTCTGTCCCAAATTACCCCTGACTTGTGGTGCTGTTACATTGCTGATCATTTTCAAATTATTTCACTAAAATTTCTAAAATGATACAGACCCTAATCTCATTTTGGGAATACTATCCCCTTTCATGAATCCAGAACTCACAGCAAAATGAGCAAATCTGTCACATTTTTGTTTGCTTCATTTGGTCACTGTTTGCCTAATAAGCTGCAAGTTTCTAGCAAGACTGTGAGGCTTTCCCTGGGCACTGTAGGTGCTCAATGAGTAATTAATCATCAAATAAAGCTGTATCAGTTACCAGGAGGTTAGTCACCAGGCATCAACTGTTATTTTAAGCTGATTTGAGAGGAAAGTAACAGACTGCCATGAAAACAGGAGATTCCAAATGAAATTAGGAGCTTCTTTTAAAGAAAACAGGTCTGCTGCTGGAAGTATTCAATAACAATAATAGGAATAAGAGGGGGGAAAAAACATAATTCAGCACTTCCTTCAACTTTTCTAAAAGTGAGATGATCAAATCCATGTACTTGTCATGCATGAATACATTTTAAGACCTTATCACTTTCTCAACTTTCTTCTTGCTCTTTTGGCAGTTTTATTCTTTCTTTCCCAACTGTAGAACCTTACAATGCTGTAGCAGTTTTGAGTTACTGTGTCTTCCCAGACACAGATAATTTCCACCTAATACATTGTAGTGCTTTTGACTAGGAAAGGAAAATTGTGATGTGTCATCATCTTGTCTTTAAGCAATTTCATTTGCAAAATTCTTTTGGTGCACAACTTACTCTGATATTAAGTCAGACAACTTGAATACCACATTACAACCTGGCAAATTCTAAGATATTCTAAATCACAGCAAGGAGATCAAATAAAGGATATATGCTTCTGGTAGTCTGTGAACAGGTCTGGAATAAGGGAGAGGAAGGCAAATATAGAGAAATAACATAAGTGAGAAATCATGTTCTTTGATTAAAATTGGTATATTGGGCTAACTGTTGAAACTTGAAGTGGGCTAGAGATATGAAAAGACCAGGCAAAGGAAAGCTGAAATCAGATAAATCTCTTTATCACATATCCAGAAAATGTGGAAAGACAGAGGCAGAGAAATTGTTAAAAGTATATTGAAGAGTTTGAAACATTTTATCACCCCGAAACTTTTGATTCTTTTGAGTACTTGTATGAGTTTTGTATGAGTCACATCATGTCACCTGATATCCTAATATTCAGTCTCACAATCTGGCAGATTTTAATTTCCATTCAGGCAAAAAGAATAAAATCCATATGAGCCATTCAAAATTGCCTTCTCCTCTGATATATTTTTCTCCATCTCCCACTTTCAATACCCATCTTTCTTCTTTTTCATGTTTACTCTGCTGAGCTCTTTTCTATGGAAAGTCTGAAGGCAGGACCCTGGCTTGGGGAGTTTTGACCTCTAAATGTGCTGCTCCACTCTCTATAAATCCTAGATTTTGACAGACATCTTTTTCATCTACTACTCTTTTTGTTCACAGTCCAGGTTACTAGGCAGAGGAATGTTTGAACATGAGATTTCTCATTCAATTTTTAAATTAACTCAAAACTTTGTAAAAGTCATTTGGAAACTTGTTCTTCAACATCCTCATGATCTAAAATATTAACCAAGCAAAAGGTAGATGAGGAGCTGGTGAGATAAGCAAGGATTTTTCCATAGAAATAATTTGTAAGAACATTCTTATCTCTCCCTCTTACCATATATCTATCTTTAGAGAGTCTCAACATTCACACGTTATTTTACTTATGATTTTGATTCATAGCTCAGTTGTGTCTGACTCTTTGGAACTGCATGGACTGTAGCCTGTTGTCAGCTCCTCTGTCCATGGAATTTTCCAGGCAAGAATATTGGAGTGGGTTGCCATTTCCTTCTCCAGGGGATCTTCCTAATCCAGGGACTGAACCTAGGTCTCCTGCATTGAATGCAGATTCTTTACCTTCTGAACCACCAGGGAAACTCTCCATTTTCCTTAAGTAAAAACTAAAAATATTACTACAAACTTATCTTGTAAAAATAAACATTGTCTTACTGAAACAAGAGTTTAGAAGAAATGACACCCAGCATCTCTCCTTTTAAAGGGCTTTACTGAGGTTCAATTTGCTATAACATTTACACATTTAAAGTGCACAACTTAAGAAATTTTGGTATATTCATAATCAATATCAGAACATTTTCCTCAACCCCCAAATAAATGAAATACTCTCTAGGTATCACATTCCAACCTTCCCCACCTCCATCCCCACCACAAGGCAACCACTTTAGTTTCTAACTATATTTGCCTATTCTGAACATTTCATGGAAATGGGGTCATGTAATGTGCGGTTTTTCATGACTGAATCCTTTCACTCAGCTAATGCTTCCATGGTTCATCCATGTTGCCGCAAGCATCAATCTTTCATTGTTTCTCAATTGTTAAACCGAGAAAATTCACACAACATAAAATTAATCATTTTAAAGTGTTCGATTCAGTGGCCCTTAGTATATTCACAATGCTGTGCAGCCAAGCATTTCCATCACCACAAAACGAAACTCCTTACCCATTAACAGTCACTCTCCAATTTCCTTTATCCACAGACTCTGATAGCCACTAGCCTGCTTTCTATCTCCATGGATTTGCCTATTTCATATAAATGGAATCATGAATATGTGGACTTTTCTGTCTCTCAATTCTTTCACTCAACCTAATGTTTTCAAAGTTCATCTATGTGGTAGAATATATCAGTACACCTTTTTAATATCAACAAATATTCCATTGTGTAATATACCACCTATGTTTATCCATTCAGTCAATGATGGACATTTGTATAGTGTGTACTTTTGATAATTATGGATAATAACCATTATGCATTATATACAATAATTATATATACATTATAATGCATTATTATGCATAATGCTGCTAAGGATATTCACATATAAGTCTTTTGTACACTTTTCTCAGATTTCAGTTCAGTTCAGTCACTCAGTCATGTCTGACTCTTTGCAACCCCATGAATCCCAGCACACCAGGCCTCCCTGTCCATCACCATCTCCTGGAGCTCACTCAAACTCACGTCCATCGAGTCGGTGATACCTTCCAGCCATCTCATCTCTGTCGTCCCCTTTTCCTCCTGCCCCCAATCCCTCCCAGCATCAGAGTCTTTTCCAATGAGTCAACTCTTCGCATGAAGTAGCCAGAGTACTGGAGTTTCAGCTTTAGCATCATTCCTTCCAAAGAAATCCCAGGGTTGATCTCCTTCAGACTGGACTGGTTGGATCTCCTTGCAGTCCAAGGGACTCTCAAGAGTCTTCTCCAACACCACAGTTCAAAAGCACCAATTCTTTGGTGCTCAGCCTTCTTCACAGTCCAACTCTCACATCCATACATGACTACTGGAAAAACCATAGCCTTGACTAGATGGAACTTTGTTGGCAAAGTAATGTCTCTGCTTTTGAATATGCTATCTAGGTTGGTCATAACTTTTCTTCCAAGGAGTAAGTGTCTTAATTTCATGGCTGCAATCACCATCTGCCGTGATTTTGGAGCCCCCAAAAATAAAGTCTGACACTGTTTCCAATGTTTCCCTGTCTATATCCCATGAAGTGATGGGACCGGATGCCATGATCTTTGTTTTCTGAATGTTGAGCTTTAAGTCAACTTTTTCACTCTTCTCTTTCACTTTCGTTAAGAGGCTTAATATAAATGAAAAGAGTAAGATATTTAATGTACACATCATGATTTGATACATACATGAATTGCAAAAGAGATTTCTCCTATCTAGATAATTAAATATCCATCATCTCCATATTTATCTTTTCATGAATGTGAGAACATCTAAGTTTTAGTCTCAGCAATTTTTAATAATGTAACAATAAAGTGTTGACTATCAACTACTGTCATCAGGTAATTCACTATATTCTCATACCTTATTTATCTTATATTTGAAATTTTGTGACTTTTTACCAAACTCTCCCTATTTCCCCCACATAGTACTTGCAAAGCATTTTGTTTCTCTCTGTTTCTGTGAGCTTGGATTTTTATTTAGATTCCATAAAAGTGAGACCATGAAGTATTTGTCTTTCTCTGTATGGCTTATTTATTTAGCATAGTGCTCTCAGGATCCTGTGACATTGTCTCTAACAAAACAATTCCCTCTCATGGTTGAATAATATTCTTATATTGCGACCCCGTGGACTGTAGCCCACCAGGCTCCTCTGTCCATGGGATTCTCTAGGCAAGAATACTGGAGTGGGTTGCCATTTCCTTCTCCAGGGGATCTTCCCGACCCAGGCATCGAACCCAGGTCTCCCGCATTGCAGGCAGACGCTTTAACCTCTGAGCCACCAGGGAAGCCCATATATATGTATATGTATATGTATATGTATGTGTATATGTATGTATGTATGTATGTATTTTTTTCATTTATGCATTGTTGGGCACTTATGTTGTTTCCATGTTTTAGCTATTGTGAACAATACTGCAATGAATGTGAGGGTGATGACATCTCTCCAATATCCTGATATCCTGTTCCATTTCCTTTAACTATATATTCATAAGTGGGGTTCAGAAATAATGTTAGTTATATTTTAAAATTTTTGAGAAACTGCCATACTGTTTTCCATAGTGGCTGCGCAAGTGCTTCCTTTTCTTCACATCCTTGCCAACACTTGCTATCACTTGTCTATTTGATGACAGGCATTCTAACATGTGTGAGGTGATATCTCATTATGGTTTTGATATCCATTATTAATAATGCTGAGAAGTTTTCATGAACCTGTTGGCCATTTGTATGTTTTCTTTAAAAAAAAAAAATAAGTATCTGTTTGGTTCTTTTACTCATTTTTTAATTGGATTGTTTGTTTGTTTGAGTTTTGTGAGTTAATATATTTTGGATAGTACTTACCTATCATATAAATTATTTGCAAATATTATTACCCTTTCTATAGTTTGTCCTTTCACTTTTTTGATGGGATTTCCTTAGCTGTACAGAATCTTTTTTTAGTTTGCTGTAATATCACTTGATAATTTTTGCTTTTGTTGCCTTTGTTTTAGTGGTTAAAAAAAAAAAGATCATTGCCAACACCAAAGCCAAGGTACTTATCCCCTATTTTTTTCCTAGGAGTTTTATCGTTTCAGGCGTTAAATTTAAATCTTTAATCCATTTTGAGATTATTTTTCAATATGATGTGTAAGAAAGGCGTACAGTTTCTATCTTTTGTGTTTGGCTATTCAGCTTTCCAAATACCATTTATTTAAGGCCTACACTTTCCTTATTGTATTTCCTGCTTCCTTCATTGTAAATTGAAAATGAAATTGTTAATTGTTCAATCATGTATGACTCTTTGTGACACCATGGACTGTGGCCAACCAGACTCCTCTGCCCATGCAATTCTCCAGGCAAGAATACTGGAGTAGGTTGCCATTCCCTTCTCCAGGAGATCTTCCCAACCAAGGGACCGAACCTGGGTCTCCTGCATTGCAGGCAGATTCTTTAACATCTGAGTTGATAGTATATATATAAGTTTATTTGTGAGATTTCATTTATTTTCCATTGATCTATGGGTCTGTCTTTATGTAATATCGTACTGTTTTGATTATTACAGTGTTGAAATTTAATTTAAAAATTATGTAATTTCTCCAACTTTGATCTTCTTTCTTAGGGTTACATTAGCTACTTGGGGTCTTTTGTGGATGTATACAAATTTTTTATTTTTATTTTTTCTGTTTTGGTGAAAAATACCTTAGGAAAATTTATAGAGATTGAATTTAATCTATAGATTATAATAGATAATGTAGACATTATAACATTAATCCTTACAATCTATTAGCAAGGAATATGCTTTCATTTGCTTGTGTCTTCTTCAATTTCTTTCACAAATGTCTTATAGTTTTCAATGTACAGGTCTTTTGCCTCTTCAGTTATGTTAATTCCTAAGTATTTTTATTGATGCAATTGCAGATGGGATTATACTTTAGTTTGATAATTCATTCCTAGTGGGCAAAAACACAGTTGATTTTAATATATTGATTTTGTATCTTATAGCTTTAGTGAATTCATTTATTAATTATTTCTGGCACAGATACATTATATCATGTGCAAACAGAGACAGTTTTACTTTTTGTTGTTTCTGATTTGGATGCATTTTATTTCTATTTCTTCCCTAACTGTTCTAGCTAAGATTTCTAATATTTGTTGATTAAATGTGCTGAGAGAGGGTATTCATATCTTCTTCCTGATCTTAGCTCACCTTTTTAGCATTAAGTATGCTAGCTGTGGATTGTTATATATGACTTTTATTAAATTGAGTTTAATTTTGTTTTATACTCAGTTTATTAAGGGTTTTTTTTTTAATTATAAATGGATGGTGAAAATTGTGAAATTACTTTCTGTATCTATTGAGATTGATCAATAATTTTTCCTTCATTTTGTAAATGTGATGACTGATTAATTTGCAGAGTTTGAACTATCCCTGCATCCCTGAGATAAATCCCACTGGATCATAGTAAATGATCCTTTAATGGTCCATTGAATTCAGTCTGCTAATGTTTTGGTAAAGATATTCACATCTATATTCATCAGGGATACTGACATAATTTTCTTTCCTGTAGCTTTCTAGGTTGTTTCAGCATCAGAGTAATGCTGGTCTTATAATAGAAGTTTGAAAGTTTCCCTTGTCTTCCATTTTGGAAGAATTTAAAAATAACTGGTATCATTTCTTTCTTTAAATGTTCCACAGAGTTCACCAGTCACTCCATCTGACCTTAACTTTTATTTCTTGAGAGGCTTTTTATTATTATTATTATTGCTCTGAGATCACTTTACTAGTAATTAGTCTGCTCAGATTTTCTGGTTTTTAATTATTCTGTCTTGACAGGTTGTATGTTTCTGGGAATTTATTCATTTCTTTTAGATAATGTAATTTGTGGGCATATAATTGTTCACAGTAATCTTTTATGAACCCATTGTGCTTATATGCTATCAGTTGCAGTATTTTTTCTTTCATTTCTGATTTATTTTTTTGAGCCCTTTCTCATTTTTACTTGGTAACTCTAGCTAAAGGTTGGTTTATTTTGTTTACTTTAAAAAATGTCTCCTAGTTTTATTGAACTTTTTTTATTTTCTATTTAATGAATATTACATTTATTTCCATACTGATCCTTGTTATTTCTAACCTTCTACTACATTGGTTAATCTGTTTTTGCTGCATTTCATATATTTTTATTTTATTTCCATTTTTATTTATTTCAAGTTTTGTTTTGTTTCTCTTTTCATATTCTTTGACCTATGTGTTGTTTAGTAACATGTTGTTTATTCTCCACATATTAATTCATGTTGTGAATTTGCCAATTTTCTTATAAGTGATTTCTAGATTCATATCATTTTTGCTGGAAAAGGTGCTTAATATTGTTTCAATTTTCTCAAATTTATCAAGGGTTCTTCTGTGACTTAATATATGATCTATCCTGGGGAAAGCTTCATGTGCACCTGAGAAAAATGGATATTCTGCTGTGGTTGGAAGGAATGTTCTATAAATGTCTGTTAAACTCATCTGGTCTAACATGCAGATTAAAACCAGTATTTCCTTATTGATTTTCTGTCTCTATGATCTAACTATTGTTAACCATTTGTCTCTATATCATTGTCTCTATATCATTGTCTCTATATCAAAGTCCTCACTATTGCAGTATTTTCTATTTCCTCAGCTCACAATTCTCATGTTTTGCATTTTCTTCCAGTCAACAGTCTGTTGTACAGTAACTTTTTAAGATTTAAAGTTAGTTCATATCCCAATTTTAAAAAAAAATAGATTATTGAGTCTTGTCTCAGTAAATTTATTTGTATGGTAAGTAAGGAAAATAAATAAAATACATTAATTTGGGATACTGTTGCTGGTGACTAATGTCATGTTTACAGTTGCAAACCTCTGAAACACTCCACCAGACATGGTCTGAACTGAAGTAAGAACCCTGCATTGAAATAAGGATTAATTTGAAATTATTTTCCCTGAAAGTCTAGTATTAAGCCCTAGAAATGAGTGTGCTGAGATCAAGGGCTAACAAACTTAGATGAACGGTTTCTGTTTAATACCATGCCAGACATTCATGTTCAGAGTGCTGTCTATCCTCCTTCTCTTTCTTTCATCTTTCCTATTTCTGCCCTTTCTGTCTTGCTCTTACTCTTTCTTTGCCTTTCAGTCTGTTTCAGTCTCTTGTCTTCTTTCTATGTTTCCTCTTTCTCCATCTCATTCTCCCAGTCTCTCAGTTTCCTCTCTCCCACATCTCTCTATTTTTTATCCTCCTCTTCTTAAACCCTGAACCCATAGAAGCTGCACAAATTTAACAGCTGTAGCTCTGTCTTTATATTGTAACTTTCAATATTTTATTAGGAAACTAAATTCAGAGCTGCCTAACGATCCCAGGAGAAGACTTTCCCAATTTAACATGACCTCTAAACAACATTTGAGAGGCAATTTCATAGGACTGCAGTGTAGTGCATATTGCAAAGCCATCAGTGCAGGGCCAGTTTAGAGTCATATGCATTTTGGTTCCTCTTCTTGGCTTTTAGCACAGCCATGGGGTCCTGCAGGCATTTGCACTGGTATTGCTGGCTTCTCACTTTCATTTTTATTAAAAAACTAACAAGGAGCATTAAGCAGCTCTCTGTTTAATTTCCCATAGAAAAGCAATAGTTTCAAGCAGTCCACTGGTGGAGGGCTATTTAAATGTGAAACTCACAGCTGTGCCAAATGTATGCACCAGAGCAAAAAAGGTTTCATAATATGACAGGTTAATACCATGGATTTTTATTTCATTTGCCACTGAAATAGCTAATCAGAGAGAATTGGACCGGTAGAAGCTGAGGTGAAATTGGATAACTGTTAAGAGACAAAGGAAATTGCCTGTCACCCTTCTATGGTTTTAATATTATGCTAGTGAGAAGCTAAAGAATCCACCAAAAGTTACACCACTGGGAAGACTTGCTCTGACCTGCCATCACTTTTTCTGAGCCACCTAGAAGTTCCTACATAGAGACTCTACATGAGCGATGGTTCCACACAGCCACATGCTCAGGCCCTAGCTCTCTCTCAACCAAGGAAAACAAAATCATATTAAGACAAAACTAGAAAAGATCACATAAAAGAACTCTTTAAAGTTTTATATTAGACTGAAGACTTGACTTCCTTTTAGTTTTGGGTGAATGGACACATAGTAATACAAACTGTAGAAAAGAATACACTAAGCACAGATTTCATGAAATCCCTGCACAAGCCAGGCAGCGTGTCAGATGACCAGTTTAGCCTCATCCAGAGTTTTAGGAAAACACTCTTTTAATTATATTTTTAATAGATATGGCTCTAAAGCCAATCCTGGTTCTCCTTAGGCCAGGTTTCCATAATAATCCTCCCTTCTCTTTAGTTCATAACATGTATATCCAAGTAAAAAGCTGTATAATGAATAAAGATGCTTTCAGATAGGAAACTTGGCAAAGTCTCTCAAAACTATTTGAGATCTTAAGCAAAGATGCAATTACGATATTCATAGCAGTTAATTTTTTTTGTCTTTTAAAGAGCAATGCTATATCAAGAAATAGGTCAAAAAATAACTTTCAATGTCAAAATAAACATTGACAAATAGCCTCTAAATGGTCTCTTTTGGAATTTTCCCCTTCATTTTAAATGAATTTAGCTCGGTCCCTGGCCTAATTATAACATCACTATTCCAGTTCTAGCACTCGGTTTCTAAAGTCCAGACCCAC
Source organism: Cephalophus harveyi (assembly GCA_006410635.1). Taxonomy (NCBI): domain Eukaryota; kingdom Metazoa; phylum Chordata; class Mammalia; order Artiodactyla; family Bovidae; genus Cephalophus; species Cephalophus harveyi. The sequence continues at coordinate 55,975 of SJYT01012771.1, forward strand.
TGTTTCCTAGTTTTCTTTAGTGTACAACTATAAACCATTTGACAGATTTAGTCTAGTTTTCACACAGTAGAAGAAGGGTCCAATGATTAAGGTGTGAAAGAGACCATAATCCATGCAACTGAATAAAGCAAGGTGCTAGAAGGATCCAAGGCAGTAGAAAGTTAGTCACAGAATAAAGGAAGGAGATATTTTCCATTCATTGGTTTGCTTATAGCTCAAGGAACAATTTCCTTTCTTTCAAATTAAATCATTCTTATTCTGCTTCCTTAGACAAGCATTACAAAGGAACCATCTGAGGATCTGAATGATGTTTTCAACAATAAAATGAAGATGGCCATTTACAAATAACTGCTTTCATACAGATTTTCCTCCATTAGCTAAGGCAACAGAGGCTAGCTTCCTAAGATGGTAACAAAAAGAAGAAGAAGAAAGAAAACTAAGCTAAAGAGAAATACATATCTGCAGAAATACACCACTAAAAAATTGATCTATTATAGAGATAGCTGCATATTGAATTCAAAATCATACTACAAAATGCAAAAAAAAAAAAAAGAGAGAGAGAGACTGATCTAAGGGGAAAGCAAATTATATTCTAGAGAAAGAAATAAATGAATCACCTGCTGTTTGATAAGTAGAAACTTGATATATGAGTGAATCTGAAGTGATGTTTCCATTTATTCTGGTGAAATGGTGCTATATGTGTATCAGGCAAAACTGAGGATCTGAAAACTGAGTCCAGAACACACATGGATATTTGCTGGTATTTGGTGAGCATCTACTGCATGTCAAGTATCATATATACTGCTTTTTAAAATAATGAAATCAAAAGTCTTGTTTAGTGATTGAGATGTCTTACTTATTGGTTCAACAAGAATAGCTGGGGGATATTTAGATGTTAAATCTTATATCTAAAATCTGGTTACTGCAAAGTTACAGATAGTCCTGCTTCAACTGTCTTCTACCCCAGTCCTTGCTACTGTTATTCTGTTACTGATTGTTCGTCTGCCCCTTCATTTCTAACAGCACATAATCTAAATGCTGTTCAGAGTTCTTAGTCCAACACCAGACAGCACAGCTGAGATTTCTCCCAGATTTATTGGGGTATAATTGATGAAAAAATTGGGAATTTAACTTCTGAATATAAAAATAAAGTTTTACAAAGAAATGCATTCCATCTCTCTTTTCATCTTCTTCATGCTGGTATAGTGCCAATTCACATGCCTGAGGGTTTATATGTGTGTTGTTTTTTTTTTTCCCCCTGCTGAAGAGCTACATCATTGAACACATCCAAAGCTTGGCCTGTGTCTTTAATTTAAATAATAAATTCTAGGAAATAAATAAATCACATTCTTATTCACTTCAGTTTAAAATGGCTCCAGCTGCCAAATATATATCTGGATACTCTTAAAGTTCTTCTCCAGTTCTAAATACACTGAGACTATGAGAATCTCCTTGAATACAGGTAAAAGCATGCCCAGAATCAAACTCTATATTTTATTTACTTTTAATTATTCTTGTCTTAAAAATTGCCTTTTCCTTACATCTTCAATGCTGGACTCCAAAGGCATCCTGTGTTTTATAGGACAGTGTCTTTTTAAACTTTTATAAAGTGAGTTTCAGTTGTTCCCCTGACAAGAACTTATACACTGAGTGAAGGCCAATAGGACAAGAGTAACTGAACTAGCAATAAAATCCCAAATTGACAAAGTCAAAATAGAGAATTTCTGTCATTTTACCATCTATATTTCAGTTTTATATTTCTTCAAATTTACTCCTTTATATAAAAAGGTAACACATAAGAAACAAGAATCAACATTTTGAAAACTCTGAAGTGATTGACCTATTCCCTAAAGGAAAAAAAAATATTGCCAAATTTTGCTGGAAATTACACCAATAATGAGAGGAGAGCATATTGTACATATTTTAACAGGAATACTACAATAAATATTCGAAAACTAAACAGAAGCAGAAAGATTCATTATGTTTTTCTTCCTAATACACTTTATTTTTTGATATATTCCCCCAAATTAAAATCTAAATCTTATTCAAAAGTACAGTTTGATTTTTGATACACTCATGCTTCATTTTGTCCCCTGGATACTTCCTCCTATTCCTACTCTTTTTCTTCTTCTCTCCTTTACCTTTCTCATTTTCTTTCCACCCCCCCAAGGTTGAAAGTTGTTCTAATGGTGAATATCCAGGTATTTACATATCAGTTTATATATATATATATATATACATAGTATTTATATTTAAGAGCATGTCTTTTCTTATATAAGACTTTGGGTATTTCAACAATGAGGTTCAGATCAGAACCAGAAATCCACTGGGGGAAAAAAAAAAAAAGCTCTTTGGCATGCAAACAAAATTTGTACACCCTGGAATACACAGTTATGCCGAGCATCAAAGAACCTATAAGTAGACCTGATAAACAGCTGTGGCTCTGTGCATTGTGCAAAAGATTCAAAGTGCCTTGTTTCACTGGTGAAGCTTATGAAAGGCCAGGCTTCTCAACCAGGAGCTGATTGTTGAGGACCAACAGAACAGAGAACAAGAAAACATAGTTTGAGTAGTTACACAGCTCCATTTCCTTTACATCAGAAAGTGTGTCCACCCTGAGGGCTCTGGGAAAGCATTCAAACTGACCAAAGGCACTGGACAGGATCTGTCCATGACTTCCACCTACAGCAGCCCTTGTGTGCTTGTTTCTATTTATTTTTTAGTTTGCTGTTGCCTTCTCTTCTACAAATGTAAGAATTCATCCACAGGTAACTTAACTTCTGTTTATGTTTTTGTTTTTTTCCTACCATGAAAGCATTGTGCATCCCTCATAAAAATGTAGCAAACAACAAAGAAAACCAATAAGAGACACAGATGTATAGAGCAGTCTTTTGGACTCTGTGGGAGAGGGAGAAGGTGGGATGATTTGGGAGAATGGCATTGAAACATGTATAATATCATATAAGAAATGAATTGTCAGTCTAGGTTCGATGCAGGATGCAGGATGCTTGGGGCTGTTGCACTGGGATGACCCAGAGAGATGGTATGGGAAGGGAGGTGGGAAGGGGGTTCAGGATTGGGAACACGTGTACACCCATGGTGGATTCATGTTGATGTGTGGCAAAACCAGTACAGTATTGTAAAGTAAAATAAAATAAAATCTGAAAAAAAATAGATACAGTGGGCTAACACATGAACATAGCCACTGTTAAAAATAATAGATGATGTTTTGGCTCACTCATTGATATGTTCTAGATAATTCTTCCCCAAAACATTGAATTCTTTCACCTCAAATAGAGACTTTCTTCTATATGCATTTCAAAAATGGAGCGAGATGCAGGAGGCAGGAATATAACCTGCCATAGTCTACATCTATAAACCATCCATAGAGTACATCAACACATATATAATACAGAAAATAACTAAATATGAGCCATAAAGTATTTTTTATAATTTTTGATCTATTAAATTTACTGTAATCACTGAATTAACTGATTTTAAATCAATTATGTAATCATATGCTATTTGTCATACTTTTTCCATGTTCCTATCATTTTTGTTTTCTTCTGATTAATTACACATTTTTACTATCTTAAGTTTTTTTCTATTAATATAGTCCTTCACATTCTCAGGGGCTTCCCTGGTAGCTCAGATGGTAAAATATCTGCCTGCAAGACAGGAGACCCAGGTTTTATTTCTGGGTGGAAAGGTGGGAAGGATCCCCTGGAGAAGGGAATGGTTACCCACTCTAGTATTCTTGCCTGGAGAATTCCATGGACAGAGGAGGCTGGTGGGCTACAGTCCATGGGGTTGCAAAGAGCTGGGCATTTCTTTTTTTAATATAAATTTATTTATTTTAATTGGAGGTTAATTACTTTACAATATTGATTTTGTCATACATCAACATGAATCTGCCACAGATATACATGTGTTCCCCATAGTGAGCCCCCCTCCCTCCTCCCTTCCCAAACCATCCCTCTGGGTCATCCCAGTGCACCAGCCCCAAGCATCCAGTATTATGCATTGAACCTGGACTGGTGATTCATTTCATATATGATATTATACATGTTTCAATAACATTCTCCAAAATCATCCCACCCTCTCCCTCTCCCACAGAGTCCAAAAGACTGTTCTATACATCTGTGTCTCTTTTGCTGTCTCGCATACAGGGTTATCATTACCATCTTTCTAAATTCCATATATATGCATTAGTATACTGTACTGGTGTTTCTCTTTCTGGCTTACTTCACTCTGTATAATCGGCTCCAGTTTCATCCATTTCATTAGAACTGATTCAAATGTATTCTTTTTAATGGCTGAGTAATATTCCATTCTGTATATGTACCACAGCTTTCTTATCCATTCATCTGCTGATGGACATTTAGGTTGCTTCCATGTCCTGGCTATTATAAACAGTGCTGCGATGAACATTGGGGTACATGTGGACTTCTGAGTAATGTTTTCACTTTCACTTTTCACATTCTCATTATTTTTAGTAGCTAAATTATAACTTAAATATTATTGATTTGTTAATGTTTAATATAAATTAGCACATGTACCATTTCTCCAATAATGTAATAATCTTCAATAGCAACCTTCAAAGTTGTTATTATTGCTGCAGTGTTTGCCAATATTTTTTAAAAAGTGCAAATCGTTTATTCCTGCCCTAATTTTTAAGATTTCTTTCCTTCTACTAACCCTGGGATTCTTCATTTCTTCCTTTTCTAGATGCTTTAGGTGTCAGTTCAGTTCAGTTCAGTCACTCAGTTGTGTCCGACTCTTTGCGACCCCATGAATCACAGCATGCCAGGCCTCCCTGTCCATCACCATCTCCCGGAGTTCACTCAGACTCACGTTCATCAAGTCCGTGATGCCATCCAGTCATCTCATCTTTGGTCATCCCCTTCTCCTCCTGCCCCCAATCCCTCCCAGCATCAGAGTCTTTTCCAATGAGTCAACTCTTCGCATGAAGTGACCAGAGTACTGGAGTTTTAGCTTTAGCATCATTCCTTCCAAAGAAATCCCAGGGTTGATCTCCTTCAGAATGGACTGGTTGGATCTCCTTGCAGTCCAAGGGACTCTCAAGAGTCTTCTCCAACACCACAGTTCAAAAGTATCAATTCCTTGGCGCTCAGCCTCCTTCATAGTCCAACTCTCACATCCACACATGACCACAGGAAAAACCATAGCCTTTAGGTGTAGAGTTAAGTTATTTATCTGACTTTTTTCTTGTTTCTTGAGGTATGCCTGTACTGCTATGAACTTTCCCCTTAGCACTGTTTTTACTATGTCCCACAGGTTTGGGGTTGTTGTGTTTTCATTTTCATTTGTTTCTATGCATATTTTGATTTCGTTTTTGATTTCTTCTCTGATGTGTTGGTTATTCAGAAACATGTTGTTCAGGCTGCATATGTTGGAATTTTTAATAGTTTTTCTCCTGTAATTGAGATCTAATCTTACTGCATTATGGTCAGAAAAGATGCTTGGAAAGATTTCAATTTTTTTGAATTTACCAAGGCTAGATTTATGGCCCAGGATGTGATATATCCTGGAGAAGGTTCCGTGTGCACTTGAGAAAAAGTTGAAATTCATTGTTTTGGGGTGAAATGTCCTATAGATATCAATTAGGTCTAACTGGTCTATTGTATCATTTAAAGTTTGTGTTTCTTTGTTAACTTTCTGTTTAGTTGATCTGTCCATAGGTGTGAGTGGGGTATTAAAGTCTCCCACTATTATTGTGTTATTGTTAATTTCCCCTTTCATACTTGCTAGCATTTGTCTTACAGGTTGCAGTGCTCCTATGTTGGGTGCATATATATTTATAATTGTTATATCTTCTTGGATTGATCCTTTGATCATTATGTAGTGGCCTTCTTTGTCCCTTTTCACAGCCTTTGTTTTAAAGTCTATTTTATTGAATATGAGTATTGCTACTCCTGCTTTCTTTTGGTCTCTATTTGCGTGGAATATCTTTTTCCAGCCCTTCACTTTCAGTCGGTTTGTGTCCCTTGTTTTGAGGTGGGTCTCATTCAGCCAGTCTTTGTCTTTTGTTGGGACATTCAACCCATTTACGTTTAAGGTAATTATTGATAAGTATGATCCTGTTGCCATTTACTTTATTGTTTTTGGTTCAGGTTTATACACCCTTTTTGTGTTTCCTGTCTAGAGAATATCCTTTAGCATTTGTTGGAGAGCTAGTTTGGTGGTGCTGAAATCTCTCATCTTTTGCTTGTCTGTAAAGCTTTTGATTTCTCCTTCATATTTGAATGAGATTCTTGCTGGGTACAGTAATCTGGACTGTAGGCTATTTTCTTTCATCACTTTAAGTATGTCTTGCCATTCCCTCCTGGCCTGAAGTGTTTCCATTGAAAGATCAGCTGTTATCCTTATGGGAATCTCCTTGTGTGTTATTTGTTGTTTTTCCCTTGCTGCTTTTAACATTTGTTCTTAGTGTTTGATCTTTGTTAATTTGATTAATATGTGTCTTGTGGTGTTTCACCTTGGGTTTATCCCATTTGGGACTCTCTGGGTTTCCTGGACTTGGGTGACTATTTCTTTCCCCATTTTAGGGAAGTTTTCAACTATTATATCCTCAAGTAGTTTCTCATGGTCTTTCTTTTTGTCTTATTTTTCTGGGACTCCTATAATTCTAATGTTGAAGTGTTTAATATTGTCCTGGAGGTCTCTAAGATTGTCCTCAATTCTTTTATTTTGTTTTTCTTTTTTCCTCTCTGATTCATTTATTTCTACCATTCTATTTTCTAATTAACTAATCCTACCTTCAGCCTCCATTATTCTACTATCTGTTGCTTCCAGAGTGTTTTTTATCTCATATATTGCATTATTCATTATATATTGACACTTTTTTTATTTCTCCTAGGTCCTTGTTAAACCTATCTTTCATCTCCTCAATCCTTGTCTCCAGGTAAGCCAAAAGCTGGTTCTTTGAAAGGATAAATAAAATTGACAAACCATTAGCTAGACTCATCAAGAAACAAAGGGAAAAAAATCAAATCAATAAAATTAGAAATGAAAATGGAGAGATCACAACAGACAACACAGAAATACAAAGGATCATAAGAGACTACCATCAGCAATTATATGCCAATAAAATGGACAATGTGGAAGAAATGGAAAAATTCTTAGAAAACTACAACTTTCCAAAATGGAACCAGGAAGAAATAGCAAATCTTAACAGATCCATTACAAGCATGAAAATTGAAACTATAATCAGAAATCTTCCAGCAAACAAAAGCCCAGGTCCAGAGGGCTTCACAGCTGAATTCTACCAAAAATTTAGAGAATAGCTAACACCTATCTTACTCAAACTCTTCCAGAAAATTGCAGAGGAAGGTAAACTTCCAAACTCATTCTATGAGGCCACCATCACCCTAATACCAAAACCTGGCAAAGATGCCACAAAAAAATAAAACTACAGGCCAATATCACTGATGAACACAGATGCAAAAATCCTTAACAAAATTCTAGCAATCAGAATCCAACAACACATTAAAAAGATCATACACCATGACCAAGTGGGCTTTATCCCAGGGATGCAAGGATTCTTCAATATCCGCAAATCAATCAATGTAATACACCACATTAACAAATTGAAAAATAAAAACCATATGATTATCTCAATAGATGCAGAGAAGGCCTTTGACAAAATTCAACATCTATTTATGATAAAAACTCTCCAGAAAGCAGGAATAGAAGGAACATGCCTCAACATAATAAAAGCTATATATGACAAACCCACAGCAAACATTTTCATCAATGGTGAAAAATTGAAACCATTTCCCCTAAAGTCTGGAACAAGACAAGGGTGCCCACTCTCACCACTACTATTCAGCATAGTTTTGGAAGTTTTGGCCACAGCAATCAGAGCAGAGAAAAAAAGAAAAGGAATCCAAATTGGAAAAGAAGCAGTAAAACTCTCACGGTTTGCAGATGACACGATCCTCTACATAGAAAACCCTAAGGACTCCACCAGAAAATTACTAGAGCTAATCAATGAATATAGTAAAGTTGCAGGATATAAAATCAACACACAGAAATCCCTTGCATTCCTATACACTAATAGTGAGCAAATAGAAAGAGAAATTAAGGAAAAGATTGCATCCACCATTGCGACGAAAAGAATAAAATACCTACCTAAAGAAACTAAAGACCTATATATCAGTTCAGTTCAGTTCATTCGCTCAGTCGTGTCCGACTCTTTGCGACCCCATGAATCACAGCACGCCAGGCCTCCCTATTAATTACCATCTCTCGGAGTTCACACAGACTCACATCCATCGAGTCAGTGATGCCATCCAGCCATCTCATCCTCGGTCGTCCCCTTCTCCTCCTGCCCCCAACCCCTCCCAGCATCAGAGTCTTTTCCAATGAGTCAACTCTTATTCCCATGAAGTGATGGGACCAGATGCCATGATCTTCGTTTTCTGAATGTTGAGCTTTAAGCCAACTTTTTCGCTCTCCTCTTTCACTTTCATCAAGAGGCTTTTGAGCTCCTCTTTACTTTCTGCCATAAGCATGGTGTCATCTGCACATCTGAAGTTATTTATATTTCTCCCGGCAATCTTGATTCCAGTTTGTGTTTCTTCCAGTCCAGCATATCTCATGATGTACTCTGTATATAAGTTGTTTATTACTTGTTCCTGAATCTTTACTTGTTTCTAGCTTTATTATCTTTCTCTTTAAAACATTTCTTTAATTTAAGCCTACAGCTGACAAATATTTTATTACTGTATTTGTTTTGCTCATTTTTTAAGGAAATCTTTGCTGGGTTTAGAACCCTAGCTTGGCAGTTACTTTTTTTTTAGCACTTAAAAAATATAATTCAGTTTTCCTCTAGCTCCCTTTGTTTCTGTTGAAAAAATAGTTCCCAGTTTTAGTGTAGCTTCAATAATAGTAGACATTATATCCCACGAACAGGGGAGCCTGGTGGGCTCCCGTCTATGGGGTCGCATAGAGTCGGACATGACTGAAGCGACTTAGCAACAGCAGCAGACACTGTATGTGTTTATGTGTAAGATATTAAGAAGAGGTGGCAAGAATACATGGAAGAACTGTACAAAAAAGATCTTCACGACCCAGATAATCATGATGATGTGATCACTAATCTAGAGCCAAATATCTTGGAATGTGAAGTCGAGTGGGCCTTAAAAAGCATCACTATGAACAAAGCTAGTGGAGGTGATGGAATTCCAGTTGAGCTGTTTCAAATCCTGAAAGATGATGCTGTGAAAGTGCTGCACTCAACTGCCAGCAAATTTGGAAAACTCAGCAGTGGCCACAGGACTGGAAAAGGTCCGTTTTCATTCCAATTCCAAAGAAAGGCAATGCCAAAGAATGCTCCAACTACCGCACAATTGCACTCATCTCACATGCTAGTAAAGTAATGCTCAAAATCCTCCAAGCCAGGCTTCAGCAATACGTGAACCGTGAACTCCCTGCTGTTCAAGCTGGCTTTAGAAAAGGCAGAGGAACCAGAGATCAAATTGCCAACATCCACTGGATCATGGAAAAAGCATGAGAGTTCCAGAAAAACATCTACTTGTGCTTTATTGACTATGCCAAAACCTTTGACTGTGTGGATCATAATAAACTGTGGAAAATTCTGAAAGAGATGGGAATACCAGACCACCTGACCTGCCTCTTGAGAAATCTGTATGCAGGTCAGGAAGCAACAGTTCGAACTGGCCATGGAACAACAGACTGGTTTCGAATAGGAAAAGAGTATGTCAAGGTTGTATATTGTCACCCTGCTTATTTAACTTCTATGCAGAGTACATCATGAGAAATGCTGGACTGGAAGAAACACAAGCTGGAATCAAGATTGCTGGGAGAAATATCAATAACCTCAGATATGCAGATGACACCACCCTTATGGCAGAAAGTGAAGAGGAGCTAAAAAGCCTCTTGATGAAAGTGAAAGAGGAGAGCGAAAAAGTTGGCTTGAAGCTCAACATTCAGAAAACGAAGATCATGGCATCTGGTCCCATCACTTCATGGGAAATAGATGGGGAAACAGTGGAAACAGTGCCAGACTTTATTTTTTTGGGCTCCAAAATCACTGCTGATGGTGACTGCAGCCATGAAATTAGAAGACGCTTACTCCTTGGAAGAAAAGTTATGTCCAACCTAGATAGCATTTTCAAAAGCAGAGACATTACTTTGCCGACTAAGGTCCGTCTAGTCAAGGCTATGGTTTTTCCTGTGGTCATGTATGGATGTGAGAGTTGGACTGTGAAGAAGGCTGATCGCCGAAGAATTGATGCTTTTGAAGTGTGGTGTTGGAGAAGACTCTTGAGAGTCCCTTGGACTGCAAGGAGATCCAACCAGTCCATTCTGAAGGAGATCAACCCTGGGATTTCTTTGGAAGGAATGATGCTAAAGCTGAAACTCCAGTACTTTGGCCACCTGATGAGAAGAGTTGGCTCATTGGAAAAGACTCTGATGCTGGGAGAGATTGGGGGCAGGAGGAGAAGGGGACGACCGAGGATGAGATGGCTGGATGGCATCACGGAGTTGATGGACGTGAGTGTGAGTGAACTCCGAGAGATGGTAATGGGCAGGGACGCCTGGCATTCTTCAATTCATGGGGTTGCAAAGAGTCGGACACGACTGAGCAACTGAACTGAACTGATGTGTATGTTTTATCCATTCTAGTTGCTTTAAGGTTTTTTGTTTCCCGGATTTTAGTAGTTTTTATTACATGTCTAAATATCATCATCTTTTTTATTTGTTTTTCTTTGAATTGAATCATTTCTTGAATTTTTAACAATGTGTTTAAGTATTGGGGGGGAATTCTGGGCCCTTCTATCTTCATATATAGCTTCTATGTTTTCTTCTTGGGTGTCCAATCACACATATGATAGTATTTTTCTATGACTCATATTCTATATTTCTGTTTATTTTCTCTTTCTTTCAGTCTGGGCAATTTCTTCTGATCTATTTTTTAGTCTGCTAATTTTCTTTTCAACTGGATTTAATGTTCCTTAAAGCCCATGCTTCTTTATTATTTAACATATAATAAGTTTTAATTCTAAATTTCATTTGGTTTTATTTTTATTTTAAACTGCTTTTTCACTGAAATTCTTCTTCATTTATTTTAAGTAAATATCTCACATTTACTTTAAACTCTGTCCTGCCTGCTAAAATTAATATCTGCTTCTGTTATGTTCTTTTTTCTTAATTTTTATTCAGTTCTTATTATTTGTAAAGTTAATTTTTCTTATCTAATGCCAGACATTGTCTATAATCTTTTAAATTAAATTCATAAATAATTTGAGGTGCTAAATGCTGTTCCTTTCCCTCAAACATAATTTGCTAGATCATGGGCTGAGTTGATTCAAACGTGAGTTTCTATCTTTGTGATGATGGCTGGTTAGTTTTTAAAGGTTCCTACTCCCAGGGCTTGGGAACCTAGAAAATTGCAATTCTAGACTGTAAGTGTAAGGTATTTACTAGGACAGCTCTTCCTTGGAAGATTTGAACACTACTTTTTGATTCCAAGATAAAGTTGAAAGCATAAATCAACCAAACTAACATGTTATCCTGTGTTTCTATTTGTTTTCAGTGGAAAACTCAGTTTGAATTGAATTAACTTATCATTAGACTTCCCATGTGGCACTGGTGGGAACCCACCTGCCAATGCAGGAGATGAGAGTTGGATCCCTGGGTTGGAAAGATCCCCTGGAGAAGGAAATGACTACTCACTCCAGTATTCTTGCCAGGAGAACCCCATGGACAGAGGAGCCTGGTAGGCTACAGTCCATAGGGTCACAAAGAGTCGGCCATGACTAAAGCAATTTAGTACGCAGCACGCACAACCCTGTCTCTTATACACATCTGAGATAGCTGCATATTGAAATATATATTTATTTATTTTTTTAAGAGCAAACATCAGCATTCTGGTAAATTTAGTTATCCAGAATGAAGCATACCTCTGTGTTTCAGATAATCAAGTTCTTACCTCTTTCTGCGTATGCAAGGATTTGAAGAAAAACAAACTCAATTTGTATGAACTTTATAAATAACAATATATTTTATAAGAAGATATCTTATTACTTGTAATAATGTTGTACACTTTTGTACATGGAAAAAATAATTAGGTAAATGAGGTTCCTATATCATATCATAACTTTTTACTGGGTTTTATCTTGTTTAATTTTTATCACCAGTCAAGTACTGATCCTGCCTTTAATTTCAGTAAGCAGCATTCATATCCTAGGCAATCCATACATGTTTGCAAAATTCTGCTGATGGTTCTATTTAGTGAATTAAGCATATGCAGTTTATTGGAAGAAAAATCAACCCTGTTATCAAACTATTACCAAGACTATATATTTTTTCTTAGTTGAAATGTACACAAATGCATTCTGCAAAGGGGTTACAAATGAGGTAGTCTGTCAATAATAAAATTTAGGAATTGGAATAGGGTGTGAGATGGTAAGAAAAGAAGTATTTAGAAAACATCTGACTTTAATCATTTTACTGTTTTAAACTTCTCTTTCATGTTTATGTCTTTTCCCCCACCTTTTCCTTTTTATACTATATGCAGACACCAGGGTTAAAAAAACTTATTGAAAAAGCACTTGTGTCAGACTTTCATAGCACTCATATATAGCTGGGAGATCAAATCAAAGACTTGATACACTTTTTAGCTTCCAAATTCAGAATAAAGCCTGGAAGAAAAGGTTGTGTTTTTCTGTTTTTGGTTTCTTTCTCTTTTTTGCATACCCACACAAAAGCGATATGGTGAAGAAGCCATTGTTGAAACTCATGTTCTGCATCTTTTAAATGAACTTTGTACTCAGAGGAAAGCAATGTGCTTTATTTTAACTAACGTATGACATGAAATTTCCAGTTGAGTCATGGAAGGTGTGAAAGAGAAAAAGAAAAATCAGCCAGACAGTGAAACAATGCTGAATGCGTAGATAACAAGGAAATGGTTTCCTTGGCAACGAGAGTGCTTTGGAAGATTTCAGAGAAGAGTATAACTGGGTACAAAGTATTTGATTAAAATTTATTTCAGGAGGAAATTATGCAAATTTAAAAGTACCAGAACATGCACTACAAATCTGAATGTGATTGTTGAAAGTTGATATCTATCATTTGTCCAATTGAGATTATTTTATGTGTTTTGGTACTAAGCAGCATTAAAGAGGCCATTACAATCAAGCAAAGAAAGGTTTCGTGTATCCAAAGGATATTTATGCTTGATTTGTGACTTAAAAATCAAAATCCATTGACAAAAGCAACAAAGTACACATCTAAACTGTAAATTCAGTAACCTGTTGAGGAACTCTAATATCTCCTTTAAATCCCATTTCTTCAGAGAAGGATAATATTAAGTTTAAGTTTTACACATTATCAACCACCAAAAGTCAGAATAATTATAAGTCATGTTATATACACTTAAAAATAATCTATGTATAGCATTTGGGCTTCCTAGGTGGCACAGTGGTAAAGAAACTGCCTGCCAATGCAGGAAACAAAAGAGATGCAGGTTTGATCCATGGGTCAGGAAGATCCTCTGGGAATCCACTCCAGTATTCATGCCTGGAAAATTCAAAGGACAGAAGAACCTGGTGGGCTACAGTCAAGGGGGCCGCAAAAGTGTTGGACATGACTAAGACACGACATGACCTGTACAGCACTTAGCTAACAAAGCTAACATGGACTATAGATAATCATGATGAAAACTTATTATACGCACTCTGGAAAAACAGAGTCAACTGGTCACTCAAATGGAGATAGATATACCTTTACAATTAATGCTGACAATCTAGTAAACCACTTTCTTGAGTAATGTCCTGCATATTATGTTCAGTTCAGTTCAGTTCAGTCACTCAGTTTTGTCCAACTCTTTGTGACGCCATGGACTGTGCAGCATGCTAGGCCTCTCTGTCCATCACCAACACGGAGAGTTTACTGAAACTCAGGTCCATTGAGTCAGTGATGCCGTCCAAACATCTCATCCTCTGTTATCCCCTTCTCTGCCTGCCTTCAATCTTATTTAGCAACAGGGTCTTTTCAAATGAGAAAGCTCTTTGCATCAGGTGGCTGAAGTATTGGAGTTTCAGCTTCAACATCAGTACTCCCAATGAATATTCAAGACTGACTTCCTTTAAGATGAACTGGTTTGATCTCCTTGAAGCTCAAGGGACTTTCAGGAGTCTTCTCTAACACACGGTTCAAAAGCATCAATGCTTCGGTGCCCAGCTTTCTTTATACTCCAACTATCACAATCATACATGACTACTGGAAAAACCACAGCCTTGACTAGATGGACCTTTTTGGCAAAATAATGTCTCTGCATTTGATATGCTGTCTAGGTTGGTCATAACTTTTCATCCTAGAACTAAGCGTCTTTTAATTTCATGGCTCCAGTCACCATCTGCAGTGATTTTGGAGACCAAGAAAATAAAGTCTGTCACTGTTTCCATTTTTTCCCCATCTATTTGCCATGAAGTGATGGAACCAGATGCCATGATCTTCGTTTTTTGAATGTTGAGCTTTAAGCCAACTTTTTCGCTCTCCTTTTTCACTTTCATCAAGAGGTTCCTTATTTCTTCTTTACTTTCTGCCATAAAAGTGGTGTCATCTGCATATCAAGGTTATTGATATTTCTCGAGGCAAACTTGATTCCAGCCTGTGCTTCATCCAGCCCAGTGTTTCTTATGATGTACTCTGCATATAACTTAAAATAAGCAGAGTGACAATATACAGCCTTGATGTACTCCTTTCCTGATTTGGAACCAGTCTGTTGTTCCATGTGCAGTTCTAACTGTTGCTTCCTGAACTGCAAACAGATGTCTCAGGAGGCAGGTCAGGTGGTATTCCCATCTCCTTCAGAATTTTCCACAGTTTATAGTGATCCACAGAGTCAAAGCTTTTGGCATATCAATAAAGCAAAAATAGATGTTTTTCTGGTACTCTTGCTTTTTTGATGATCCAGCAGATGATGGCAATTTGATCTCTGTTTCCTCTCTGCCTTTTCTAAAACCAGCTGAATATCTAGAAGTTCACAGTTCACATACTGTTGAAGTCTTGCTTGGAGAGTATTGAGCATTACTTTACTAGTGTGTGAAATGAGTGCAATTGTGCAGTAGTTTGAACATTGTTTGGCATCGCCTTTCTTTGGGATTGGAATGAAAATTGACCTTTTGCAGTCCTGTGGCCACTCCTGAGTATTTCAAATTTGCTGGCATATTGAGTGCAGCACTTTCACAGCATCATCTTTTAGGATTTGAAATAGCTCAACTGGAATTCCACAACTCCCCTAGCTTTGTTCATAGTGATGCTTCCTAAGGCCCACTTGACTTTGTATTCCAGGATGTCTGGCTCTAGATGAGTGATCATACCATTGTGATTTTCTGGGTCATAAAGATCTTTTTTTTACAGTTCTTCTATGTGTTCTTGCCACCTCTTATTAATATCTTCTGTTTCTGTTAGGTCCATATAATTTCTGTCCTCTATTGAGCCCATCATCACATGAAATATTCCCTTGGTATCTCTAATTTTCTTGAAGAGATCTCTCAGTTCAGTTCAGTCGCTCAGTCGTGTCCGACTCTTTGCGACCCCATGAATCACAGCACGCCAGGCCTCCCTGTCAATCACCAACTCCCAGAGTTCACTCAGACTCACGCCCATCGAGTCTGTGATGCCATTCAGCCATCTCATCCTCTGTCGTCCCCTTCTCCTCCTGCCCCCAATCCCTCCCAGCATCAGAGTCTTTTCCAATGAGTCAACTCTTCTCATCAGGTGGCCAAAGTACTGGAGTTTCAGCTTTAGCATCATTC
>SJYT01012771.1:72940-127270 GCA_006410635.1 Cephalophus harveyi
TAGTGATGCTTTCTAAGGCCCACTTGACTTCACATTCCAAGATGTCTGGCTCTAGATGAGTGATCACATCATCATGATTATCTGGGTCGTGAAGATCTTTTTTGTACAGTTCTTCTGTGTATTCTTGCCACCTCTTCTTAATATCTTCTGCTTCTGTTAGGTCCATACCATTTCTGTCCTTTATCGAGCCCATCCTTGCATGAAATGTTCCCTTGGTATCTCTAATTTTCTTGAAGAGATCTCTAGTCTTTCCCATTCTGTTGTTTTCCTCTATTTCTTTGCATTGATCGCTGAAGAAGGCTTTCTTATCTCTTCTTGCTATTCTTTGGAACTCTGCATTCAGGTGCTTATATCTTTCCTTTTCTCCTTTGCTTTTCGCCTCTCTTCTTTTCACAGCTATTTGTAAGGCCTCCCCAGACAGCCATTTTGCTTTTTTGCATTTCTTTTCCATGGGGATGGTCTTAGTCTTTCCTATTTTTTTGATTTCCTCTATTTATTTGCCTTGATCAATGAGGAAAGCTTTCTTATGTCTCCTTGCTATTCTTTGGAACTCTTCATTCAAATGGATGTATCTTTCCATTTCTTCTTTGCTTTTAACTTCTCTTCTTTCCACGGCTATTTGTAACACCTCCTCAAACAGCCATTTTGCGTTTCTTTTTCTTCAGGATGTTCTTGATCCCTGTCTTCTGTGCAATGTCATGAACCTTCGTCCGTAGTTCATGAGGCAGTCTGTCTATCAGATCTAATCCCTTGAATTTATTTCTCATTTCTACTGTCTAATTGTAAGGGATCTGCTTCAGGTCATACCTGAATGGTCTATGGTTTTTGCTATTTTCTTCAATTTAAATCTGAATTTGGCAATAAGGAGTTCATGATCTGAGCCACAGTCAGCTCCTGGTCTTGTTTTTACTGACTGTATGGAGCTTCTCCATCTTTGGCCACAAATAATATAACCAATCTGATTTCAGTATTGATCATCTGGTGATGCCTATGTGTAGAGTCTTCTCTTGTGTTTTTGAAAGACAGTGTTTGCTATGACCAGTGCTTTCTCTTGGCAAAACTCTGTTAACCTTTGCCCTGCTTCATTCTGTTATTCAAAGCCAAATTTGCCTGTTACTCCAGGTGTTTCTTGACTTCCTACTTTTGCATTCCAGTCTCCTATAATGAAAAGGACAACTTTTTTTTGTATGTTAGTTCTAAAAGTTCTTGTAGGTCTACATAGAACCATTCAACTTCAGCTTCTTCAGCATTACTGGTCAGGGCATACTTGCATTACCATGGTATTTAATGGTTTCCCTGTAAACAAGCAGAGATCATTCTGTCGTTTTTGAGATTGCATCTAAGTACTGCAATTTGGACTCTTTTGTTGAAATAGATGACAGATACTCCATTTTTTTCTCAGGAAATTGTGCCCATAGTAGCAGATACAATGGTCATCAGAGTTGAATTCACCCATTCCAGTCCATTTTAGTTCTCTGATACCTAAAATATTGATATTCACTCCTGTTTGACCACTTCTAATTTGACTTGATTCATGGATCCTTGATTCATGGATCCCAGGTTCCTATGCAATATTGCTCTTTATAGCATCAGACTTTGCTTCTATCACCAGTCACATCCACAACTAGGTGTTGTTTTTGCTTTGGCTCCCTGTCTTTGTTCTTTCTGGAGTTAGTTCTCCACTGATTTTCAGTAGCATACCAGACACCTACCTACCTGGGGAGTTCATCTTTCAGTGTCCTATCTCTTTGCCTTTACATCTGTCCATGGGGTTCTCAAGGCAAAAATCTTGAAGTGGTTTGCCATTCCATTCTCCAGTTGACCTCATTTTGTCAGAACTCTCCACCATGACCCATCTGTCTTTGGTGGCCCTAAATGGCATGGCTCATAGTTTCATTGAGTTAGACAAGGATGTGGTCCATATGATCAGATTGGTTATTTTTCTGTGACTGTGGTTTTTCAGTCTGTCTGCCCTCTGGAGGAGAAGAATAAGAGGCTGTGACCAACATAGAGAGCATATTAAAAAGCAGAGACATTATTTTGCAAACAAATGTCCATCTAATCAAAGCTGTGGCTTTTCCAGTAGTCATGTATGGATGTGAGAGCTGGACTATAAAGAAAGCTGATTGCTAAAGAATTGATGCTTTTGAACTATGGTGTTGGAAAAGACTCTTGAGAGTCCCTAGGGCTGCAAGGAGATTAAAGCAGTCAATCTTCAAGGAAATCAATCCTGAATATTCATTCAAAGGACTGATGTTGAAGCTGAAGCTCCAATACTTTGGCCACCTGATGCAAAGCACTGACTCACTGGAAAAGACCCTGATGCTGGGAAAGAATGAAGGTAGAATGAAGGTAGGAGGAGAAGAGGACGACAGAGGATGAGATGATTGGATGACAACACAGACTTAATGGACATCAGTTTGAGCAAGGTCTGGGAGTTGGTGATGTATGGGAAAGCCTGGTGTGTTGCAGTCCATGGCTTTACAAAGAGTTGGAGATGACAGGGCGACTTAACTGATCTGAATATTGATGGGCAATTTCTAATGAATAGAAGGCAAGAAAGAGAATTAAAGTGTTTTACAGAACAGTATATGACCATCCACATTTTCTTTGCATTTACTTCTATTTTTGGTATATTACATTTAAAATACCACTGGTGAAATATCAATGGGAAATCTAATAACATATCTTTCATAATATATTTTGGCTATAAAAATGTCCTTTCCTTTGGCCCTAAACTTTCACCATTAATTTTTTAATTTATAGAGATTCCCACAAAAAGGACTTCTATTTTGAGAGAGAAAAGTTCTATGATCTTGCAGAATGCAAACCTTTAAAAATTTAATACAGTGCACAAATCATCTTTACCAATGCTAACTGTCTTGCCATTGAAAATCTCTTGATATTATGGTGATAATTACTAATGCATATGCACATTTCTGGTAATTTTCAGCATGATGTCCAATTCATTGCATTAAACTTTACTCTAAAAAAAAAAAAAAAAAAAAAAAAAAAAAAAAAAAATCTTTCCTGAGGGCCTACTATGCCCTTAATATTTGAATGGATACTTAGAATCCGAAAAAGAAATCTAGAATAAGCACTTTGTTCTGAAAGTGATTACAGACTTTCTAGAGGGAAAATATAAGAATGCCCGATTATTTTTACATATTCAGTGCTGTCACATCTCTTGGACTAGGTATAATTACCTACTTATTTATCAAGATCAATTTAAAATGTCAGTAACTGTATACCTGCTCTGATTCCCCCAACTGGATATAGACTTTTGGACTATATCTTCACCTTAGAAGTATTTCTGAATTGATTATCAGTTCTAAGAAGTGTGTTTTTCCACATTCATCATGTAAGATCAATCATAATTTAAAATTATAGCTAAAATTAAGCTCAAAATCCTTCAAGCTAGGCTTCAGCAGTATGTAAGCCAAGAACTTCCATATGTGCAAGTTGGATTAATAGAGGAAGCAGAGAACAAATTTCCAAATCTGTGATATCATAGAAAAACCACGGGAATTAAAAAAAAAAAAAAAAAAAACTGCCTCACTGACTACATTAAAGCTTTTCACTGTGTAGATCACAACAAACTGTGGAATATTCTTGAGGAGATGGTAATACCAGACTACCTTGTCTCCCTCCTGAGAAATCTGCATGTAGGTCAAGAAGCAACAGTTAAAACTGGACATGGAACAACAGATGGATTCATAATTGGGAAAGCAATATGACAAAGCTTTGTATTGTCACCCTGCTTATTTATCTTTCATGCAGAGCACATAATGCAAAATGTTGGGCTGTATGACTCAAACTGGAATCAAGATTTCCAGGAAAAATATCAAGAATCTCAGATAATGCAGATGATGCCACTTTAATGGCAAAAAGTGAAGAGGAAATAAAAAGCCTCTTGATGAAGGTGAACAAGGAGAATGAAAAAGCTGGCTTAAAACTCAACATTCAAAAACTAAGATCATGGCATCTGGTCTCACCACTTCACAGCAAGTAGATGGGGAAAAAGGGAAACAGAGTCAGATTTCATTTTCATGGGCTCCAAAATCACTGCAGATGGTCACTGCAGCCACAGAATTAAAAGATACTTACTCCTTGGAAGAAAAACCATAACAAACCAAAACAGTATATTAAAAAGCAGAGACATCACTTTGCTGACAAAGGTCCATATAGTCATAGCTATGGTTTTTCCAGTAGTCATGTATGAATGTGAGATTTGGGTCATAAAGAAGTCTGAGCATTGAAAAATTGATGCTTTCAAACTATGATGCTGGAGAAGATCCTTGAGAGACCCTCAAATGGCAAGGAGATCAAACAAGTCAATCCTAAAGGAAATAAACCCTAAATAACTATTGGAAGGACTGATGATGAAGTTCCAATACTTTGGTAGCCTGATTAGAAGAAATGACTCATTGGAAAAGATACTGATGCTGGGAAAGATTGAGGGTAAGAGGAGTAAAGGGCAACAGAGGATGAGATGGTTGAATGGCATCACTGACTCAATGGACATGAGTTTCATAAAACTCAAGGAGATAGTGAAGGACAGGGAAACCTGGCGTGCTGCAGTCCATGGGGTCACAAAGAGTCGGACATGATTTAGTGACTGAACAACAATAAAAATATTTAGCCCTTACTATACTCCAAATATGCTGTGCTTAATCACTCAGTTGTGTCAGACTCTTTGTGACCCCATGGACTCTAGCCTGCCAGGCTCCTCTCTCCCTGGGGATTCTCCAGGTAAGAATACTGGAGTGGTTTGCCATGCTCTCCCTACAGGGGATCTTCCCAAATCAGGGATCGACTCCATTGCAGGTGGAGTCTTTACGACCTGAGCTACCAGGAAGCTCCATGTCGAATATAATGTTGGCCAAAAAGTTGGTTTGGGTTTTTGCATAACATCTTACAGAAAACCCGAACCAACTTCTTTGCCAACCCACTATTGTCTAATTGATTTACATGTTACTCCTTCCATCCTATCCACACCATAGCCTTATATGATAAGCTCTCTCTTGTTATACACATTTTTCACATGAGGACAGGTAAGTATAGAAAAGTTCAATGCCTTTTCCAATAACCTATCTTGAGGGAGTGGTACACCCAACACTTTTGGTTTCAAAATTGCATCCTTAGCTATTATATTCCAATGCTCATTCTAAAATGAGGATATTGCTGACCCTGAGGTAATGAGCTTATTAATTGTTGTTCAGTTGCTCAGTCCAATTCTTTGAAACCTCATGGACTGCAGCATGCCAGGCTTCCCTGGCCTTCACTTTCTCCTAGAGTTTGCTCAAACTCATCTGCACTGAGTCAATGATGCCATCCAAACATCTCATCCTCTGCTGTCCCCACCTCCTCCTGCCCTCAATCTTTTGAGGGCCTTTTCCAACGAGTTGGCTTTAGCATCTGGTGGCCAAAGTATTGAAGCTTCAGCACCAGACTTTCCAATGAATACTCAGGGTTGATTTCCTTTAGGATTGACTGGTTTGATCTCCTTACTATCCAAGGGGCTGTTAAGAGCCTTCTCCAGCACCACAGTTCCAAAGCATCAATGCTTTGGCTCTCAGCTTTCTTTATGTTCTGACTCTCACACTCGTACGTGACTACTGGAAAAAACATAGCTCTGAGTATACAACCTTTGTTGGTACAGTGATGTTTCTGCTGTTTTAATATGCTGCCTAAATTTGTCATAGCTTGTTTTCCAAGGAGTAAGTGTCTTTTAATTCCATGGCTGCAGTCACCATCTGCAGTAGAAAGTCAAGATATACATGGAATAATAGGTAAGTTTGGCCTTGGAGTACAAAATGAAGTAGGGGAAAGGCTAACGAAGTTTTGACAAGAGAACACACCGGTCATAATACCCTCTTCCAACAACACAAGAGATGAACCTACACGTGGACATCACCAGATGGTCAAAACTGAAATCAGACTGATTGTATTCTTGCAGTCAAACATGGAGAAGCTCTATATAGTCAGCAAGTGTAAGACAGGGAGCTGACTGTGGCTCAGACCATGAGCTCCTCATTGAAAAATTCACACTTAAATTGAAGTCAGGAAAACCACTAAGCCAATTAGGCATTGCAATCAGATCCTTTATGATTATACGGTGGGAGTGACAATTAGATTAAAGGTATTGGATCTGATAGAGTGCCTGAAAAACTATGGATGGAGGTTTCTAACACTGTACAGGAGGCAGTGACCAAAACCATCCTTGAGGAAAAGAAATGCAGCAAGGCAAAATGGTTGTCTGAGGAAGCCTTATGAATAGCTGAGAAAAGAAGAGAAGTGAAAGGCAAAGGAGAAAAAGGAAAGATACACCCATGTGAATGTAGAGTTTATTAATTGGCTTAGCCTAAATGTCATAAATCATTGATATAGCATACAATGATTGCATTACGAGCCATATTGAAATATGGTATATCATGTTTTTCTATAACTAGGTATAAATAGATGTGTACTTCCCTATTGGACAAAATTTTACCTATGGCTTCTCAAAATTACCCTTGAATGTCTTACAGAATCAAACACAGAATCTTTGTAGGCTAGTTTTTAATGAATATTTACATATGTGTATAAAGAACAGTTTATGTGAACTATATGCTAGCACATAAATAAAACACCAAAAGGGAATTTTAATCATGCATGAATTTTGTGTAGAAAATGATAATGAATTAGGGTGGATGTTCTTTGGGGAAATATTTAGAAATAAATCATATTGAACTGGACACTAGACAATTTAATTTTTAATTGAAGTATAGTTAATTTAAAATGTTAAGTTTCATCTCTACAGCAAGGTGATACATTTATATTTATTTATTTATTTATTTATTTATTTATTTATTTATTTATTTATTTTTCAGATTCTTTTCAATTGTAGGTTATTGTACATTATTGAACATAGTTTTCTGTACTACCCAGTGGGCTTCTTAGGTGGTGCTAATGGTAAAAAACCCACCTGCCAATGCAGGAAACATAAGAGATACTGATTTGATCCCTGGTTTTGAAAGACTCCCCTGGAAGAGGGCATGGTCAACACACTTCAGTCTTCTTGCCCAGAGAATCTCATGGACAGAGGATCCTGGTGGGCCATGGTCTTTAGGGTTGCAAAGAGTGTTACAGGATTGAAGTGACTTAGCACACATGCACACACACAGGTACTATAGGGTAGGTCCCTTTTGCTTATTAATTTTATATATAGTAGTGTGTTTCTGTGGAGAAAGCAATGGCACCCCACTCCAGTACTCTTGCCTGGAAAATCCCATGGATGGAGGAGCCTGGTAGACTGCAGCCCATGGGGTCGCTAAGAGTCAGACATGACTGAGCGACTTCACTTTCACTTTTCACTTTCATGCATTGGAGAAGGAAATGGCACCCCACTCCAGTGTTCTTGCTTGGAGAATCCCAGGGACGGCAGAGCCTGGTGGGCTGCCGTCTATGGGGTCGCACAGAGTTGGACACGACTGAAGCGACTTAGCAGCAGCAGCAGTGTGTTTCTGTTAATCCCAATCTCCTAATTGATCTGTCTCCTCTCCCTGCTACACCTTTTGGTAACTGTTAGGTTTGTTTTCTATGTATCTGAGTCTGTTTCTGTTTAGTAAGTAAGTTTATTTGTATCATATTTTTTACATTACACATGTTAAGTGATAATCATATGGTATTTGCCTTTCTCTGACTTACTTGATTTATTTTGACAATATCTAGGTCTATCCATGTTGCTGCAAATGACACTATTTCATTCTGTTTTATGAGCAAGTAACTTCCCAGGTGGCACAGTGGTGAAGAAGCCGCCTGTCAATGAAGGAAATGCAAGAGATGCAGGTTCGATCCCTGGGTCAAAAAGACCCCTTGGAGTAGGAAATGGCAACCCACTCTAGTAATCTTGCCTGGAAAATTCCATGGGCAGAGGAGTCTGGTGAGCTACAGTCCATGGGGTCACAAAGAATAGGACACAGCTTTTGTGTTGAGCAACTGACCACAACAATGAACGATGTTCTATTGTGTGTGTGTGTGTGTGTGTGTGTGTGTGTGTGTGTATCACATCTTTATTCATTCAACTGTTGATGGACACTTAGGTTATTTCCATGTCTTAGCTATTATAAAAATTTCTGCTATGAACACTGTGGAGAATGTATCTTCAAATTTACACTTTCCCAGATATGTGCCTAGGAGTGGAATTGCAGAATTATGTGGTAACTCTATTTTCAGTCTTTTAAGGAACCTCCATACTGTTCTCCATAGTGGCTGCATCAATTTACATTCCCATCAACAGTGTAAGAAGTTTCCTTTTTTGCCACACCCTCTCTAGGATTTGCTGTCACTAATCTTTGATAACAGACATTATAAACTGTGTTAAGTGATATTTTCAATATGCTTTTTATTTGTATTTCTCTAATAATTAGGAATTTTGAGCATCTTTTCCCATCCCTGTTGGCCATCTGTATGTCTTCTTTGAAGAAATGTCTATTTAGGTCTTCTTTCCTTCCCCCCCCTACTAATATTAGCTGTATAAGTTGTTTGTATATTTTGGAAATGAATCCCTTGTTGGTAGCATCATTTGCAATTATTTTCTCCCAGTCTGTAGTTTGTCTTCATTTTGTTCATGGCTTCATTTGCTGTGAAAAAGCTCTCAAGTTTAATTAGGTCCCATTTGTTTATTTTTGTTTTTATTTCCATTAGTCTAAGAGACAGATCCAAAAAGATATATTGCTTTGGTTTATGTCAGAGTGTCCTGCCTATATATTACTATAGGAGTTTTATAGTATCCTGAATTATATTTAAGCCTTTAATCATTTTGAGCTCATTTTTGTATATGCTGTTAGAGAATGTCCTAATTTTATTCTTTTACATGTAGCTGTCTAATTTTCCCAACACCGCTTACTGAAGAAGCTACCTTTTACCCATGGTATATTCTTGCCTCCTTTATTGAAGATCAATTGACCATAAATGCCTGGATTTATTTGGGGGCTTCCTATCTTGTTCCATCGATCTATGTTTGTTTCTGTGTCACTACGATACTGTTTTGATTATTGTAGCTTTGTAGATTATCTCTAGCCTCATAGTGCTGTGGTCAAAAAGATGTTTGTAGGAGGTGAGATGCATAGAGTATTTGGTATAATCCCAGGGCAAGTGACTGGATACAGTAATAAGGCATCATTATGCAGGAAGAAATATACTGAATTTCAAACAAGAAAAAAAAAAGAAAGATGTTTGATATGATTTCAGTTTTTTTTTTTAATTTACTGAGGCTTTCTCTGTGGCTCAGCATGTGATCTATCCTGGATAATGTTCTGTGTGCACTTAAAAATAATGTATATTCTGCTGCCTTCAGTTGGTATATATGTGTGCTCAGTCATATCTGAGTCTTTGCAATCCTATGGAATCTAGTCTGCCAGGATCCTCTGAAATGCTTTATAAATGTCAGTTAAGTCCATCTGGTCTAATATGCCATTTCATTTAAGGTCTATGTTTCCTTATTTATTATCTGTCTGGATATTCTGCCATTGCTATAAGTGTGATATTAAAGTCCCCCACTATTACTGGGTTATTGTCAATTTATCCTTTTATGTGTGTTAGCATTTGCCTTATATATGGAGAGGTGTTGCTATGTTGGCTGCATATGAAAGTGAAAGTTGCTCAGTCATATCCAATTCTTTGCAACCCCATGGACTATGCAGTCCATGGAATTCTCTTGTCTAGAATACTGGAGTGGGTAGCCTTTCCCTCCTCCAGAGGATCTTCCTAACCCAGAGAACAAACCCAGATCTCCTGCATTGCAGGTGGATTCTTTACCAATTGAGCCACAAGGGAAGCCCAAGAATACTGGAGTGGGTAGCCTATCCCTTCTCTAGGAGATCTTCCTGACCCAGGAATCGAACTGGGGTCTTCTTCATTGTAGGCAGATTCTTTACCAACTGAGCTATCAGGGAAGCTCATTTGGGTGCATATATAATGTTGGGTGCATATATACTTAACAATTGCTATATCTTCTTTTTGGATTGATCCTTTGATCATTATGTAATGTCCTTCCTTGTCTCATGTCATAGTCTTTGTTTTTTCTTTTTCAATCTGTGGGGTCTAATGTAAGTATTGCTACCCCAGCTTTCTTTTGAGTTTCATTCCACCCCCTTAACCTCAGTCTCTAAGACCTGAAGTAAGTCTCTCACAGGCAACATAAATACAGGTTCTGTTTTGTATTATTCACCCATTCTATGCCTTTTTGTTGGATTATCCAGTTAATTTACATTTAAGGTAATTATTGATATCTATTTTCCGACTGCCATTGTTTTAATTGTCCTAGAACTGTTTTTGAATGTCCTTCCCATTCACCCCACCCACCCCTTTCTTATTTTGTTCTTTCCTCTCCTGACTTACTGATTGTCTTTAGTGCTATGTTTGGGTTCCTTTTTCTTTCTTGTGTCTATATTTATTAAAGGCTTTTGTTTTGTGGTTACCATAAGGTTTTGCATGGCAATTTGCATATTATTTTTTGGTTTGGATAAGCAATTGGGATAAAATAAGGCATTTCCCAAATGGAGATATTTGTTTGAAAAGACTTGAAGTGAAGATTACATATTCACAATAAAGTAATGTGGCAATCTATGTAAAGTAATGGGTTCTCCTCATGGAGATAAACTAGATGACAGAAAACCAGTTAAGGAGCCGATATGATGATAAAGCAGATAGGAGGGAATTATACACAATGGGGTTTGGGATGACTAATCTAGCAGCACAAATTAAAAAAAAAAAAATCTGGATTCAAAATGATGGAGTAGAAGGCTGTGTGCTCATCTCCTCCTGCAAAAGCACCAAAATTGCAACTAGCTGTTGAACAATCATTGACAGGAGGATGCTGGAACCACAATATTGTAAAGCAATTAGCCTCCAATTAAAATACATTAATTAATTAAAAATTTAAAAAGATACCCCACATCCAAAGATAAAGAAGCTGCAGCAAGACAGTAGGAGGGGCACAGTCATGATCAAATCAAATCCCATACACACCAGGTGGGTGACCCATGGAATGGAGAACAATAATACTAAAGAAGTTTTGCACTATTGTGAAGATTCTGAACCCCATGACAGGCTTCCCAGCCTGGGGATCTGACAAAGGGATTGGGAATCCCTGGAGAATCCCTTGAGGGCCAGTGGGATTTGATTACAGGCCTTTCAGAGAACTGAGGGACACAGAGACTCCTGTATTGGAGGGCACAAACAAAATTTCTCATGCACCAAGATCCAGAGGAGAGGAGCAGTGACTCCACAGGAGACTGAACCAAAACTACCTGTTACTGTCAATGAGCCTTCTGTGGAGGCTTGGGTTGTCAGATTGTCAGTGGAAGGTCCCCCTTGGAATAAACCCTCCTGGAGTTCTCTGTTAACCCTACCATAGAGCCCATATACCTCAAGCCAAACAACTACCAGGGAGGGAATGCAACCCCACTCATTAGCAGATAAAAGGATTAAAGCTTTACTGAGCAAGGCCCTGTGGGAGCAAGACCCAAAATAAAATATTTTCAGTTAATAAAAATTTAATTACCATTTATAAAGAAATTACTCATGTCTGCCAATCTGTAAGAGGTGACACAAGAATTAACTCTACATGTGTCTGACTCCAAAGCTTATTTTGTCATTCATGCATGTCAGTAACTGAGATTTTGGTGAGATTCTAGTGTTTCTGTTGGTGTACAGGAAGTATATGATTGATTGAATAAGTTAATTTTCATATTTTGTCCACTAACTAAAATATATATTTGATTTTGAGAAGTATCAGATTTTTTATGAGAATTTAGTATTTCTAAGGGCCTTAAATATATTAAAGAAATGCTAATATTATAGGTATATTTTAGAGTTTGAAGTTTTCAACTAGAGGAATTTTACCTTGATTTTACACTATACTTTCCCCTAACCTTTTACTTTTAATAATTGATTTTAAATATTTTTGGAAGATACAGAATATGTTAATGGTTGCCCTACATTAAAGTCAAGGTACTTCCTACTAGTTTTGAAGATAAATAAAAACTGCCTGAAATTCAGTCCCAATGAAACTCTGTACTCAAGGGTTTCTTGAAAGTGACTCCATTTATAGTATGTCCTTCTGGAAATCAAAGGCAACCTCTAAATGGCATAAAACTTCAGAAATATTGTTAAAGGTTTCTTTGTCATTGTTAACTAAATAAAGGTAGGCATCAGGATTTTCCAAGGAATCTTTATACAATTAATATTAATAAAGTCTAAGTAATTCATTCAGTCCTAAGACATTGGATTGAAAGATATCTCAAATCTAATAGAGGTAAAAAAATGATTTTATTTATTTTGATATTTATTAGTTTTCAAAAACCAATGTATAAAATTAGATTTGTATTAGTTCTCAGGAATGACAGAAAATTACATTTTGACTTCTCAGTTGGTTCTACAATTTCTTCTGGTCTAACATGATGCTGAAAATTAACCTGTCTCTTATACACATCTAGATGTGTATAAGAGACAGGACATTGGATTGAAAGATATCTCAAATCTAATAGAGGTAAAAAAATGATTTTATTTATTTTGATATTTATTAGTTTTCAAAAACCAATGTATAAAATTAGATTTGTATTAGTTCTCAGGAATGACAGAAAATTACATTTTGACTTCTCAGTTGGTTCTACAATTTCTTCTGGTCTAACATGATGCTGAAAATTAACCATGCATTTTAAATACATCAGTATATGTGTCTCATTTTTCAAAAAATTAATATGGCTTTTATCTAAAATCTTTGGCATTAGCCTAATGATCCTTCATTTTACTTAAGCTCATTTTCAGCATTGTTCTACCCAATAAAAGGCAAAACAGACATGACATGAAACTGCCTTTTATGCTTTGACTACTAGCCAAATATTAAGGTTTCTCTTTGATTTCTAAATTTTCCTCATAACTCTGTTCTTTAATTATACAAACAAGCGGCAATTGAATGTGGATAGTGCAATTCTTTTCTTAAAGGTATTCTTACTCATTGTTTTGTTTCACATTATTTTACTGATAAATTTACCAAGCATAAGGAACAACTTATCTTTGCAGTCTCATCAATTTAAGAGCTACATCTGATTTAATTAATAGGAGGAGTTTATGGGAAAAGCTTTTATCGATGGGCATTGGTTTAAGATATCTTGGCCTTTTGAGAGTGATGCACTATAATAATTGGTGTAAGATCATTTAGAGAGGCCAGGTCACTTTATATTCTCTCCCAACTAATAGAGAAGTCAGGTGAAGTTGTTTCCTGACACAGCTACTATTTCATTATTTTGGCTGATATTGCTGACCCTAAGAAGCTATTTCCAGTATTACTTAGACCCAGTAGATACAGTCATTGACAGGCACAGTGTAAATATAGAAAATAAGCCAGTCTATTCATATCAGGGCCAAAATTTTCCATTAATTTTCCACTCTTGATTAATGATAGATTACATCAAATATATCATTTTGTGATATAAAAACAAGATAGGCAACTATGGTGTAGGGACCAGGGTAATTACTGATCCAAGTGTAAGGGAAACTGTTCTAGCCCAGGTTTTGACACAGTGAGCTTTTGGCTAAATAATTTTATGCAGTGATTCTCAATTTCCATTGCACACTACAGTCACTGGACCACCTTCAAACAAAACAAATTTGAACTCTGATGACTGGTCCCAATGCTAGAGGTTTATCCTTATTTTTTTTCAGGGTATTAAATAGTCCAACTATAATCTTAATGTCTTTGTTTTTGTTTTGCAAATAGAGGGTAGCACATTTAATCTAAAATTGAAAAGTCAAGAATAAATATCTTAACCCATATAAATTTTTATAAAAAAGTACTTCTCTTTTCTAAGTGATTTTGAAGCTATATATATATATATTTTTTTCCCCCTTATGGATATTTTTCTTATTTTATTCTTTAATAAAATCCATATTATCTAATAAAAAACAACAAACAGGAGGAATTATCAATCTACAGCAAATCTTTCATTTGCAATCTAGTAGACAAGGTTTACCTTAATTATCTAACATATATTATTGCTGCTTTACTGCTTGACAGTTGAAGAGAGGATGGACTTGGATAATGTGAATTTCCAGAAAGTGAAATATAAATCTTTGATTCATTAGGTGGTTACTTTAATAAACAAGGGGTCAGATCTAAAGATTTATAGTTTCACAAAATAGTAAACATAGCAGAAGGAAATTGAGAGATGAGGAGGAACAGTTATCTGATTTACATTCTTGTGTCTTTGACTCTGGCATATAGAGTTATGTATATCATCCTAACCTCATGACTTCTGGCTGTCATTTTTTCCCTCCCTATACCTAACAATGAGAATCTGCATAAAATATGCATCTCAATCTGCCTTTTGATGGTTCTAAAGTCTCTGGAATTCCAACTGAATTTATATACAAATCAATTAAGGTGATCAAGTATCATATTTTCACAGTTTATGCCAAAGGAATTAATTTAAAGTTGAAAATTAAACATACAGGGTTAAAACAATGGGGCAGTCAGAAGCTATGAGAATCTCCAATGTGGAAGTTGCTGAACAGAGATATATTATTTCATTTTCACCTAATGGAGACATTTAAGACCCTCTGGAGATGAAAATATCTGACTTTTTTGCTATGTGTCCATAAGTTTTGTCCTTTTTTTTGTCTCCCAGGTTCATTTTGTCAATTACTATTAAGCTTTTTTTAAAAAAGTATATTTTATGCAATCATAATTTATGAGACCAAGCAAGATCTCCAGAGTCTCAACTTTGTTTCTTGTTTCTCCTTTCTCCTCCAGCAGGATTCTTTCCTCACAATCATAGATGTCAAGAATATACAGAGTATTTCAATGAGGAGGAGACTGACATATATCAGCACCAGAGATTGTGTCACCCCTTTATTTCTACTGTCTTTAACAGAAAAAGATCATACTTTATATCTATTTTAGAATCTAATTTTTTTTGGACACGAATTGATTTTGTGGCATATGACCTCACATATTTATTCCTTAACTTCATTTGAATCCATTGTTTTATTTTATTTCATCTTTTTAAATATATCTTTGCTTTCCACTTAGTGTTTAATCAATTGCCTTTAGATTTTTTTCCTCACATTGCCCACCAGTAAAAATCTAGAAAGTTTTTTTGTTTATTGCTATTTTAGGACTTAGAGATTACTTTTATGATATAAAGTAATTTAATGCAAAGTACTAAATAATATAAAAGAATTTAGGCTACAATTATATATACTATTTCAAAATTCTATAACTTATATTTTGATTCTATTGTTTTTTCTTCTTTTATCAGTTTAATTAAATTATTACTTATTAACCCCTTAATAATTGATGAGATTGCACTGTAGGTAGAGAGCATAGAACTATTCTTCCTCAGGGATTTTATAATCATGACCCCAAAGGTCAATATGTCACAACCATCCATCAATTTAATTTGACTTAGAATGGCTTTTGCTACTTATTCAGATACACTAACAGTTAATGGTTCCCTTCCATAAACTAATGTGAATAGTCATTATCCCATAAGCACTATTGCTGAGGTGAGAGAAATATGAGCTCTTATCACAGATGCCTTCACCACCCTTGCTCACAACCTTCTGAAGACCTGACCCTACACATATTTGAAATATATTTTACCATCTTTTCTAGTAGATAACTTAAATTTAATTATAGTAAGTCCAAAATTATAGCTTTTGGGAAAGAGTCACACACTAAATCCAGGTTTATAGAAAACCATAAAACTGAAAAACTTGGTACCTATATCAAACTTAGAAGTGACTTTTAATAGCAAGTTACTGAGCAGCCCATTTAGATTAAGGGGAAAATCAAAACATTTCTCTTATGGATTGCTATCACCTTTTGAAGCTTGATGGCTTATTTCTTGGTCTGTTTCCTCTTAAAAGCTGTTGTAAAATAGCATTATTATAAGATGTTTTCATATATAATTGGCCAATGTAATAAAAATACTTGAAAGCAATTCACAGTTATTTTTCAAATGCACCATTCCTAATGTAATATTCCACAGATTGTAGCATCAGTAAATAATATGAGTAAAATATACTCAGTCCAAATTTGTATTGTTTTCTATCATATTAATTGTGAATTTTATAATATAGACACACTTTGTTCTTTATATTATTAAAACTTTGTTTTGAATATACCTTGTTAACTTAATAGTGAAATAAAATTCTGCAAGAGAAATAATTTTCCAGAACAGAAAGTAGGAGAAACTTGACGTTTCCATCAAATAGCTTATTTTTATTTCTTCTGTTTTATTTTGAAAACTAAAATACTGTTTTTATTATTGCTTTTATTTTCTTATTGTCCATTTCTTTCCTCTTCATCTCAATCATCATCATACAAAACACTAGTTTCTCTAATCATGTTCCAGACACCGTTCTTAGTGCTTTCCTGCATTTTCTATTATTCATACCTACACAGCAAAGTAGGTGTTTTCATTACCACCCCCCACCATGGCACAGATTAGACAACCGAAGCAAGCACAGAGATTTAGTTTTTCTTCCCACATCTTTATTTCTTAGAAACCCTCGGGCATCTTGGAACAGATGAATTCTGCTGAAGCTATTCTTAAACAAAACACTTAGGATTTTAAATGGGAAGTTGTTAATGTATAAAAACACAACTTATACACTGCTCCTTCCCTACTATTCAGATATGAATCAGGTCCTCATCTGAAAAAAATTCAAGAACTGTGTTTCAGCTCACTCAAAAAATGAGCAGACCACCTTCTCTAGCATAAAAATTCAATGATGTTAATCAAATATAGAAAGTATCTTCGATACACCAAAATATAAATGCACTAATTTGCAGGAAGAAATTCAATTCCCTGAGGCACACTGGTGTTTGTACTGACCAATGTAAAGATGAG
Organism: Cephalophus harveyi; assembly: GCA_006410635.1. Taxonomy (NCBI): domain Eukaryota; kingdom Metazoa; phylum Chordata; class Mammalia; order Artiodactyla; family Bovidae; genus Cephalophus; species Cephalophus harveyi. Next base: position 89,842 of record SJYT01012771.1, read on the forward strand.
CACCAGTTAGCAACACTTATCAACAACGTCAGTGTTCACTCAGCTTCTGAGATTTATCCTAGGCACACAGCTGCCCTCTTCTGGCCTCAAACTGCTTCACATCTTATTGGCTTAGTTCTTAAAATACCTTTGCATCATTATCTCAATTTAGCTTTCACTCTAAAAGTAATTTGTTTATTTATTTACTTATTTTCTCTCCTGTCTTTCCGAATCTCTTTTCCCATCAAGGTAAGACTTAATTCCTCTTTTTCTGTATTTGTTCTAACCTATCTTGTTTTCTACTCTTAATGTTATCACTCTTCTAAAAAATGTCACTGTATCCTGTCTAGTGTTTTAATAGTTTCTGAATTGGAAAATCCAGTACATAATCTCCACTGTTAGAAGATTAATTTTCCTAAAGTATAGCTCAAATAATATAATTTTTCTTCACAGAATCCCCCATTGACTACTGAATTAACGAATAAATATTTTTAAACCCATAGTTAAACAGCCAAGAGCATTCAATACTTCAAATATCCCTTATATTTCACTCATGGTCCTCTAAATTAACTCTACATTTTATTAATTTACACATTCAGTTCTTTTTTTCTAGAATAATTCTCCTTTCCACTTCTTACCTACTAAAATTTTTAATCAGTCTATGAGGCCATTTAAATGTCACCTATTCCATGCAATCTTTCAGAGCTTCAGTCATAGATATCATATCCCTCCTTTAAATTCTCAGACAACTGCATTTTTACCTTTCTTACCACATAATTATTCTTTCTTATAATAGAGTAGAAAATGGCAACCCACTCTGGTATTCTTGCCTAGAAAACTCCATGGACAGAGGAGCCAGGCAGGCTACAATCCATGGGGTTGCAAAGAATCAGACATGACTGAGCTTGTACACACACACATATAATAGAGACACTTGTGTAATTATTTATGTCTCTGGCATTCTACCAGATCATAACTTCTACAGATCAGGACTTTGTCTTATTCATTGTTTATTCTCCATATTATCTATTTAAAAAATTAAGTATTTAATGAAGGGCTGCTCCACTAAAATTAAATATATCAAAACAAAGCACTAAGTGCCATTTTTTTTAGTTTTATTTCATCTTGAACTTTACTTCTCTGACATTTACCCAGAAAGGTGTATGCTCAATCTTTCAGCATGTTTGCTGAAAAATAGAGCATTAAGTCAACAGTTTCAACTCATATAGGAAAAGGTGAAAGGCAATAGTTTATGTCCAGACAATATAACCTGATCTTCACTAAGATTTGAGTCTAAGATCTGCACTAGGTGGAAATGCAGTTTAAATGGAAAATTAGTCAATGACTTAATTTTATATGGTTGAAGAATACTATCATAAATGGTTACTCTCAGTATACCCTGACAAGGTCTAATGTCTTTCAGTTGTTCAAATAATTTAAAATTTAAATTTAGTCACACTTTTACTCAGATACCATGAGATCTGTTGAATACTTTTTTAATGGCTTTAAAGCAGTGGATATTTTTTGTAGTTTCAAAGTAAATATTTAGGAAGAGAACATTGCTGAGGAGAACCCACAGCATATATGAGCAACTGAGATATTCTAGCTCTGTGCTGGGCATCTAAATGCTTAGTTCATGCTCAGATACAAAGCAGTTTCACCAATGAGGAAAGCAGAATGGGTATCTGGCATATTCCTTTCCGATCTGCTTCAGAGTATTTTACTTATGGCATGGACAATTTTTAAATTTTTTGTTGAAGTGATAAAATCCCACTGTTCACAAGCATAGCATTTATAACAGGTCAATTAATTTAGAAAGATGACACACTAATAAGTGTACCTTCTATTACAAGCACATATGGAGAAAAAGCCTTCTTAACAATTTAATTTCTTTGCATTCTCTTAACCTAAGGATATGTTTTCCTCCTAGAAAAACCTTGATTATGTGTGTTGAAAAACCCTGTAGGAGTCTTTCTATAATGATATTCCTTATTGAGTTAGATCTGTTTTCTCTCTACACCTACAAAAATAAAATTAAGGACTCAAAGTATACTTGTTCCTCGTTTTGAAAAGACAGTTTAAGTAATAAACATATGTCCAATTTTGCTGATTTTTTTCTGCTCATTTTTTGACTTAGATACAAAATTAATAGAATGGAATTTTTTTTTTTAAGTTTTAGGACATCAAACTAAAATTGTAAAGTACCAAGGGTCAAGGTAAGTTAGGGAATGGCAGAATATTTCATAATATCTAGACACCTGCTTCCTTTTCTTGCTTGACTTGTGCTACAAAGTAAGCAGGAATTAAACTCCTTCAAGTTTGTGTGTGCTGCTGCTGCTGCTAAGTCGCTTCAGTCGTGTTCGACTCTGTGCGACCCCACAGACGGCAGCCCATTGGGCTGCGCCATCCCTGGGATTCTCCAGGCAAGAACACTGGAGTGGGTTGCCATTTCCTTCTCCAAGTTTGTGTGTATACATATATATATATATATGTGTGTGTGTGTGTGTGTGCAGATGGCATTATATATACATATATATGTATGCATATATGCATCATCAAATTCATAGTACTATATATTTGCTTCAGGTTTTTATGAGTTTCACCTGAAATGTTTAATCTAAAATCATTGTGAAAATAAGCCTATATACTATGCAAATTTAGGTGGAAACAGCTAGTTGAATTACAGAGTAGAGAAGAAAAAAATAAATAGTTGGGAGGAAGTAGGTAGATGGAAAATAGTTGAGAAAATCATGAAGAGAAATTCAAGGTAGTGCAAATTTTAGATATTTTCCTTCAGAAATATGTTTCACTGACTTTATAAAATAATGTATCTACTTGTGACTGCCTTGCCAGTGCCGAGAAGAACTTTCAAGAACATTCTTTAAACATTTTTCTGAAGCAACTTCTTGCTTTCTTTTAACATGCTTTTTGGCTTATATGATCAAATGCCATATTCAGGTAGTATTTTTATTTTGAATTTAAAAATAAAACCTCCATGTGGTTGATGGGAGCTGAAATGAAGTCATCAAAAGCAGGATATTTCTGCTGAGTTCTTGATGCACTGCAATGCTGTGTGGAGCGAAAGTATCAAAGAGAAAACTTATAGTATTAAAAATATGTAAAATGATAAATACTTGACATAACTTCAAAAAATCATCTTGCAAAAATGAATTGCTGAGTTGTATGTGTTCTGTGTTGCTTTACCAACGGCTCATCTGAAGCTTATGCTTCATATGGATCCCCTTAGTCACCTTTGCATCCATACATTGCTAAAGACAGTTTTTTGATGCTTTTTCAGATATTGTGCTCTCTTTTCAGCTTTAAATTTAGTTTTGAAAACACATATTTCTAACTTATAGATTGACAATGGAGGCATTTAAATTCAAATTACTCTATTGAGATATTCAGAGCAAAATTATAATTCTATTTTTTACACTGTCTTTTCCTTTGGCATCTCAGGAAAACCCACGTCTCTGATACAATCCAGAGACAGAAAGAAAAAACAGTATGCCTTCTCAGTAATTTATCACTTTCTGTATGATGGAAAGCCTTATTTTCTAAAAGAAATATCAGAAATCTGAAGGAATTTGTTACATGACTTTACCATTTTATCAAGAACAAAAATAATGGTTTAACACTTCCCGTAATTCCACTTTCTCGATCTGCATACAAAATAAACTACACAAGTTCAAGATTAACAGATCCTAATTGAAATGCTAAAAGACAAATACACAGTGTAATCATCCAGTTTAAAGTTTAACATTTTTGAAGATATTTCAGTGTGGAAAAAAATCTGTTCAGAGAGTTCTTAACACATGTCATATTACAGAAGGAAATGAGCACTGATTTTTCTAGATATTTTCAGTGCCTCACAAAATACAGTATTTTATCTTGACTTTGTAACTAAGCACCATATTTTTTAACAGATGCTATTTCTCTTCTGATTACTGTATCCTACTATGAATTACTTCTCTTGGGAAAACAGGAGGGGGAAGCTTTTCATCAAAACATAAATCTATGCACCTGAAATACACTATGTTCTAAAGACAATAAAAAATTATACACATACAATAACCTATCCTTGCCAATTTGAAAAATCATCAAACCTTTAGAGCAGAAATAGTGAGGCCTTGGGAGACACTATAAAACCATTAGAGCAGTATATTTATACTTTCAAAGTTGGTATTATTCAACCCCAATAAAACCTTTCCGTATATGCAAAAAGCAATGGCAGCAAAGTAAATTGAATTATCTATAAAATATTATGTTTTTCTGACAGGACTGCTGAAAAGATGTTTTAGACTATGATGCTGTTAGAAAGTGCTATCATGTTGCACATACCAAGGATTCTAATTAGACTTGTCAATCACTGATTGATTACTACCATAAGATGAAAGAGCAATTGCATCCTGGCAATTATGTTATCTTAAGGGTACAAAATGCAATGTTCTGCTCTCAGCTGTCAGCAAGATTTCACTGAATGAAGGCCTGTTCTATCACCACAGGCTGTTCAAAGGCCCTTCTGAGAACCTAAATGGCACATTAAGCTCTGAGAATATTGCTACTCAAAATAGAAAAATGTAGCAGAGCGAAATTGACTAAATTTTAATTGATGAATGAGATGACGTGGCTCTCTGGCCTCAACATTCTGTAATTTTAGGAAACTATGGTCCACAGTAACATGCAAAATTAGCCTGTGTTTCCGTATTTCATATACTTCCTCATCTGCTTCCACATCTCTCTCTTTTGACTCCCTCTATGTACAAACATCTCCACTTCTATAAGTAGGTACATGTGTTTTCTGCACCTATTTTGGTACACGTTGTCTTTTGGTTTATAAGACTTTTAAAATATTCAGCAGATATTTATTTTTCTAAATGTGTTCTAGCTAAATTGGAGGAAGAAATGGCAACCTACTCCAGTATTCTTGCCTGGAGATTTACATGGACCGAGGAGCCTGACAGGCTATTTTCCATGGGATCACAGAGTTGGACACGACAGCAATGAACACACATCTAGCTAAATAAGTTTTTTTTTTTTTACTTGAGAGTCCCTTGGACTGCAAGGAGATCCAACCAGTCCATTCTGAAGGAGATCAACCCTGGGATTTCTTTGGAAGGAATGATGCTAAAGCTGAAACTCCAGTACTTTGGCCATCTCATGCGAAGAGTTGACTCATTGGAAAAGACTGTGATGCTGGGAGGGATTGGGGGCAGGAGGAGAAGGGGACGACCGAGGATGAGATGGCTGGATGGCATCACGGACTCGATGGCTGTGAGTCTGAGTGAACTCCGAGAGATGGTAATGAACAGGGAGGCCTGGCGTGCTGCAATTCATGGGGTCGCAAAGAGTCGGACACGACTGAGCAACTGAACTGAACTGAACTGAATAGCATCTTTTTAGGAGTCTCTTTCAAATTCCAAATTCAGGAGTATGGTATATAAAAAAGCTGTGATTTAGGAACTCTACAGACGTAATAGTTTGAAATATCTGAGGGGGAAAAAAGAAACAGTTAACTTATTTGGAATAGAGGAAAAGTTTTAAATTAGAGTTTCATTTTAAATTTAAAATTTTTTAGCATTTTTAATAAGGAATATTGGATGAGCTTCTAATTACTAGTGTTACAAAGAAACCACTTAAAACTCGGGAGTGGCAAATATCACTATTTCATTATGTTCAAGGACTGTGTAGACCAGCAATTAGGGTAGGACACACTGATCACAGCCTTTCTGCTTCACAGGGTTTGGGGCTCTTCTTGGAAGAGCTCAAGTCCAGCAGGGGACTGGAATCATCTAGCTTTCTTCTCATGCTTTTCTTGTATCAATGATGAGATTACTCAAAGGACAGGCATTGCTGGATGCATCAACTAGGACACCTACGTAAGACTTTCCACATGATGTGATATTCTCACCATATATTGATTGGCTTCTAAGAGAGAATATCTTGAGAGTGAGTATTCCAAGTGAATCAGGAAGAAGCTACATGGACATTTACAAACTAGCTCCAGTCACATAGGATCAATTCACCCAGGCTCTGTTACTTGAAGCAAATACAAACCTCACTTATTCTCTTGGCAAAAGGACACAGAATTACCTGTCATATAAGGAGAGTCAAATAATTTCCCATTATTTTAAAAATTCACCAAAGTGTCATCTGACCACAGTTTATGTACATTTACCAGATCTGCACAATAGACTTAGGCTATCCCTAAGACTTCTCGAATGTCGCAACTATTTTTATCTGATTATATTTTTTATTAAAGTATAGTTGATTTACAATGTTGTGTTTGATTCTAATATGGCTTACTTAAGGATATTGGACATAGTTCCCTATGCTGTGAAATAGGGCTTTGTTGTTTATACTTTATATATAGTAGTTTGTACCTGATAAACCTAAACTCCTAATTTTATCCTTCCCCATCCCCTTCCCCCTATGGTAAAGTTTGCTTTCTAAGTCTGTGAGTCTGTTTGTTTCATAAACAAGTTCATTTGTGCAATGTTTTGGATTCCACATATAAATGATATCATATGGTATTTGTCTTTCTCTATCTGACTTACTTCACTTAATATGATCATCTCTAGGCCCATTTGATGTTGCTGCAAATAACATTTTATTCATTCTTATGACTGAGTAGTATTCCATCATGTGTATATATCACATCCCATTCCTCTGTCCATGGACATCTGGGTTGCTTCCATATCTCTTTAAGTATTGCTGCTATGAACAATGGAGTGCATATATCTTTTGAATTATAGTTTTGTCCAGATATATGCCCAGGAGTGGGATTACTGGATCATAAGGCAACTCTATTTCTAGTTTTTGTTCTTTTTTTTTTTCCTTTGAGGAAACTCCATATTGTTTTCCATAGTGGCTGCACCGACTTTCATTCTGTCCAACTCTGTAGGAGGGTTTGCTTTTCTCTACATCTTTTCCAGCATCAAATGTTTCAATTCTTTATGGAATTAGGTTCAAGTTCAAAATCCAGGATTCTGTCAACTAAATAAGGTCCAGAGATAGATGAAACTCCTCAGAGTGATTCCTCTAGTAAAGTTTGTGAATATAGTTTCTCTCAACCTGAAGACTGATGAACCAAAGAGTCTCATTATCTCCCCCCACACCCAAAGTACAATACTCTTGGATAACTGCAGTGGCACTCATGTCAAAAATGGATGTGGGATGGGGATAAGGAAAGGGACAAGAAGTATACAGGAATCACTGGCATATAACATTTCTGAAATCCAGCCAGCATGAAATTCTAGTGTCTAGATTAGAGCCCAGTCTTATTTCTTTACTCCTGGATTTGGAATTCTCTGTGTCTGTTAGTCCAGCTTCCAGGCCTTTGTTCTGCTCTCTGAGTCGTCCTTCCTTTTCTGTAAGAGGCAGCCCAATTTTGCAGTTGAGTAGTTGTTTCAACTTGATTCCTATTATTCCTGCTCAGGTAACAGAAGTCATCATATTTTCAAGAATAATTTACCCTGCATAGCAGAAGGAAGAGCTACTTTTATTAAATGAGAATACATACTGGATTTGAGAAGCATATGACAGCCAAGGATTCAACTACTTAAGAATGGAAGTTTGGTCACTTTAGTGTTCCATTAAGGTCAGGCAAGAAAAAGCTGAGAGCAAGGGGGATTTAGAATGGATAATGGAGGAGGGAAAGAGAGTACTGCTTATGGCTCCAAGCTCAGCTATGGTAATGGTGGCTATATTACTCCCCTTTCTAAGTTTACTCTAAGGAAAAAGGTCCCAGGGAACCATGGAGGAATTGCTCTTTGAACATGAGTAGACAAATGTATCTGTTCAGGACAAACAGTGAACTGTAGTGGCTAAATCCAAGACTCAGATTGTCTTCTGTAGGAATACGACTGATAGATGAAGCTGCTGTATTCCTGAAGATACCACCATTTTTGTACACAGTCTTTTCTATACAATCTTGATTCCCAGAATCTTTGGCTGTGTTAAAATTTATTAGAACTGCACTGTAGTCTAAGACTCTGCCTATTCAAATTTCCTTTCTTCTCTCTCTCCTTCACATGTGTCGTACCTGTATCATGATCCAGCAGCTCTCCCTCCCTCTTTGGGCTCTTTCCTCCTTTTTCCTCACAGGTGTTTTCTCCTAAAAACTTATTACAATGTAATCCTGCCTTGCTGGGAGGGATTGGGGGCAGGAGGAGAAGGGGACGACCGAGGATGAGATGGCTGGATGGCATCACGGACTCAATGGATGTGAGTCTGAGTGAACTCCCAGAGATGGTGATGAACAGGGAGGCCTGGCGTGCTGCGATTCATGGGGTCGCAAAGAGTCAGACACGACTGAGTGACTGAACTGAACTGAACTGAACTGAGTCCTGTCTTGACATTTGATTCTTGGAAGACCTGAAATAGTGCACTGGGGGTGGGTTGATTCATTTTAAAGCCAGGAATCCTGGCTCTTATAGTTTCTTTAAGCTCTGCCTGAAAAGATAAATTGGTTCTTCTTTAGCTTATTTCTCTCTAGTTTCACCATATGAAGCACAAAAAGACAATTAATACCTTAAACACGTTGCCCAGAAATGTCATTAGTCAGATCTATCTGTTCATTAGGTACATAGTCTATTTTCTATGTTATTGCAGGTGCTAGCTGTGCTTAATTCTTCATCACTCAGTCAGTTCAGTCACTCAGTCGCATCCTACTCTTTGAGACCCCATGAACTGCAGCACGTTAGGCTTCCCTGTCCATCAAAAATTCCTGGAGTTTACGCAAACCCATGTCCATTGAGTCGGTGATGCCATCCAACCATCTCATCCTCTGTTGTCCCCTTCTCCTCCTGCCTTCAATTTTTCCCAGCATCAGGATCTTTTCAAAAGAGTCAGCTCTTCTCATCAGGGGACCCAAGTATTGGAGTTTCAGAGTCAACATCAGTCCTGCCTTTTAACACCCAGGACTGATCTTCTTTAGGATGGACTGGTTGGATCTCCTTGCAGTCCAAGGGACTCTCAAGAGTCTTCTCCAACACCACAGTTCAAAAGCATCAATCCTTCAGCGCTCAGCTTTCTTTATAGTCCAACTCTCACATCCATACATGACTGCTGGAAAAACCATAGCCTTGACTATACAGACTTTTGTTGACAAGGTAATATCTCTGGTTTTTAATATGCTGTCTAGGTTGGTCATAACTTTCCTTCCAAGGAGTAAGCATCTTTTAATTTCATGGCTGCAATCACAATCTGCAGTGATTTTGGAACCCAAAAAATAAAGTCAGCCACTGTTTCCACTCTTTCCCCATCTATTTGCCATGAAGTGATGGGACCAGATGCCAAGATCTTCATTTTCTGAAAGTTGAACTTTAAGCCAACTTTTTCACTCTCCTCTTTTACTTTCATCAAGAGGCTCTTTAGTTCTTCTTCACTTTCTGCCATAAGAGTGGTGTCATCTGCATATCTGAGGTTTTTATATTTCCCCCAGTAATCTTGATTCCAACTTGCACTTCTTCCAGCCCAGAATTTCTCATGATGTACTCTGAATATAAGCTAAATAAGCAGGGTGACAATACACAGCCTTAACATATTCCTTTTCTTTTTGGTACCAATCTGTTATTCCATGTCCAGTTCTAACTGTTGCTTTCTGACCTGCGTATAGGTTTTTCAAGAGGCAGGTCAGATGGTCTGGTGTTCCCATCTGTTTCAGAATTTTCCACAGTTTATTGTGATCCACACAGTCAAAGGCTTTGGCATAGTTAATAATGCAGAAATAGATGTTTTTCTGGAACTCTCTTGCTTTATTGATTATCCAGTAGAAGTTGGCAATTTGATCTCTGGTTCCTCTGCCTTTTCCAAATCCAACTTGAACATCTGGAAGTTCATGGTTTACATATTGCTAAAGCCTGCCTTGGAGAATTTTGAGTGTTACTTTGCTGGTGTGTAAAATGAGTGCAGTTGTGCAGTAGTTTGATCATTCTTTGGCATTGCTTTTCTTTGAGGTTCAAATGAAAACTGACCTTTTCCAGTCCTGTGGCCACTGCTGAGTTTTCCAAATTTGCTGGCATATTGAGTGCAGCATTTTCACACCATCATCTTTTACAATTTGAAATAGCTCAACTGGAATTCCATCACTTCCACTGGGCATTCCTAATGCCCACTTGACTTCACATTCCAGGATGTCTGGCTCTAGGTGAGTGATCACACCATCGTGATTATCTGGGTCATGAACATCTTTTTTTTTTTTTTGTAAAGTTCTTCTGCTTATTCTTGCCACCTCTTCTTAAGATCTTCTGCTTCTGTTAGGTCCATACAATTTCTGTCGTTTATCAAGCTCATCTTTGCATGAAATGTTTCCTTGGTATCTCTAATTTTCTTGAAGAGATCTCTAGTCCTTCCCATTCTATTGTTTTCCTCTATTTCTTTGCATTGATCGCTGAGGAAGGCTTTCTTATATCTCCTTGCTATTCTTTGGAACTCTGCATTCAGATGCTTGTATCTTTCCTTATCTCCTTTGCTTTTAGCTTCTCTTCTTTTCACAGCTATTTGTAACTCCTCCTCAGACAGACATTTTGCCTTTTTGTATTTCTTTTTCTTGGGGATTGTCTTAATCACTGTCTCCTGTACAATGTCACAAACCTCCGTTCATAGTTCATCAGGCACTCTATCATATCTAGTCCCTTAAATCTATTTCTCACTTCCACTCTCTAGTCATAAGGGATTTGATTTAGGTCATACCTGAATGGTCTAGTGGTTTTCCCCACTTTCTTCAATTTCAGTCTGAATTTGGCAATAAGGAGTTCATGGTCTGAGCTACAGTCGGCTCCCAGTCTTGTTTTTGCTGACTGTAGAGAGCTTCTCCATCTTTTGGCTGCAAAGAATATAATCAGTCTGATTTCGGTTTTGGCCATCTTCATCACTACATAACAAGAAATATATTTTCCTCCAGTTTCCAATAATAGCTTTTTCAGTTTCTTTTATGCCTTCCTAATAACCACCTGAAGACTCATTCAAGCATCTACCCATGACCCAGTCATAAAGCCAACACCACATAAAGGTAAATATGTTTTATATTTTCACTTTATATTTTATTTATTTATTTATTTTAATAAATAAGTACTTTTATTTTTACTTTTTTATTTTTTATTTTTTAAATTTTTTATTTTTACTTTATTTTACTTTACAATACCGTATTGGTTTTGCAATACATTGACATGAATCCATCACGGGTGTATATGAACTCCCAACCCTGAATCCCCCCCATATCCCACCCCATATCCTCTCTCTGGATCATCCCCGTGCACCAGCCCCAAGCATCTTGTATCCTGTATCGAACATAGGCTGGTGCTTTGTTCTTACATGATAGTATACGTGTTTCAATGCCATTCTCCCAAATCATCCCACCCTCTCCCTCTCCCACAGAGTCCAAAAGTCTGTTCTATACATCTGTGTCTCTTTTGCTGTCTCGCATACAGGGTCATCATTGCCATCTTTCTAAATTCCATATATATGTGTCAGTATACTGTATTGGTGTTTTTCTTTCTGGCTTACTTCACTCTGTATAATAGGTTCCAGTTTCATCCATCTCATTAGAACTGATTCAAATGAATTCTTTTTAATGGCTGAGTAATACTCCATTGTGTATATGTACCACAGCTTTCTTATCCATTCATCTGCTGATGGACATCTAGGTTGTTTCCATGTCCTGGCTATTATAAACAGTGCTGCAATGAACATTGGGGTACATGTGTCTCTTTCAATTCTGGTTTCCTCGGTGTGTATGCCCAGCAGTGGGATTGCTGGGTCATAAGGCAGTTCTATTTGCAGTTTTTTAAGGAATCTCCACACTGTTCTCCATAGTGGCTGTACTAGTTTGCATTCCCACCAGCAGTGTAAGAGGGTTCCCTTTTCTCCACACCCTCTCCAGCATTTATTGCTTGTAGACTTTTGGATCGCAGCCATTCTGACTGGTGTGAAATGGTACCTCATTGTGGTCTTGATTTGCATTTCTCTGATAATGAGTGATGTTGAGCATCTTTTCATGTGTTTGTTAGCCATCCGTATGTCTTCTTTGGAGAAATGTCTGTTTAGTTCTTTGGCCCATTTTTTGATTGGGTCGTTTATTTTTCTGGAATTGAGCTGCATGAGTTGCTTGTATATTTTTGAGATTAGTTGTTTGTCAGTTGCTTCATTTGCTATTGTTTTCTCCCATTCAGAAGGCTGTCTTTTTACCTTGCTTATAGTTTCCTTTGTTGTGCAGAAGCTTTTAATTTTAATTAGATCCCATTTGTTTATTTTTGCTTTTATTTCGAGTATTCTGGGAGGTGGATCATAGAGGATCCTGCTTTGATTTATGTCAGAAAGTGTTTTGCCTATGTTCTCCTCTAGGAGTTTTATAGTTTCTGGTCTTACATTTAGATCTTTAATCCATTTTGAGTTTATTTTTGTGTGTGGTGTTAGAAAGTGATCTAGTTTCATTCTTCTACAAGTGGTTGACCAGTTTTCCCAGCACCACTTGTTAAAGAGATTGTCTTTACTCCATTGTATATTCTTGCCTCCTTTGTCGAAGATAAAGTGTCCATAGGTGAGTGGATTTATCTCTGGGCTTTCTATTTTGTTCCATTGATCTATATTTCTGTCTTTGTGCCAGTACCATACTGTCTTGACGACTGTGGCTTTGTAGTAGAGCCTGAAGTCAGGTAGGGTGATTCCTCCAATTCCATTCTTCTTTCTTAAGATTGCTTTGGCTATTCGAGGTTTTTTGTATTTCCATACAAATCTTGAAATTATTTGTTCTAGTTCTGTGAAAAATACTGCTGGTAACTTGATAGGGATTGCATTGAATCTATAGATTGCTTTGGGTAGTATACTCATTTTCACTATATTGATTCTTCTGATCCAATGAACACGGTATATTTCTCCATCTATTAGTGTCCTCTTTGATTTCTTTCATCAGTGTTTTACAGTTTTCCATATATAGATCTTTAGTTTCTTTAGGTAGATATATTCCTAAGTATTTTATTCTTTTCATTGCAATGGTGAATGGAATTGCTTCCTTAATTTCTTTTTCTACTTTCTCATTACTAGTGTATAGGAATGCAAGGGATTTCTGTGTGTTGATTTTATATCCTGCAACTTTACTATATTCATTGATTAGCTCTAGTAATTTTCTGGTGGAGTCTTTAGGATTTTCTATGTAGAGGATCATGTCATCTGCAAACACAGAGAGTTTTACTTCTTCTTTTCCAATTTGGATTCCTTTTATTTCTTTTTCTGAAATATTTTCACTTTATATTTTAGATTTAGTTTTGTCTTTTTTTTTTAATTTCACTTTTGTTTCATAACTTCACCCTCCCTCAAGATACCAAACTTCATTCCAATTACTATTGCTGCCTAGAAACCATTCTTAACCTGAGAGTATGAAACCACGATTGTACAGTATACACTCATTCACTTTTTTTCTGTTACCATGTTCACTGGAGGTCCCAAACATATCCAGTTTCAAAATAGAAATTGCATGGACTCAAAAGGAAAAGTGCCAGCAAATTTGGAACCATATATTAAAGCTTCACAGAGTCAGGCATGACTGAGCAACTGAACAACAACACCACCAAAACTTCTACATATGATATTCATCAGTTCATTACCATTTTGAAAATGTATAAAATTAATGAGATAAAATATGTGAAGCCAAATAATATTCTAACATCCTGGGAAAATTTTTCAGAAATCTTTAGAGTTATAAAAGTATTCACTAACACTGCCTACATTTAAGATTTTTTCTTCTATAACTCACTATTATTTTTTTCAGTACAAAAGAACAATTGCCTTTACAACTGCTTGTCTCCTGTACAGTGATGTATATTTGTTCCTGGCTAATGAAACTCCAGTACTTTGGCCACCTCATGCAAAGAGTTGACTCATTGGAAAAGACTCTGATGCTGGGAGGGATTGGGGGCAGGAGAAGGGGACGACAGAGGATGAGATGTTTAGATGGCATCACCGACTCAATGGACATGAGTTTGGGTGAACTCCAGGAGTTGGTGATGGACAGGGAGGCCTGGCGTGCTGCAGTTCATGGGGTCGCAAAGAGTCAGACACGACTGAGTGACTGAACTGAATGAACCTAGTACTTTTCCTACTATCTGTTAATGCAAATCCAAATTTCCCCAACTTTCATTATCTCTGTCTTGAATTTTGATTCTTATTTTTTCATTTCCTTAACATCAATTCTTCATTCCAGAGATTTCATCCTTCCCATGTGCCTTCATAATGTCTGAGTCCCCATCACCTTTCCACTTCCGATGAAATGCAATTTGTGTTTATTCACCATCAGTTCAAATCTTATGTTTGCTAAGCACATGGTTAAATACCCAACTTTCCCCTAAATGATCCATCATCTATAGATCTCATTTTCTTTGATTTCTAAGTCTCCTAGGACATCTCCTTGAATGTCTAAGTCTCCTAAATGAGAATGAGACAAATATTCTTATTTATTTTGTGTTACTTAGATTCAACTTCTGGATTGAAAAGTTAATTTTATTTCTTTGGAATTTTTCATACATTTGATTTTTGTTTTTTCCCATTCATGGTATTGATCTCCTTCTGATGTTTGCTGATCATTAGTTGTGTGCCTTAGTTTTGTGAACAGAATTCTCACATAGTATCCTGGGCTGTCTAATCTCCCTTGAGGGTTGTGACATGCCATTTAGGTCCATTTTAATTGTTGTGGAAAATTTCAGTTGGACGCACTTTTTTTTTTTTTTCCCAAAGAATTTGCACAAATCCAGTGCTTCTGAGAGTTTCCCTTTTATTTCAGTTATAGTTGTATGTTCACTAATTTGTTTTCACATTTTTTTCCCTGTACTTTGTAGATTTGAGGTGGCAATGCAGTGATTTCAATGTCTGCTTGATCTGCCACTTTGATAGTGAAATTATGCAGAGTACATTTTGCTGCCTTTTCATAATTGACATATGTCATATTTTCATCATCTTGGCTTATACAATAGCTAAAAGGGTATCTTAAGTGTGATAGGTACTTAATTAAAGATTTTTGAATGACTCTAAATGCTTTGGTTCTAACATACAGTTTTATTTTGACACTATCTTGGGATATAGTTTTAAACTGAACTGAAACCACAATATCCTCTAAAATGCAGTCTATAGGAAAATACATATAACAAGAGGTAAAAATAAGAATTAGGTTTCACTTTGGAGAAAACTATAATTTTAGATTCTATCTAGGTTTCTGTAGCCCTTCAGCTCATACTGGTTTATTCCTTTATTCAAAAAAGATTACAGAGTAAATAGTTTTTCAAGTAATGTTCTGGATGCTAAGTTTGTAGAAATAAAGTGAAAAGCTATCCAGCCATCAAGGAGTTTTGAAATGTGTCAGAGCCCTGAGGTATAACATACCTCCTATTTTCAAGGAAGCAAGTATGGTTGGAACAGGAGTGATGCGAAAATTACCTGATGATGCAGGCAAACAATAATGAGAGAAAAACTGTGTGGAAGATCTTAGGCCATGGTGAATATTTTGGCTTTTACTCTGAGCTATATGGAAGACTATTGGAAAGTTTTATTAGGGGAGTAATGGTATTTTACTTATTGTTTTTGTTTTTTTAGAAGTGTCACCCTGGTTGCTACTATTATAGATATCAGCCTGCTATGCAGATATCAGAATAGAGGGGTAAATATAGAAGCCCGGAATCCAGTTAGGATAGTATGTCGTTATATAGGCAAGAAATGATGGAGAGTTGGTTCATGAGTAATAGTGATACAAGGTGATAAGAATTGGTTAGACTCTGAGGTATAGACTACACTGCAAAGTCTGAAGAAGAAATAAATTTTGGGAAAAGATCAGTATGCATTTTTAAATGTCCCAGGATCAATGCCAGTTTTATTAACTAAAATCACAAGGGTACAAGGAGACTGTTTCAGAATTTTATTATACCCACAAGAGGATCTCTCTCATCCATTTTGGATAGACAGTTCAATCTTCAAATCTTTACTAGAATGGGTCTGACTTATTGCCAGTGGGGCAAGTACTTCAAATGATATTCTTCCCTGGACCCTCTAGGCAGTGACCACCCACCTTTACTTACTTTTACTATGTCCTATAGCAGTCATTTCAAATTTTTGGTTCCAGGACCCTTTGGCCATCTTAGAAGTTATTCAGGACCCTGGGTCAGAAAGCACACAGTAATTTAAATAGGTGAAGTTTATGTAAATAACTATTATAAAGCTGTTATTATACAGTAACTATAAAAGGAAAGATGACTCAAGTGTTCCCAGTGTCTGATGAAAAAAAATGACCAACTTGAAAAGAAAATGATGTTCCCAAGGTTGGGACTCAGATCTTTTAAAGATCTGGTGCAATCTACCAGATGGTAGAGAATTTTGCTGAGCTGTCTGAGCAGAGTTGGTCCAGATTCAATGGGGAAGTGACAGGACCCTCTGAGGTACAGGAGAGCTGAAACTAGTTGCCAGGCTCTTAAAAAGAGTCAGAACACCATTATGGGTGCTACTAATGAAAACGTGCTCTACAGGTCTCCCTGTTTATGAATCTGAGATGCTGTGCACAGCCTATGCAGTGTGAGATAAAGATTGTGTTGTTTGCTCATTAGAAGTCGGCCTGATTAGACCTCGAGCATGGGAATATATGCAAGGGGCTGAAGAGAAGGATTCAGGGAACAGTTACCTGGGCTGGGCTCCAGATCCCAGAGAGTCTGAGGGTCCTGGCAATGCTACTGCTGCCTAACATTGAAAGCTACAGTAAGAATGTTCTATAGAATCCTGGCAATAAAGTCACCCCAGAAGCTGGAAAGAAAGCCTCCTCCACCTCTAGTGGCACTCCAGTGGCATTATAGACTGAACTGAACTTTCTGCCGCTTGGCAGCAGAGAAATATTTACAAAGCACAGCTCCATTCTCACAGGTTAAGGAAAAAAAAAAAAATCAGAGTGGAGAGGCAATACACTGATAACTGGCACAAAGCCCCCAGAGAGCTTTTCTTTAGGTGGGATAAACCTATTATAAGACTACAGATGTTTAAAAATATTTTATTAACTTATTAAACAGGTAATAATAAATCCACTTCATATTTATATGTATGTATGCTCAGTCGCTTCAGTAGTGTCTGACTCTGTGCAACTATAGCCCACCAGGCTCCTCTGTCCATGGGATTCTCCAGGCAAGAGTACTGGAATGGGTTGCCATTCCCTTCCCCAGGAGATCTTCCCAACCTAGGGATGTAAACCGTGTCTCTTATGTCTCCTGAATTGGCAGATGGGCTCTTTACCACTAGTGCCACCTAGAAAGCCCCATGTTCACATACACACATATTTTATCAGCTTTACTATATTTTTAAAATGGTGGAAAGAGTGATATTATTCACATTTTGAAAATTTCTTTGATGTCTGCTTTAAAAAAAAACAATTGGATTCATATCTGTTTATTCAATCAGTTGTAATACATTGTTTCAGCTGTATTATATACTGAAAAAAATAATTTTTCCTCATAAATATATATATATATAATAAGTACAGGACTATATTAAGAAACTTTTCATATGGTTATAGGTAGTCTTCTCTGATACATCATTACTATTCAACAAGGGATAGTTTCTTAAGGCTGTTTGCACTATGAAATCTGAAACTGTACCAGTGAACTTTAAACACTCTACTCCACTAGTATTTGTTGATCAATCTGCATTTTGAATAGATGTTATCAATATATGATTTTATAATATTGTATTGGTAATTTGGTAAATACCTGTCTCTTATACACATCTTGCCAGTTTAGTCATGAGTAACATAGATTCCAGTAAATGGAACACATCATGTGCATATAAATCCTTTTATTATCATAGAAAGTGATAACTTCTGTGAGTAATGAACAAAAAGTTAAAAAATCAGATATTTAGTAATGGAGGTGCAGTTTTAGATGGCATGCTCAGGAATTGAAGCTTGTTGAAAGGGGGTATTAAATAGAAACACGATGCCAATTCCAAGAGGAGTGATCTCAAATCAAAGATAGGAAGATTGTGATTAAACTTAGTAAGACAATTGATCTTACCAGAAAATTCTTTAAATATTTTAAAGGTGACAGGGTTGTAATGGCAGATTAAAGGTGTCCAAAATTTTAAGTTTCTCTTGAAAATTCAAATTTATTCTTGTTAGCATATGCTTTCAGTGGCTTTTGTTGGCTGTTTGATTTTGAGCAAATACCTGACAAATACCCAAGTCAAAATATCTATAATTTTTGTCACTCTTACGGAAAAATGATGCTCCATGCAAAAATTTTTAGTTCTTTTCACAACAGAATCATATAAGGGCTTCTCCTTCAGGCAAACACTACTCTAGTATGCCGCAGAAGTACTTTATGCATGCATCCCATTTTGTCACTCAGAAATTAAAATGTATACTCAAAGTTTGAGATTTAATAAAATTAATACATTTTACAACTTCTCCTAGGACATTTATAAGTGAAATTGTCATTGCTGCACTGCAAAATTGTAGCAGTTAAAAATACAATGATAACTGGTATTTGTGTGATTCCTATTAAGGCACCAGAAAGTTTACTCACTGGAGAAGGCAATGGCACCCCACTCCAGTACTCTTGCCTGTAAAATCCATGGATGGAGGAGCCTGGTGGGCTGCAGTCCATGGGGCTGCTAAGAGTCGGACATGACTGAGCAGCTTCACTTTTACTTTTCACTTTCACCAATTGGAGAAGGAAATGGTAACCTACTCCAGTGTTCTTGCCTGGAGAATCCCAGGAACGAGGTAGCCTGGTGGGCTGCCGTCTGTGGGGTCGCACAGAGTCGGACATGACTGAAGCGACGCAGCAGCAGCAGCAGCATTTTTACTCACAGTTGCGGTGGTCTCCCTTTTCTGCACTCCCATGGCTTTTTCAGCGTGCATCTTTTAGTATGTACACCTCTTTTACCCTCAGATTATTACCAATCATGTTTCTGTCTCAGCCATACTTCCAAGATTCTTGAAGCCAGGATTTATATGTGATTTGACTCTATACTCCAATACACCTGTCCCAGTGAGTTCCATATAACAGTAGTCTAAGATGCATTTGTTCAATGGGTAAGTTAATATTTTTCTTCATTAAAAGGAGACAATATATGTTTTAA
Source organism: Cephalophus harveyi (assembly GCA_006410635.1). Taxonomy (NCBI): domain Eukaryota; kingdom Metazoa; phylum Chordata; class Mammalia; order Artiodactyla; family Bovidae; genus Cephalophus; species Cephalophus harveyi. The sequence continues at coordinate 108,922 of SJYT01012771.1, forward strand.
TCTTGTTGATAATTATTCACACTGAACCTTTCTATACTTGTTATATGCAATGTCAAACTGAATTTCATATTTACCAATATATAACAATAATCATTTGCCTTACAGGAATATGCACAGGTGATTTTATATTAAGATTGTTTTACTTCTCTGTATCCCTTATGAAAATGAAGCTCTTTGTAGGCAAGGAATATGTTTCATTTCTCATTCTGAAAGTTCAGTCTCTAGCACAATATCTGGTATGTATGAGTTATTAAAAATTGATTGCTGATGAATAAATGCATAAATAACTGATTTTCTGGTGAAAAGATTTTTCACACATAAAGAAGAAAAGCAACAAACAGTGCTAGAATAACTAAACATCCGCACACACACAAAAATGGAAATCTAGACACAGACCTTAAACCATTAAGAAAAATTAATTCAAAGTAAATGACACAGCTAAATGCAAAATGTAAAACTATAGAACTTTTAGAAGATAACAGAATGAAATCTAGATGACTTTGGGTTTGGTGATGACTCTTTAGAAAAAACACTAAAGGCAAATTCAATGAAAGAAATAATTGATAAACTGGACTTAGAAAATTCTGCAGTGTGAAGGATACAGTCAAGACAATGAAAACATAGACTGAGAGAAAATATTTGTAAAAAGCATATATGATAAAGATAGTTATCCAAAACATTCAAAGAACTCTTGGAACTCAACAGTAAGAAATCACTTGATTAAAACATGGGCCAAAGACCTTACCAGATACCTCACCAAAGAAGGCAATACAGATGGCAAGTAAGCATATTAAAATATACTCCACATCATATGTCATAAGACATGTAAAGTAAAACAACCAAGGGGTGCCATATCTATTAGAATGAACAAAATCCTGAACACTTGACAACACAGAAAGGTGATGAAGATGTGGGGCAATCGGAAGCCTCAGTCATCAGCTAGTAAGAATGTAAATGTTACAGCCATTTTGAAGACAGTTTGGCAATTTCTTGCAAAACTAAACATATCCTTAATCATATCCAGCATTTATGTGACCTGGTGTTTACCCAAAGAAGTTAAAAATTTATGTGTTTTCAATAATCTATATACAAACTTTTAACAACAGCTTTATTCATAATTGCCAAAATTGGAATCAATAAAAATGTCCTTCACAAGGAAATCGATAAATAAACCGTCTTACATCCAGACAACGGGATATTGTTCAGCACAAAAAATAAATGAGCTATTGAGCCATTAAAAGACATGGAATTTTCGAGGTAAGAATACTTGAGTGGGGTGTAATTTCCTACTCCAGGGGATCTTCCTGGCCCAGGGGTTGAACCTGTTTCTTTCATCTCATGCATTGGCAGGTGGATTTTTTAGCACTAATACCACCTGGGAAGCCCAAAAGACATGGAGGAAACTTAAATATCTATTACTAAGTGAAAGAAGCCAATCTATAAAGGCTTTATACTATATGCATTCAACAATCTGGTTTTCTAGAAAAGGCAAAACTATGCAGACAGGAGAAAAATCATTGATAGCTATGGGGAGGGAAGGATGAATGCACAGAGGATTTTAGGGCAGTAAACTACTCTTTATAATACTATAACAGTGAATACATGTCATTATACATTTTTCCATTCCTATAGACTGTACAACACAGAACGTGAACCCACTGTACATTTGACCATGGAGTCTTAGTGATAATAATATGTCAGTGTAGTTCATCATTAGTAACAAATGTACCATTTTTGTCCCAATGTTTATAATAAGCATGTGTTGGGTACAGGTGGTATTGGAAAATCTCAGCACTTTCTGCACAGTTTTGCTGTGAACTTAAAACTGCTGTAAAAAATAAAGTCTAGTTAAAAAAGAAAAAAAGAAAAAAGGGACTTTCCTTGTATGCTAGCACCCACTGAATATGATCCATACTGTATATGTGGCAAAGCACATATAGAAAATTTTATATTTTTCCTTAAGAAAGATTAGTTATAAGTACCAGGTATAGATGTATAAACCATTTCCTCCACTTATTATTGTTTCATTTATGCTAATATTATTAAATTTCAACTTTTGACATTCAGATGCATAATATATGAATACAAATGGGTGGAAGGATTGATAATAAGTTGAACACTTGGATAGCTTGATCACATTGCTGCTGGTGCTGCTGCTGCTGCTAAATCCTTTCAGTCATGTCCGACTCTGTGCGAACCCACAGACAACAGCCTACCAGGTTCCCCCATCTCTGGGATTCTCCAGGCAAGAACACTGGAGTGGGTTGCCATTGCCTTCTCCAATGCATGAAAGTGAAAAGTGAAAGTGAAGTCGCTCAGTCATGTCCAACTCTTAGCGACCCCATGGACTGCAGCCTACCAGGCTCTTCCATCCATAGGATTTTCTAGGCAGGAGTACTGGAGTGGGTTGCCATTATTAAAATTATAAAAGTGACGATATCTAATGTGCATCAACTGTGTACTATGAATTGTGCCAGATACTCAATATTAATTGAATCATTTACTTTTCTCAACAACCATGTGAAGAAGGTTATATAAGTATTTCTATTTTCATGAAAAGAAACTGAAACATAGAAAAATCAAGTAATTTAGAGTAAGTCATATAGCTAGAAATTAGAGCCAGGGTCTGAACTCAAGTGAACTAATTCCATCGTGCTTAAATACTAATAAATAATGTCACCCTCTCCACAAAAATAAGCATTAAGTATCATTAAAAAGATATTTTGCTAAACACTCTAAATCAGACACTAACTTTTTAATGGGTTTTAGCCTAAAATGCCCCCTGTGCAACAATGTGTAACTGGGACTTGTATTGGCCTTAATAGCTTGTTTTACATGATGGTATAAAATTAAATGACTACAATGATTTAAGTTCCACTGACTTATCTCCATTGCTATTGTTACAGTCTAACAACCTCTTTTCATACCACTAGTTTCAAGAATCCCCTAGGGGTGTTAAATATGTTTATTAAGAACATCTTCTCCCATCAGTCATTAACAGTTGTGATGGTTTATTTTATGTGTCAAGTTAAAAGGTGTTTTTTGACAAGATTAACATGAAACTAGATATAGTGTGGGTAAAGCAGAATGCCCTTCTTATTGTACCTGGGTCTCATCGGTTACACAGAAAGACTTGCCTCCTGGAGCCACAGACAGTTCTCTTGTAGCCCTCATTTGGATTTCCCCTGCACCATCAGCTCTCCAGCCTTGTCTGCCCACACTTCAGATTTTGGACTTTGCAGCTATAATTGTGTGAGCCAATTCCTTGTAATAAATCTATGTCCTTCCTACCTTCCTCCCCTCCCCTCTCTCTTTCCCCTTACTCATCTCTTTCTTTCTCTAGAGAACCCTGACTAACACACCAGGACCCTATCATCAGTGACCTAGCCTGGCATGGTGTCCAAGCTACACGGTGATCTGTGGCACAGTGGAGCCAAAGGCTACTGCCTATCATGTAGTATTCTGCCAGAGTGCTCCCAAAGCAGAACTGTTCACACTTCAATGTTTTGCACAGTATTTCAGTATAATTTATTTTATAGTCTCTTTTTCCCTCTCTATTCTTCTCTGGTGGCTCAGGTGCTAAAGAATCCGCCTGCAAAGCCGGAGACATGGGTTTGATCCCTGGGTTGGAAAGATCTTCTGGAGAAGGAAATGGCAACCCACTCCAGTACTCTTGCCTGGAAAATCCCATGGGTGGAGGAGCATGATAGGCTACAGTCCATGGGGTTGCAAAGAGTTGGACTCAACTGATCGGCTTTGCTTGCTTGGCTTTGCTTTCCCTCTCTGGGCTCTCCATGGGCTCTATGGAAAGGACTCATTATGGTTTAATCAGATTCATGAATCTCCTTCTACAATGATGACTGTTGTTTTCACAGTCAGCTCTCATATCCAGGTGCTTCTCTTGGGATGAATTATCTCCCTTTGTCAGACTGGACTGTTTCACTATTTACACAATTCTGCTCCCAAATGGAGTTTTTCCTAAGGTCTCTTCAGATGCCATGCAAAGGATATTCTGTTAGGGATGTCCTATTAAAATTCCGTGAATGTTCAGACATGACTAAATCCCAACAATGGTAGTATCTCTGCAGCCTGTGACATCCTCACATTCATTTTAATTCTGCTGGCTTTCATATTCTATGGGAAAATAAGCCCTCCTGCACCCTCCTTTAATTTGACCAAGATATTAATAAGCATGAAACACTGAAAGTCTCACTAATTTCACATATGAACAAGGGGGGCTATAATTTACTTAAATCTTGTAAAGAGGAAGAGTCTTCTGCATAAGGAATAAAGTAATATTCTACCCTTGCATGAGACAGTGACTTAGTAAACGTGTACAATGTGTGATCTGACTAGTAAGCATATATTTATGAAAACATAAGGGGGAAAAATGCTATCTGAATTATCTAAAAACAATGAACATATGCAATGGAATGATAATATCATATTAATTATCATTCCATAAGGAGATGAAATTGAAAATAGATAGTAAAAAAATAGAAGAATATGTAATCAAAAAAAAAAAAAGATCTAATTCCTTTGAAACTGAACAATGACGGTTAATTTGGGTTTAACTAGATAAGGTCACAGGAGTATTTCTGGTTTTCTTCCTATAATTAAGTCTTCTAGAAAAGAGGTGGAAACTCAGAACCTATGTGAGAAGACAATGCACTTAGCACCCTAGAAGATAAAAAGATTTTCCAGACAATAATGCAACTTCTCTACTACCTAGGCATTATCTGTCTTAGAACAATAGCCACCTAGTCAATGACTCATCAAAACCAAATGTGTTAAGTGTACAATAAATTAACAATAGATCAAAGGATTCTCCTTAAACCCACTGGTATTAAGAACAAAAGTATTAAATTTGAGTTAGAAAATAAAATATAATAAAAAAAATTACTACAGTTATCAGCTGTAAAGAGTTTCTAAATGAGCCAACCTCAGTCATCTGTTGTTCAAACAAAAGTACATCATGTCTCAAGAGCCATGTCTACTCGCCTGAAGGGTGACTTTTGGGTAATTTCAAGAGGTAACCGTGCTGCAGGTCTGATTATGAGTTAAGTTAAACTTCTACCACATTAATATTGGATGTGTCAGTATCTAACTGACATCATGGAAGGAACACTTTCTTGTTACTGAATTATCTGCTCAAAATTAAATCTCAAAGTAGTACTGCTAAAATTATTAGCTAGAGTATGATTTTTTTTATGAAAATTTGTTCATGGTTCTGTGTGCTAAAACTTCCAGACCTGAAAGTTAGCCTTCAAATTAACCCAATTAAATTTACTTAATAACAACTGAGAGATAATATGCTAGTTTTGAACTTCTTCTCAGAGTTAATTTTGCACCACAAAATTTAACACACAGTGATAGATTTTTAAAAATAGCATTTGAGTGTAGCCTAGAAATAAACTTCCTTTTCTTTTGTAACAGAAACTAGTTTTTGTCCCAATATTTTAAAGATTTCTTGTTCTCTTTACATGAGTCAATGGGGGGTCAAGTATATTCTTTGTGGATGAAAAATGTTCAAAAGCATTATTAGCTTTTCTACATATATTTCCCAGTCTTTCATAACTAAAATGATGTTTTGTTGTTGGTGTTGTTTTTCAAATGCTCAGTCTTACTACACGTAGCATCATCAATAATATTTCTAATTCTAATCATTTCTGATCAATTCTAATCATTGGAAAGATTATCAAGTAGAAAATGATGATGATATTTCTGCAAATGGGAACTAATATCAAAATATCTCATTTTTGCCTCTCATCACTTTCCTCTTAGTATTTATTTATGGCCTCTTTGAAATAGTGGTATCATGCTTTACGGCATGTACTATTGGCCACTCACCTAATTGCCATTCTTCCCCAGTTTTTTCTTTGTTAATCTAACCATGGATTTACTCAGAAATCAGGCAGCCACCTGCTTTAAAAAGGTGGGCTCCTCTTAAATCTATCTATGGTGTGAATCTCAATTACTAATATCATGGCAATTCTACTCGTCCCAATCCTGATTGATTTAGGGTGGATTTTATTATGCAATTTCAGAAAAGAACAGTGTGTAGGAAAGGGTTTCTGGAAGCCTCTTGGAAAGATCCACATACACTTTGCCACTTTTGGCATTCAAATGGTGATTTGAGGGTGGGGGTAATGAGAGCTACTCAGTTATTGCAACACCAAAGGGCTAAAGAGGACTTAAATTGACAGGCTGAGGATGTTTGCACAGAGATATTAAAGAACTTGGTAGTTTGATGATTTCATTGAGCCACTAATTTAATGAAATCTGAAATCTCCTCCCTAAGGAATCCTGTTATATGAGTCCATGTACCTTATTGTCTAAATAATCTTGAGCTGGATGTGATACTAATGGATACTGAAACAATTCTAATTGATAAATTTTAAATTTAGGACTCATGCATATATACTACCTGTTTTCACTTTAGTTCAAGGATTGTTATTCTGGAAATGAAATGTTGAATCCCTGCTTTCAGAGAGACCAAACATTCTACTGAGTTAGGCACTATGTTTAAAATGTAAGAGGGTGAAAAATGTTGAATTAATTAGACTTTAAATTGAGGTACCATTTTGGAAGAGCTAAAATTATATATATTACATATTCTTATACATTCCTCAGCAATCAATGCAAAGAAATAGAGGAAAACAACAGAATGGGAAAGACTAGAGATCTCTTCAAGAAAATGAGAGACACCAAGGGAATATTTCATGCAAAGATGGGTTCAATAAAGGACAGAAATGGTATGGACCTAATAGAAGCTGAAGATATTAAGAAGAGGTGGCAAAAATACACAGAAGAACTATACAAAAAAGATCTTCGCAACCAAGATAATCACGATGGTGTGATCACTCACCTAGAGCCAGACATCTTGGAATGTGAAGTCAAGTAGGCCTTAGAAAGCATCACTATGAACAAAGCTAGTGGAGGTGATGGAATTCCAGTTGAGGTATTTCAAATCCTGAAAGATGATGCTGTGAAAGTGCTGCACTCAAAATACCAGAAAATTTGGAAAACTCAGCAGTAGCCACAGGACTGGAAAAGGTCAGTTTTCATTCCAATCCCAAAGAAAGGCAATGCCAAAGAATGCTCAAACTACTGCACAATAGCACTCATCTCACACGCTAGTAAAGTAATGCTCAAAATTATTTAACTTATATGCAGAGTACATCATGAGAAATGCTGGACTGGAAGAAACACAAGCTGGAATCAAGATTGCCGGGAGAAATATCAATAACCTCAGATATGCAGATGACACCACTCTTATGGCAGAAAGTGAAGAGGAACTAAAGAGCCTCTTGATGAAAGTGAAAGTGGAGAGGGAAAAAGTTGGCTTAAAGCTCAAGATTCAGAAAACGAAGATCATGGCATCTGGTCCCATCACTTCATGGGAAATAGATGGGAAAACAGTGGAAACAGTGTCAGACTTTATTTTTTGGGCTCCAAAATCACTGCTGATGGTGACTGCAGCCATGAAATTAGAAGACGCTTACTCCTTGGAAGAAAAGTGATGACCAACCTAGATAGCATATTCAAAAGCAGAGACATTACTTTGCCTACTAAGGTCCACCTAGTCAGGGCTATGGTTTTTCCAGTGGTCATGTATGGATGGTATGGATGTGAGAGTTGGACTGTGAAGAAGGCTGAGTGCCGAAGAATTGATGCTTTTGAACTGTGGTGTTGGGGAAGACTCTTGAGAGTCCCTTGGCCTGCAAGAAGATCCAGCCAGTCCATTCTGAAGGAGATCAGCCCTGGGATATCTTTGGAGGGAATGATGATAAAGCTGAAACTCCAGTACTTTGGCCACCTCATGCGAAGAGTTGACTCATTGGAAAAGACTCTCATGCTGGGAGGGATTGGGAGCAGGAGGAAAAGGTGACAACAGAAGATGAGATGGCTGGATGGCATCATTGACTCGATGGACGTGAGTCTGCGTGGACTCCGGGAGTTGGTGATGGACAGGGAGGCCTGGCGTGCTGCGATTCATGGGGTAGCAAAAAGTTGGACACGACTGAGCGACTGAACTGAACTGAACTGAACTGATACATTCTTTGTCTTATAAACACTTTAGACAAACTATAATCCTTGTCAATATTATGCAAATTGTGAGATCTGTAGTCTAGAAGTCTCACTAAACTTTCAGAGAATAACTAGGAAACTGCAAAACTTTTTGTTAGAACCAATGGCCTTTGGATTAAAGCTCTAGTGCATAATTCTAACTCTGCTGAGTCATTTTAACAAGAAAGCACTTATGTTTTCAACTAGTTGGCCAATCAAATTAGCAGCAGGTCCTGGACAGTAAATAATCCATCTGCAACGCAGGAGACCTGGGTTTGATTCCTGGGTCAGGAATATCCTTTGGAGAAGGAAATGGCAACTCACTCTGGTATCCTTGCCTGGAGAATCCCATGGACAGAGGAGTCTGGTGGGCTATAGTCCAAGGGGTCGAAAAGAATCGAACACAACTGAGCAACCAACACTTTCACCCTAACCATATAAAGTATAAACCACTACCATAAATCTATCTAGTACCTATGTGTGTACATGAACCCATATCTGCAACAGAGTCTTTCTATTAATACTAGAGAAGATTGTGAACTAAGATTTCAGAGAGCTGCATTAAAAAAAAAAAAAAGCTTCTCATTGATTTAAATTTCTAGCCAATGACAATTATTACATGAGACAGGTGTATTTTAAAAATGCTCATCCAGATATTTTAAACAAATGACAAATAACTGAATTTTTAAAAAGTCTTTTAGATTTTAGTCTTACAATGTTCTGAAGTAATATAATACTGCCTCAACCTCAGCACTAGAATCAAGTCAGCTGAAATGAATGAATAAACAACATTTTAAATTCACATATTCACAATTCATAAGGTTTAATAGTATACAAATATATTTAGAACATCATTGGTAATATCTATACTTCCTTTTCCATGAGCAATCAAAATTTTGCATTAAAATAATTATTGTTAAAGACTTGAAATTTGAAATGCAGTTATTAACACACTTATCTTCTCTTAGAATCATCTGAAATCTCCTGTAATTTATCCATGTGATTTCAGTGTAGTTCACTTAAAAAAACCCTTTTACAAAATGAAATCCTTTTAGATTAAACTTTCCACAATTGTTGCTTTTACAGTTTTAGGATATAGCATAATTTTGATTGAAAAAAGGGAGCCTCAAACTTTCACCCCTGTACTATGGGTTCAGTAAAAAGTTACCAGTAAGTTGCTTATACTCTTCTATATAAATTGGAGAAAAGAAAAGACAGTGGATATATTTAGACTCTTCTAAGAAAGTTGATTACTTCAGTATGCTAGTGGATCTGTTTGATTCAAAGTACAAGGTAAGAGTATATGCTATATACAACTTCCCTGCCTTTTTGCTCAATCCTTATTAATTTCATCTACTATAATTGCTTCGGAGAAGGCAATGGCACCCCACTCCAGTACTCTTGCCTGGAAAATCCCGTGGACAGAGGAGCCTGGTGGGCTGCAGTCCATGGGGTCGCTAAGAGTCGGACACGACTGAGCGACTTCCTTTTCACTTTTCCCTTTCTTGCATTGGAGAAGGAAATGGCAACCCACTCCAGTGTTCTTGCCTGGAGAATCCCAGGGACAGGGGAGCCTGGTGGGCTGCTGTCTATGGGGTCACACAGAGTCGGACATGACTGAAGTGACTTAGCAGCAGCAGCAGCAGCATAATTGCTTAATGACAAATAATCGCTGAAGACTATTGATCCTCCTATTTGAAGGACTGATGCTGAAGCTGAAACTCCAATACTTGGCCACCTGATTAGAGGAACTGACTCACTAGAAAAAGACGCTGATGCTGGAAAAGATTGAAGGAAGGAAAAGGGGATGACAGAGGATGAGATGGCTGGATGGTATCACCAATTCGATGGACATGAGTTAGAGCAAGCTCTGGGAGTTGGTGATGGACAGGGAAGCCTGGCATGCTGCCGCCCATCGGATCACAGAAAGTCGGACATGACTGAGCAACTGAACTAAACTGAACTGAATTGATCCTTCAAATCCCTTAGTTCTCTTTCAGCAATTTATTCCTATTTTATAACTTGGGCTTCCCTGGTGGCCCAGGGATAAAGAATCTGCCTGCCAATACAGGAACCATGGGTTTGATCCCTTCCTCAGGAAGGTACCCTGGAGAAGGAAATGACAACCCACTCCAGTATTCTTGCCTGGCAAATCCCATGCACAGAGGATCCTGGCAGGTTACAATACATGGAGAAGCAAAAGAGTCTGACATGACCTAGCGACTAAACAATAATTTTGTAACTTACTTTAATTTCTCAAGTGTACTTTGGTATATTTGCTGAATGTCTACATGGACAAACTAATCATCAAGTGATGTAATAAGGAGGCCATCATGCTAACATCTCAGAGAATAGTCAGTCAGTACAGAGTAGCTATGCTGTGCTAACAAACATCCCCAAGGTCTCTGTTTTAACAATAACAATAACAACAACAACAAAAAGATGTACTGCTTCCTTGAACATAATCTATTATAGATTGGAGCTAATATTCAGATAACTAGGTCCCCATCAATTGAGACTGCAGTGATCTTACAGCTCTACCATATCAGCATGAGGTCTTGTCTGCTGTTGCTTAGGTGAAGGAGAACTAGAGAGTTGTGTGCTGGCTTTTCCCAGTATTGGCTGGAAGTGACACACATCAATGCTTTCCATAGTCCACAGGCCAGAGAGCATCACACAGTCAGGTGGAACAGATATGTGGCGATGCAGATGGAATGTTTGGCAAATGCAACTCTGTATTTCATTGTAGGGATCTGAAAATATCTGTGCTTTTATAATAACAGCTGCTGCTGCTACTGCTGCTAAGTCGCTTCAGTCGTGTCCGACTCTGTGCGACCCCATAGACGGCAGCCCACCAGGCTCCCCGTCCCTGGGATTCTCCAGGCAAGAACACTGGAGTGGGTTGCCATTTCCTTCTCCAATGCATAAAAGGGAAAAGTGAAAGTGAAGTTGCTCAGTCGTATCTGACTCTTAGCGACCCCACGGACTGCAGCCCACCAGGTTCCTCCATCCATGGGATTTTCCAGGCAAGAGTACTAGAGTGGGTTGCCATTGCCTTCTCCGTATAATAACAGCAACAACAACAAATTCTGCTAACATCCCGGAATAGACAAGTTGAGGCCATAATAGATGTAATTAGTTATTACTTATTGAACTGAAGCCTTTCTGATTTATTGATTTTTATATTTTCTAAAGTAGGAAATAAACTTTAGATTTGGTAAACAAAGAAATGTTAATAGATCAGATATTAAATATATGCTAATCTTCCACTTGTTCTCCCTTTCATCTTTTATTTATATTAAATTCATAGAACAAAATTCAAAGAACAAAAACTTAAGAAAAGATTTAAAAACCATACATTTATATATTTAAAAACATACATTTTCTAGATAGGTTTAGTAAAGTATGATTTTTACATCTTCAATGTAGCTTATGATTATAGATCTCATTCCAACTCTCTATAGGAGAGAAAATCAAGGAAGCTCATAGAGTTGAATGAGCACCATTACTCTTGAATTCAAACACACAACCAGATCTATGCCTTCGGAATCCAAACCCTACACTCATATCTTACTTCTTTTATCTTAAATATTTCTATGTTGTATATATCTTACCCACTAGACTGAGATTCATCTAAGGTCAAGAAAGACCATTTTGGCATACACTTGATCTACATTGTAATAGATTTATTACTTCTTTGATATAAGTGATATGACCAGAAATTCACAGATTAGACACTAACGTTCAAATGAGGCAAGAGATATATTCACACTTATGTATATACACTGATGACATCAAGTCCAGTTTCAATAGTTTGAGAGGTATCTGACATTTATTACTGTTTAACATTCATACCACTATTATAAATCCCTAGGTTTCCAGTATAAATCACTGATGATAAAAAGAAGAGAAATATAAGGATGGGAGAGACCCTGTTCTAGGCATGATGCTTGCATTATATTATCTGGTAGTCACAACCATATTGACAAGTTAATTAACTCAGAGAAGTAACTCTCCAAAGTTAGCGTTAAAGCTTATCTAATTCTAAATGATGTGTATTTCCTCAATCCCACAATGACCTTCTGACAATGAAATATTTAGCAGTTTAGCAAATAAACATCATCATGGAAACTGCAGTTCCTACATCTCTTCCTTTCCTCTTTTCTTGACATACTATTTACTTTCATATTGGATAAGGCTTTCATCCACATATACCAACAGTTAGCCCATCAGCTGATTTACTTTGTTAAATAAGGGCATGTGGATTACTATTATTTTCCCTAGAATAAGCTTCTGCATTTTTCTTACTTGATTGAAAGCAATCAAGTATTGCTTTTCTCAGGCTAGATAAACATGTTTTGGGGAATCTTTAAGTTTGTGAGAATGGTTATGTATCTTACATGTGTATCAAAATATTCTAAAATGGAGTATATTCTGGAACTGTAAGAGGAAAGGGCCTACTATGTTGTTCCATGAATTTTCCAGCCCTCTCTCTATTCCAAAAGAGACTTTCTTGTAGAAATTTCTTTGCAGTTTCTTCACTGGAGGTCAGAGACATACCTGACAGCAAGAGACTTCAAATATTTTTTCTTAATTTATTCATTCAGTTCATATATATTTATTGAATTTTTCAGAGCCAGATATTGTAGGTATTATGTACAATGGAAAGCGTATTTACTGTTTTCTTTCAATTTACAGTCAGAAAAGATGGAGCACATAGAGACAGGAGATGGGAAGTAGAAAGAGTACTTATCTCCTATCGATTCAACATAACAAAATGAACAATTTCAATGTTCTAATAGCATTTTCAATTCAAGGACAGTATGACAAAGAATACATTGAAAGTCTTTTATTGTAACAGTCTTGGCTCTTCTTCAGCCCCCTAAGTCTTGGATTATACTCTGGATCACAGGAAGAAGCCAAATACTCTTTCTATTCACTACCCACATTATTGATGTTAAATTTATGTGTCAGTCTTTTACACTTGTCTTTCCATCTAAGCAGCATGTTTGTTTAGTCAATAAAACTTGTTATTAATTTGAGGAGGGGGCTAGGGGTGGAAAGGATACAAAAATATTTAAGTAGATCTTTATGCTGAATGGGAAGTAGCTTTTTGGTATAACCTTGATCTACATTCTAGAGGTTACTTATTTCACACAGGTGATCTTACCAGGAATTTACTACCTTACATAATCCAAAAGTGTAAGGAAGCACCAGGATGTGTATATATACATTGGCATCATTTGGTTCAGGTTCAATATTTTTTAGCTAGGGTAAAGAAGTAGCCAGAAGGCAGTTTAAAATACAGAAGACGTTTTCAAAAAAATTAAAACAAAAACAATTACAGACGACATTTCTGATTATTGTCTCTGGGTATAACTTGAATGGACTTCCCTGGGCTAGTCAATTATTTCTGTACGCGTTTGAGCTTAAGTTGGGTTCTAACCCATTAAGGATGTTGTCAAGGGGTTCAAACTTTACACATATAACTGGACCATTCTAATGAGTCCATCCTAAGATTTGCAGGGTCAGAAAATCCCAAAGTCATAGAAAAATAAAGATTTAGAAAATACTTCACTAGTATAGAAGAAACAAATTTTATTTTAAACTTGAAAAAAAAAGCACATTCCATCTGTAAGAACATATATACTTTGTTAAGTTAAAAATCTCTAAACATCAAATTGAGTGTATTTATCATTAAAACATGCCCTCATACTTTTGTGTTGACGTTTATAATGTGGGTGTAACTGAAGCCTACTTACTTTCAATTGGAAAACTTAATAAAACAACCACAGTAAGAACTGTCATGGTTTTTTTTATATTTCTGAATCAAAGTTGAAATTTGTGTCTTTTCCTCTGCAACTGAGTAGTCTTTGTGCCTGCCTGGAAGAAAAGAACGTGGTTGAAGTGATGCCTTATGACTTCCAATGTTAGTTTAGGAAAGACCACGCACATTCTGCTGTTTCTCTTGGGACACTGGCCTGAGGGCGTTAAGTTGTCATATAGGAAGTCTCACTACCCTGAGCAGCCTTACGAAGATAGAAAACAGGTAAAGAGTTACAGGCTTCCTCACAGAACCCAGCACCAGATGCTTGTAAAAAGTCTTCCCTATGTCCCAGTCCTACCCTGAGACTGGCTTGGCTGAGTCCTTTCAATCTCCACATTTGTGAGCATATCAATGGCTGCTACTCCACTGTTTTGGAGTAGTTTGTTATACATAGACATCTCACTATCACGCCTTTATAAAATGATTACCTTGAAAAGGGGAAAATTCTGTCAATTAATTTTGTTTTTTTATTTTCTCAGCTCTAAAGAAGGTACATTTTGGGGATTACATGAACTGTAGTTCATGTGTGAATTTAAATAATAGACCTTTCCCTTTATTGTTAGTTTGCAATATCTGATATAACATATGTGTATATTTATCTATCTAACTGTCCAAATATTAATCAAATCCTTTGTTAAAGTGTTTCATTATGAAAGTAAACTCTGTACTGCTGAGAAAAATAAACAGCTTAGCTGAATCAGAAGCCGGCAATACATAACCATCCCTAGAAGCAACAAATGACAATAACAACAAAAAAGAATAGTGAGCAAGTGCCAGAATTATATGTGGAGACGTAAGTTTTCTTAAGAGAGTCCCTTCCCATCTGACGCTATCCAAATGGCACTTCCCTTCCAACATGTCATAGCACTAACGAGAGTTAAAAGAATTAAAATTTCTCTAAGCTTTTAAAGCTCTAGCATATTAACATACAGATGAAATCTAATTGTTATTTACTCATTTCATGTAAGGCAAACATACTATTTTAATATACTTATCTATTATTAATTGATCAAAATTTGATAAAAATTAACATTTTAGTTTTATAGTTTGCACGTTACAGTGACATAATTCCTAATAAAAACATTAAAATATCTTATATGAAAGTAACACTAAAACAAAGAAGGTGAAAGTGAAGTCACTCAGTTGTGTCCGACTCTTTGCGACCCCATGGACCTACCATGCTCCTCTGTCCATGGGATTTTCCAGGCAAGAATACTGGAGTGGGTTGCCATTTCCTTCTCCAGGAGATCTTCCTGACCCAGGGATCGAACTCAGGTCTTCCCCATTGTAGGCAGATGCTTTACCATCTGCACCACCGGGGAAGTTAACTTCTATTGCACTGTTTTGTACATTCTAGGTTCACAGTAAAGTAGAAAAGAGGTAACACATATATGCTTCCCTATGTGATATTCGGTATCTTTCAAATATATTTGAAACAAAAAAGGGCATGAACTTTGAACAATACATATACTTTGCATATGTAGAAGGAATTTATATTATTTTTTAAAATAAATTAATGTTATAAAATGCTATAAAAATGAGAACATCTCAAATAATATTATTTCATTTCTTTAAAAATTTCTTACCAAAAGTTAGTAGCTATAAACTTTAGTTTTCCTGTGCAAACCCATTTTAATGTATAGCCTGTGCATGATGCTATATTTCATTTGATGTTATTATAATCCTGTAAATTGAATATATTCCCCATAAAAATATTTAAATGACTGATGAGATTAGTTCTCATCAGTATTTTCTCTGGGACCTCACTGACATTTCTGCTTTGCATAACAGTGACTTTAAATGAACACAATTTTAGTAAAAATTCCTAATTTGAAAGACATTACTTTGTAAACCAAAATTTATCCTCAAATGAATTAATAGGTATTGTCCTAAAACCTTTCTTTCGTTCTTATAGGAATTAATGGAATCTGTTTTATAAGAGGAACAGGAGATTATTTATAACAGTAAAAAACACAGGATGATAAATATGAATAATGTCAAAGTTTAAAGACCACAGCTAATGTTAATTACCCATCCCCAAGTGATTATTAGAATTAAAAAAGGAAACAAAAACTGAAATTTCATTATATGATATTCTTATAGTATAAGTTGTACAGAACAACAGTATAAGAGTGCCTCCAAGTGGTATTTGTCAAAATTCCATATGAAAAATTAAAATACAAGATGTGAAATTTAAGCTTTAATAATAACAGACCCTAAAAAAAAATCCCTCTTTACTTTCTTTGTACTTATGCTCTAGTCTTCATATTCAAGATTCTATTTAGTATAAATCCATGTAATTAAGTACTCTCAATCCCATTAAACTTTAGAAATACAGACTACTTTCAATACATTAATTATACTGTCTTGATGTAGTGTTTTGATGGCTGACATTTAAATATTTCATTTCCATTAAATTTGTACCGTAGAATCTGGGTTGTTTTACTTATACTATGCCTTTCTTTTCAGTACTCTTAGAAATATCAACCATATTTACTAAAGCTTAAAGGAGAAGAGGGACAAAAGACTTGTCTCCATCCACAGAATCCTAGATTTGCAGTATTATCTAATTTTTCCTCCCTACTTTACAACTAAATATAAGGAGTTTAAGCAATTTATCCAAGGTCATCCAGGTTAGTGACTTAACTAATGGAATCTCTCTCCCCAAACTTATAATTCAGGACTCTTTCAAATGTATTTGCTATGACATCACAAACAGAGCTTCCCCACATACTTTAAACAAATGCATAATTAGTACACAATCTTTATAAAACTGAATCAACTCTAGAATACCAAATAAATTACAGAAGTTGCCTAAAGCAAAAAGCGCTCAAGAACTGACAAATAACCGATGGGTTATAAACACACTTTATTTACTGTTTATTTACCCTTCTTCTGGAAAAAATAAATGATTCCAGTAAAGCAGCTTTCTCTTTTCCCAAATGTGTCATACCAATGATATTCTTTCCTAATTCTTATCCTTTTCTGCCACTTAGTTGGATTTTATGGTTCTTATTCTTTTTGTCATGCCACTTCATCTAAAACTGTGAGTTAGTCAACATTGACAAAAAGATTTAAAGTTCAATCTCTGAGGAGCTAAAATGTACTTATATCAAGAGTATTAAATATAGAAAAGTGTAAGTAGATTTGGCAAATAGATATGTGGATGTTTCTATACATAATATGAACTATTAACTTGTTAAACTTTTACTGTAAAGCTGTAACATTTATGGAATTATTTTGCTCTCAAATTAGAATAAATTGTTCTAATTTACTGTTTACTCTGACCTATCTTAAGACCCTCCCTGGTGGCTCAGGAGTAAAGAATCCTCCTGCCAATGCAGGAGACCCGGGTTTGATCCCTGGGTCAGGAAGATCCCCTGGAGAAGGAAATGACAACACACTCCAGTATTCTTGCCTGAAGAATTCCTGGACAGAGGAGCCTGGCAGGCTACAACTCAAAGGGTTGCAAAGAGTCGGACAGGGCTGAGTAACTAACACTTTCACTGACCTATCTTAAAACTGCCATTTAAAGATTGAGCCCATACTCGATTATCTATAGTTTCCATTAATTTCTTCAGGTATATCACATTTTGAAAATTATATGTGTACTAATGTTCTTACCAAGATTTTACCCATTCAAGGTAGTTTCAAATTTTGACTTTTTAAAAATTTCTTTTAGTGGGGCTTTCCCTATCTGCCCGTCTGAACTCATCTCAGAACTTCACTGGTACTCTATTCCATCTCTGAAGCCATTAATGAAGTTTCAAATAAGACCAAGCTGACATTCATCTCTATGGCACCCAGAGAACGTGACACTATTTATATTCATGATTAATTCAAGTTCATTGGCCAGATTTTAAACATTATGACAATGCTCAATGCAAAGCCTATTTAAATTAGCTTCTGTGAATTAAATCTGTGACTGAAATTTAATGAGACATATCAAAGCTTGGTTTAATTAATACAAAAGTTCTTCTATATTTCTAAAGCTGTTAATCCTGCTTGTTCCTCCTATCATTAACTATTCATATGTTTGTTTTTCCCACAGTGAGTCCTTCAGATATTTTCCTTGTTATTTGTTCTGATTTTGTTAGTGAGGAAAGATACATGTCAACTTTCATGAATACTTCAATACCTTTTAGTTTGGCAAAAATTATTTAAATTTTCATATTTCATGCCAAATAAATCCAGATAGTATGCATGTATCAGGACTAAACACATATAATTATAAAACCCAACTTAATATTTCGCCACATTTTTGATGACTTACTTCTAGAATTAGAAAAAGGGATAAATTGAAAATGAATAAACCATGTATTTTCTGGAATTTATGCTAATTAAATATAGCAATAGATAGAATCACTTTTAAAAGACAAAAACTGTACATTCATGTTAAATTGAACTATAAATATTTATTGTCTACTAATAATTATTTATTTATATTTACAC
>SJYT01012771.1:128979-139517 GCA_006410635.1 Cephalophus harveyi
CATATACACAGCAGAGATGATTTTAGCAAAGACCACCTAATTGCTTGTCTTCTATAAATTAGCAACTAGGAAGCAGTTTTCACTCCTCATGACATCTATTTATGTACAGTTTTATGCTTCATTTTCCAGGTCATTTTGTTCTACCTCTCCCTAAATCTGTCTCTTATACACATCTAGTAAGTTAAAAGTAAAGAGTAAATTTGTAAATATTTTGAGAATCTTGCATTATTTCAGTCAACAATGTGTATTTGAAGACATATTTGTGTTTAAATTCTCATCATAAGATAGTTTGTGGAGTACCCAAGCCACATTATTTTCATTTGTATTCTCTAAAATGAATAATAAAAAGGGGGTGATAATAATACAGGCTCTAAAACCTGAGAGGCTTTGTGAATGATTGCTATTATTTTAAATCTTTGTAACTTAAAGCAGTCACAATGATAAGAATTTAAAAGTACTACATTTAAGAGCCTGGTAGCAGAGAGCAACTGGGATTCTTTCCTAATGTCACTAAACACGTTACTCTCCTGTGTGGGCCAGATTCAATAAGTACACAGCTTCTTATCTGATTCAATAAAAATTTGGATTCATGATTTTGTCCCAGCAGAAATGTTATACGAAAAGAAGCACATGTCAAGGAAATCTCTATACAACCCATGAATTGTAACCTCTGGATACCTAAACAGAAGAAAAGTGGTTTTGATTAGAGAGTCATGGGGGAAAATGTTGCTTTTGCACTGAGGCAGATAGCTTAACTAATGTTTTAATTAATAAATAGTAGATGACCAAAAATTTTTAAATGGACTGTTTCTGCATTTCTAAGATGCTAAAATTAAATCACACAACTTTGTTGTCAGTCTTAAATATTATTGTTACTATATAAATTGAATAAAAATAACTAATGTTAATAAGTTTTCAATTACTTTTGCTCATGATGCCTCAAACATGGTTCATGGAAGTCAAATTAATAACATTTTACAGAAATTATTGTTTCAGTAATGTGCTGAGTAACTACAATATATAGTCACATGATGATAGGCATTTTCAAATATTGAAAATATACCAAGAACAGCCTTAACCATATTTTCAAGGATTGTACCATCTTATCCAATTTTATATTGTGTGTGTACTCAGTCGTATCTAATTCTGCGATGCCATGGACTGTGGTACTCCATGGAATTTTCCAGGCAAGAATACTGGAGTGGGTCATCACTTCCTACTCTAGGGGATCTTCCTGAAACAAGGATAGAACCTGCATCTCTTGCATTGGCAGGCCAATTCTTTACCAACTGTGCCACCTGGGAAGCCCAAGTTTATACTAATATTTGAAAAAAAACTAGGAGACAATATAAGAAAATATATACATAAAAATTCTATAGGAATTTAATGGGTGTAACCTGGAAAATTTTCATAAGGAAATGAGACTTTTTAAAATTAGTTAAGGTTGTTTGTGAAAATGAGGGCCACATAAACATTTTTAAGTTTAATCTCCTGATTTTGCACTTATATTCAGAGGATTACTTCAGAAATTTACAATCTGAAGAACTATTTGACACCCATGAACCACAGCACATCAGGCCTCCCTGTCCATCACCAACTCCTGGGGTCCACATTAACCCATGTCCATTGCTGTCTCTTATACACATCTATAAAAAGAAAAGGATGAATAAAACATAAGATATAAATTTAAAATAGTAATAAAAAATTTCTAAAAGCAAATCTAAATGGCATACTTTTCTGTATAAAGAGAGGTAAACATGTACTGACAGTAAGAAAATATCTCTGGCAATAAATATTAAGGGAAGGCTCCATTGTTGCTAATGAAATGTTATATTCACAGATTAATTATCTAATAAAGATAAATAAAGCTATTTGTAACAGAAAAATTGTGATTTTTTTTTTATTTTAAGAGAATAACTTTGTGTCTATGCAGAAAGAACCATTTTTGACTGGGTAGCATATCTCCAAGATACAGCAAAACGATTTAGCTGCAAAAAATTACCATTTTGACATCACTAAATTTGGCAGAATTTATTCTATTTAGCCTTCATTTTCATTTTAAAGCTGTTAGAAATTCTCTTCTGTTTAGTTTTAGACCATTACATTAAGATAATGAACTCTTCAATGGAAAATGTAATATTTATTTGTTACCTTCCTTTCAAATCATAAAGTTAAAACTCTTTTAATGAGAAGATCTCAAAACAACAAGGTCAGAGAAGAAATCCCTTCAGGATACATAGCATAACCTCTGTTTTATAGTACATGAAGTAAAAAAATAAACAATGATGCTTTAAATTATCTGGTTTTATAATGGAATCAAAAACAGATTTTTGATGGTATTAATTTAGTCATTAGTGAACTCATATAACAACATATATATTTATCAGCCTCAAAATTCTAGTCAAGAAAGAGCTAGTCTTTCACAGCAGAAAACATACTTTCAATAGCTTTCAAGAGCTATAACAATGGAGTTGCCACAGATCAATTTTTATAGTCATTCTCAGGACTGGGAAACACATCAATATCATGAATTATTTTTTAACAGACAGTATCAACCATTTACATATACACAGCAGAGATGATTTTAGCAAAGACCACCTAATTGCTTGTCTTCTATAAATTAGCAACTAGGAAGCAGTTTTCACTCCTCATGACATCTATTTATGTACAGTTTTATGCTTCATTTTCCAGGTCATTTTGTTCTACCTCTCCCTAAATTGATTGTTTCCTAAGCATACTAACCTCATATTTAAACACTTGAATAGTCTTAAATATTTTAGTGTAAATTCAACACAACACAGATTTACTGAAAAAATATTATTATAAAGAAATATTTTGGATAATGTGGGAACTTCAAAGATTAACCATAAAAGTTCTTTGCTTTCAATGATATAGGAAGGGGAACATAAACATATGCAACAAAATTTAATTTGGTATTGATCATCAATGTGTTTTTAATTGTGCACTTCCCTCATAGTTCAGTTGGTAAAGAATCTGCCTGTAATGCAGGAGACCCTGGTTCGATTCCTGGGTTGGGAAGATCACCTGGAGAAAGGAAAGGCTACCCACTCCAGTATTCTGGCCTGGAGAATTCCATAGAGTATATGGTCCATGGGGTCGCAAAGAGTCGGACATGACTGAGAACTTTCACTTCAACACAAAAGTAGCTATGGAATCTCAGAGAAAATTGTTTTGAATGCACTGGGTAGAAAATGCAACAATCCTGGCATCTATGCCATAATGGAAGTAAAGAATTGGACACAAAAAATTGACAGATATGAATCTGGAGGTATGAAGAAAAGAGGAAGAAATTTAGAACATATTTTTAAAGGGGTGGAGATAGAAGATGGGATTTATCTTTTGAGGTAGAAAGGAGGAGTCTGAATTATATTTTAGAGCAAGTTCTATTAGCCATTGTATATTGTTCTCCTGTAGGGCTGACAGGACTCAATGACTTACTCCTTTCTTTGAAATACTGCTGACAGCTGCACTGCACTGCTCTGACTCTTTCAAATATAAACTCCCATTCGGAAAGCTGATTTTCAAGTTGAGCAAAATTCGGTTAGGTTTTCTTTCATCATATATATTTTTATTTTAGCTAAGATTCGGAATTGTCTTTGGCTAGATCAAACAAAGGGAAAATTACAAGCCTTGAGTCAATTTCAATTAGTTTAGCTTCTCAAAATACCCATTTCTTTTTTCTTTTCAATGAAACTTTAAAAAATGTTTTTCTTCTATTACTAGCAGTTTTCATATATCCATAGGCTATCTAGATCAAATAATTTGCATTTAGCCATGAAAAGTTGATGAAATGCTCATTCAAAAATTAAAGATGTTTTATTTTTAGAATCCAATGTCTACCAAATCTTACTAAGAATTCGTCTGTAAGGTTATAACTAAACTGTCTAAAGTCATAAGATATTTGCTCTTTGCTCATGAACTAACAAACATTTCAAAGTCCTACCATATAAAATTTGTAATGAATAATTTTTTAGCTTCATATTGTTTAGCTTCATAGCATTGAGCACTCCCAAAATACACTGGATAAAATTCTAAGTGCTCAGAATAACAGAAAGAGTGAATGAATAGGTGGGTGTATGGGCAGTGAAAACTTTCCTCTAAAAAGCAATTCCTTCACAGCCCATCTGCTCTTCAGGAATCACTTGGAATATCCAAGATGGACCATTCTGTTTATAGCTTACAAGGGCACTTAGTGTCCATTTCAGTCTCTAACTTCAATGCAGAAAACTTAGAATTAAATATACAACTAGCCAGTCCTATGACTGAATAGATCACTTTATTTCTCTTATCTTCAGTTTTCCAATCTGTAAGTGAGTGAGTGATAGTCGCTCAGTCATGTCTAACTCTTTGCGATCCAATGAATTCTAGAGTTCATGTATTTCTCCAGGACAGAATGTTGGAGTGGGTAGCTTTTCCCTTTTCTAGGGGATCACCCCAATCCAGGGATGGAACCCAGGTCTGTTGCATTGCAGGTAGATTCTTTACCAGCTGAGCCACAAGTTCAGTTCAGTCACTCACCCGTGCCCGACTTTTTGCGACCCCATGAACCACAGCACATCAGGCCTCCCTGTCCATCACCAACTCCTGGGGTCCACATTAACCCATGTCCATTGAGTCGATGATGCCATCCAGCCATCTCATCCTCTGTCACCTCCTCCTGCCCTCAGTCTTTCCCAGCATCAGGGTCTTTTCAAATGAGTCAGCTCTTCACATCAGGTGGCCAAAGTATTGAAGTTTCAGCTTCAACATCAGTCCTTCCAATGAACACCCAGGACTGTTCTCCTTTAGGATGGACTGATTGGATCTCCTTGTAGTCCAAAGGACTTTCAAGAATCTTTTCCAACACCACAGTTCAAAAGCATCAATTCTTCTGCACTCAGCTTTCTTTATAGTCCAACTCTCACATCCATATATGACCACTGGAAAAATCATAGCCTTGACTAGACGGACCTTTGTTGACAAAGTAATGTCTCTGCTTTTTAATATGCTGTCTAGGTTGGTCATAACTTTCCTTCCAAGGAGTAAGCATCTTTTAATTTCATGGATGCAATCACAATAAGCAGTGATTTTGGAGCCTCCCAAAATAAAGTCTGACACTGTTTCCACTGTTTCCCCATCTATTTGCCATGAAGTGATGGGACCAGATGCCATGATCTTGGTTTTCTGAATGTTGAGCTTTAAGCCAACTTTTTCACTCTCCTCTTTCACTTTCATCAAGAGGCTCTTTAGTTCTTCTTCACTTTCTGCCGTAAGGGTGGTATCATCTGCATATCTGAGGTTATTGATATTTCTCCCGACAATCTTGATTCCAGCCTGTGCTTCATCCAGCCCACCATTTCTCAAGGAAATATAATGAAATAATGTCTATCTTTGAGATAATAAACAGCAATCCCTGGTTCTCAAACTTTAATGTGAATGGAGACCATCTGAGGATATTATTTTGACTCAGTAATTCTGTGGGTCTTAAGATTCTACCTTCTTAGCAAGCCACTGGCAAAATATACAAATACTGCTCATCTGCAGATGATGCTATGAGCAAAAAGTAATAACGAGAAGACACCCAGAAAGCCTTCAGGTCACCCAGTAAGTCATGGTGACAGAGAAAGAATTTTAAGGTATGGGTCCAAGTAAATAGATGACCCAGGATCTCACATTACACTGTCCTGCCCTGTAAGGCCATATTCATCACCAAAAGCTGTTTATCACAGACAAACTGAGCTTTGACTCTAGACATAACCTTTCTGTTGATTCTTATAGGCAGTCTAGCTGAATATCTAAAAACACCCAAGTCCAAAGAAGAGACAGAAAAATGAAATATAGAGAAGGAAGATATTAAAAAAAACATGAACCAAAAAAGTGGCTATCCATTTTCTGGAGAAAATATGGTGGAAAAATAAAATTGGGAAAGTAATCGCTTTGGTCATCCAAATATAATTTTTAAAATAGTTGTTTCTTTGATCTCCAAAATGGCTTTTTTGTACTGCTCAGCTATATTTCTTTAAAATTTTTCCAAACATAGCTCATTTGCTTCAAATATTGTTTTTTCTTTTCCTTGATTTATAGTTACTATTCTGTTTTAATATACCATGAGAGTACAAAGGCTATTAAACTCCAAGCAGTGGATGGAGTTGGGCAAGTTAAATTTAGGCAGCTTCAATTTTATCCATGTAAATTCCTAAGTCCTTATCTTAATTCAACACTGAGTTAAAGATAGGATGATGGTAAATTCAGGACCAAAATCCAGGTTTTTAATTCCTAATTCACTTGTCTCTCCACATTATCATATCATTTTTTATTTATGGTATTAAGTTGTAATGTAAAACTGAAGACTCTGAAGTTAAAAAAAAAAGGTTCAAGTTTTTATTTAAATAGGCTTGGAAAATTATTTAATTTTTTTAATCCTCAATTATCTCATCTATGAAATAAGGATAACTGTAATATCAATTCCAAGAGATGATTTGAAGATGATATGACAATGTTTGGCTACCCATCAGTTACTATGCAGCCACCTCATTAAAACAAGAATTATTGTTAAGAAATTTTGCTGCTTTATTCAAATAATCCATTGGGGATCATAAATTACTATTTTATAATGTTATCTTAATAAATTTTACTACACATATTTCAAAACAAACCTGTCATTAATAAATTTTTATTCCAGATGAACCATTTGCCCATAATTATTTTATAAAACAAAAAAGTGTGTATAACTGACTAGTCAATAAATTTAATAACTTTTTATGTCAAATGCATTTTTAAGGGTTTAATGTATTTTTTAAAACATGGTATAATCCCTTTCTCTCTTACTTGGAAGAGTTCTGTCAGCACACTGTTCTTAGGCAACCCTCTTCCTAGGGTCATGGTGTCTCAAACAAAATCTGTCTCAACAACCCACAGGCCAACAGTGAGGTTAATCATTTTTATCTAATATTTTTAAAACATCAATTTCACTTCTTAAAGTTCTCATTTAATATTAGACAAAGATAGAAATGAATATGGTTTGACACACACAGCATTTTAATTTTTGAATAACCACTAGATTCAAACTTCTCTTTCAAATAAACAATTTCAACAATTACATTATATTTCCTAACCTTTAACTGCAATTTAATTCAACAATCAAAGAACTGGATACTGACATCTTTGAAACGTCTTGCCAATATCATATGCAGGACTTTTTTTTTCTAAGTGAAGGGAAAAAAACACAATGATAATAGGATCCCAGGAGCCTGTGAACACTAAACTAAAGAGAGAAGAGCCAAAGGAGCTATGTAGATGACAAATTGGCACTTATTTTCACTTTTTCATGGAAACGTAACAGAAAGAAAGAAAAGTTTATGAAGAATCCTCCACTCAAGGAAATATAAAAGCTGAGCTATTTATAGATTTTTGATAGCTATTTATTTCTAATCCAGTGAGATGGAAACAAACTTTCTCAATGCCTTACTTCTCCCTCTCTCAACCACCAAAGACAATGAAATGCTTTTAAAAATAACTCTTTGGTTAAAAATGATGATTTTAAATAAAATTTGCTAACCTATAATCATAAAGATAACATTTCCCATAGGCCATAATTAACGGATAATTTTTAAGATCTTTTGATGAGTTTCTCTGAAACAATAAAAGTAAAGAAAAGAAATTCAACAATTACTGTATACCTGCCATTTTCTTTTATATAAATCTACAAAGTATTCATTATCAACACAGAACAAAAGAAAAAATTGGGACAACACAGGTTATAAAACTTGCCAAATATTAAATGAACAATATGTTGAAGAAGCTTGGATTCTCCAAAAATAATGCTTTGTTAGTAAGGTCTCATTTCTTTTTAATAGCAGACAGGTCATTAAACTTGTGATGCCACAAAATCTTTAATCTTTCTGGACTATGATATATGCTTATCTAAAATAGAGCTGTTTGAGTAGAAGCTCTCATTCTGTTTAGTAACTCTATGATATCATGAGTCTAGCTGGGCATACATTGATAAAGTAATTGGCCAGGAATATAGGGTCCTGCCATAATCTCCAAAGCTTGCCATACTGCTACTGCTAAGTCACTTCAGTTGTGTCCAACTCTGTGCGACCCCATAGACTGCAGCCCACCAGGCTCCCCCATCTCTGGGATTCTCCAGGCAAGAACACTTGAGTGGGTTGCCATTGCCTTCTCCAATGCATGAAAGTGAAATGTGAAAGTGAAGTCACTCAGTCGTGTCTGACTTTTAGCGACCCCATGGACTGCAGCCCACCAGGCTTTTCCATCCACGGGATTTTCCAGGCAAGAGTACTGGAGTGGGTTGCCAATGCCTTCTCCATAAATGACCTGAAAAAAGGAAATCCAAATATAATAACAGCTGTATTATAATTCACTCAATAGTGTTTCTTTTGCCTGGAGAGTTAACATACCACACTGAATGCCTCGTCTAATATCAGACAGTAAATGAAGCATTTGGGAGATGGAGATCAATGACATCCCTAAATGCACATCAATTGTAGTATAATTAACTAAAACCTAGAACCAGGAAATTCAAAAATTGAAATGCTCTCCTGTGCACTTTTATATCACCAATCATTGTTGTACATTAATGTACAGGATGTACTTGTGATTGAGGATAGCAGCCTTGACAATTTAATGAAGAAAAGATAAAACACAGTAATACTATAGAGCAAAGTTGGTATCCTATTTATTAACAAATGCATTAAGAATCTTCTATCATTAGATTACACATCAATAATGGCATGAAATGAAAAGAAACAAGTGCCAAATAGGTTCATTGATATAACAAAAGTGTTGGAAATGTCAGCCGTATACTAAAGTTAAAAAAAAAAAAAAAGTAAAACTCCTACTATTCTATGATCTAATTGTATAGTGATATTAATAGGAATGGTTCTACAGTTCTTAATCAAATAAAAATTCCATTGAAATAAAGGATGTGTCTTAGAACTACCTCATAAGTTCCACCAGACTATACAAATAATATGCAACATTTTAACTCTTAAGTTCACATATATAGAAAATAACTTGGCTCTTGAAATCACAAGGCTCTGCAACATGGAAAGTAAAATAGCCTAACATTCAGAAAACAGTCAAGACAAACAATAAAAGTTATATAATTTAAATATATGTAGTTTCTTCAAATAGGCTTTTGGGAAAAAACAAAGCAGAAAATTCTGGATTAAATTTCAGAGATTACAAGGTAATTTTTCTAACAGCATTCTATAAAATCAACAGATAGGAGAGAAGATATAGATTTCTTTAACTTCAAATTGTCTATATTGTCATTATTAAATTAAAAAATAATTTATTAGAAATCTTTTTGCTTTCTTATGAAAGTAAGTGTGAAGGTCACTCATCACTCAGTTGTATCTGACTCTTTGCAACCCCATGGACTATATGGTTCATGGAATTCTCCAGGCCAGAATACTGAAGTAGATAGTCTTCCCCTTTCCAGGGCATTTTCCCAACCCAGGGATCTAACCCAGGTCTCCAGCATTGCAGGCAGATTCTTTAGCAGCTGAGCCACAAGGGAAGCCATTGCTTTGTTCAATAAGTATTCAATTTTATGTTTGAAATCATAGTTATGACAATGATCCATATGTAGAACTAGGTGGTAAGAATAATAAAAATATTAAATTTGTCTCTAAGAAATTACTGAAAATGTATGATTTACATTGTATGTTAGTATTAAAATGAGTAGAATCATTTATGAAGCAATTGTTTCAGTAAATTTCATATCAACTCTTAGAATACAACAAATGCTCCAAATCTTCGCATTTTATTTTACAACTTTAACTAAGAATCACAGAGAGATAAAATCTGCTTTTCTTCATTTTGTTTTCAATAATTCACTAATCATTCTGATATACTTCATTCAAAAACTTAGACCAACATAGAATTTTTGAGAAAATGTGTTTAATTTCAATGAAGATGTAATAGAACAGGTGTGTTGTAAAAGAATCTTCTACTTTCTGGCTTACATAATGCTGGACGAGTTGCTTGAGCTTTCAGAGACTCTATCATTTTATCTTCAAGAGGAAATAAAATAGCTATTGAAATCAAAGAGTTGTAAGGATTGTACAAATACATGGTTGGCAGCAATACCTTGAGATCTGTAATGATATATTAATGATAGTAATTAATATTAAGGAAAATATTTTTCCATTTTATGGATTGATAGTAGGCATATACTTCTTCACTCTAAGAATTTTTTTTTCCTAATACTGCCCAAGGAGCACAACTCCCAGACTCTTGCTGCTCCCTGTATTTACTCTTCTGCAGATAGAAAGTAGATTATCCAGTAGTTAAACTGGGAGAAAGACACTGATTCTGGGGAAGATTGAAGGCAAAAGGAGAATAAGCAGGCAAAGGATGATGTAGTTCAATAGCACCACTGACTCAGTGTACATGAATTTGAGCAAACTCTGGAGGTAGTGAAGGACAGGAAAGCCTGGCATGCTGCAGTCCATGAGGTCACAAAGAGTTGGACACAACTTAGGGACTGAAAACAATCAAAAAAAAAA
>SJYT01012774.1:6265-88733 GCA_006410635.1 Cephalophus harveyi
TGATATACTTAAACTATGTATATGTGACATGAAAAGTATCAATACTTATCAATACCTATCACCAAAATATTGCAGACCACTTGAAATCTCAAGTGTTAGTGTTCTGACATATTGATACCATTAGCTCTACTTATCAGTTCATTCATTGGAGAAGGAAATGGCAAACCACTCCAGTACTATTGCCTAGAAAGTCCCATGGACAGAGGAGCCTGGTAGGCTACAGTCCATGGGGTCGCAAAGAGTTGGACATGACTGAGCGACTTCACTCAGCTCTACTTATAGTTCTCACCCTGGCTCTACATTATTCTAGTAAAGCAGAATCTACAGACAGTAGGCCTAGCTATGAGCATTTTAAACTCTTAAGTAACTATAATTTTTATTTAAACATTATTTTTTAAAATAATTATAGATTTCTATGCAGCTGAAAAAGTACTACAAATTTCTCATCCACCCTTCACCCACATCCCCTCAATGGTAATATTTGCACAACTAGTTCCTATTTCTTTGTATAAGTAGTTTTTTGTATCTTTTATTTTGAAATAATTGTGGATGCGTAGGAAATTGCAAAGATAGTACAGACAAGTCCTGTGTACGTTTTACCCAGCTTATGCTAAATAGCTACATGTTATGTAATTAGGTAATTCAATTTGTGGCAGGTTGAGAGTGCTCAAGCAACACCATAAAAAAAGAATTTATTCAAGAGATCATGTTAATAAAGAATGAAATTCAAATCTATGGTTAAACAAAAAATATGTAAAAAAAACTTTTACAAACAAACTTCCACAGCTCTGATCATAAATTTAAGGTGAGTGACACACATGTTCATTTAAATCTCCTCTTCCTAATTTAGAAAATACTAACACTACCAAAATATTCATGTTGATTAAAATTTTATTGTAAAAGTCATAGTCTTCATTCTACTCTTCATTCTAAGGGGGACATACATTAATATAGCTTTGGCAGAGCCAAATAGACTCGACCTTGTTAGGGTGTGATTGTGTGTATGTGTGCATGTACTCAATCATGTCTGACTCTTTGCAACACCATGGATTATAGCCTGACAGACTCCTCTATCCATGGAACATTCCAGCCAAGAATACTGGAGTGGGTTGCTGTTTTGTCCTCCAGGGGATCTTCTTGCCCTAGTGATCAAACTGTACCTCTTGTGTTTTCTGCATTGGCAGGCAGGTTCTTTACCTCTGAGCCACCTGGGAAGCCCTAGGTGTGACTGACCTCTTGGCAATTTGAGGCATGGCCACCTGAGCCAATTGAGGTCATAGTTGTTGGTCTGGCTGATTATGCCTTCAAGAACACAGCACAGGAGAGGGTATCGTCAGAAAAGTGTTGATGAGACTAAATTTATACCTCAAGCTGATCCTCAGCACAGATACAGACTGCAATGATCTAAACACACACACACACACACACACACACACACACACACACACATACCAGCAAACTCTGGGGAAGGGGGAGAATGTAATTTCCGGAGTTAGCACACTATTTGATTTTTTAAAACATTTATTACCTCACACAACTTCTGAGGTTCAGGGACTGGACAGCAGCTCAGTTGGGTCCTGGCTCAGGGTCTCAGGCGGCCAATGGCCTGGAAGCAGAGTTGTAGTCATCATCAGGCTCAACTGGGACCAGAGACTGCACTTTTTTTTTTTTTTTTGCCACTTTGTGCAGCATGGGAAATCTTAGTTCCCCAACCAGGGAACGAACCTGCAGTCCCTGCATTGGAAGTGCAGGGTCTTTACCACTGGACTGCCATGGAAGTCTCACATTTGATTTAAATGTCTCTTTTCAACAAGAAAAACACAAGGCATACAAACAAATAGAAAAGTATGACCCACTCAAAAGAAAATAAATAAATAAATAAACCAAGAGAAATTGTCCCTAAAAAAGACAATGACAGGTCTATTAGGCAAAGTCTTGGAAACAGCTATTTTAAAGATGCTTAAAGAACTAAAAGAAGATACAGAGAAAGTCAAGGAAATAATGTACTACTACAATGTGAACATAAATAAAGAGAGAGAAAACTTAAAAAGAAGCAAAATAAAATTATAGAACTGAAAAATGTAACTGAAGTATAAAATTTCCCTAGAAGGCTTCAAAAGCAAATTTGAGGTGAAAGAATCAGTGAACTGAAAGACAAGAGCATGGAAATTATCTAGTCTGAAGAGGAGAATGAAATAAAAAGAACAGATTAAAAAGAAGTGAAGAGAGCCTAAGGGACCTGTGAGATATCATTAAACAGACCAACACACCCCTCGTGGGAGTCCCAGAAGAAGAAAGAAAGGAGCAAAGAATATTTGAAGAAGTAATAGTTGAACACATCCAAAATTTGATGATAGAAGTAATTGCAAACATCTGAAAAACAATTAATTCCATGTAGAATGAACTCAAAGAGATCCACACTGAAGCACATCATGCTCAAACTGTCAAAAGGTAAAGACAAAATTAAGTATTTTGAAAGCATCAAGAGAGAAGGGACTTAGCACATACAAGGAGCCCTTAATAAGTTTATCAGCGGATTTCTCATTGGAAACTTCAGAGGACAGAAGGAAGTGAGCTGAGGTAATCAAAGTGCTTAAAAAAAAACGAAAACTGTCAACCAAGAATACTTTATATTTTGTACTTATATTCTCATTTGAAGAACAGGCAAAACTGTTCTTCAAAAATAGGAAAGAAATTAAGACTTTTCCAAATAAGCAAAATCTTAGGGAGCTCATTACCACTAGATTTGCCCTGTAAGAAACACTACAGGGAGTTGTGTAGTTTGAAATGAAAGAACAACTTAAACTATGTGAAGACATAAAGATTTCAATAGGGCTTCACTGGTGGCTCAATGGTAACGAATCCGCCTGCCAATGCCAGAGACATGGGTTCAATCCCTGGTCTGGTAAGTTCCCACATGCTGTGGAGCAACTAAGCCCCTGAGTCACAATTACTGAGACTGTGCTCTAAAACCTGGGAACACCAATTACTGAGCGGATGTGCAGCAACTCCTGAAAATCCTGTGCCCTAGAGCTTGTGTTCCACAGCAAGAGAAGCCACCACAAGGAGAAGCCCACCCAGCAACAAAGAGTAGCCCCAGCTAGCCGCAACTCAAGAAAAGCCCACAAAGCAACACAGCACAGTCAAAAATAAATAAATAACAATTTTAAAAGTTCTCAGTAAAGGTAAATAAACGAGCAATTATAAAAGCTAGTACCATTGTGACAAAGGTGTGAAACTCCACTTTTTGTTTTCCACATGATTTAAGAGACTAGTATATACAAACTATTAGTCTAAAAGAGAGTGTAATTATAACTTGTGTTTGTAACTTCAAATTCTGTTTTCTACATAATTTGACTAATACAGTTAAAAAAAATATTTTTCTACTTTTGGGGCACACAATCTACCGGGATATAACTTTACCATCAACAACTAAAAGGGATGGGGACAGAAACCATTAAAGGAACAGAGTTTTTGTTTGTTGCTGAAGTTGAACTGGTATAAATTCAAATCAGAGTGTTACAACTTCAGATTAAACATAATCCCTGTGTAAACTATGAAGAAAATAGCCAAAGAATATATACAAAGTAAATAAGAAAATAACATATTTCAATACAAAAAAATCAACTAAACACAGAAGAGAACAATAATATGGAAAACTACAAAAAAAAATATAACATATATGGTAAATGAACAGGAAAATGACAGCAAAAACATGACAGCAAAAATCCTCCTAATTAGTAAATACTTTAAATATAAGTTAATCAAACTTCTCAATCAAAAATCAGGACTGGGAGAAGGATTAAAAACATATAGATGATCCAAATATATACTATCACTTCATGGGAAATAGATGGGGAAACAGTGGAAACAGTGTCAGACTTTATTTTGGGGGGCTCCAAAATCACTGTAGATGGTGACTGCAGCCACGAAATTAGAAGACGCTTACTCCTTTGAAGAAAAGTTATGACCAAGCTAGATAGTACATTCAAAAGCAGAGATATTACTTTGCCGACTAAGGTCCGTCTAGTCAAGGCTATGGTTTTTCCTGTGGTCATGTATGGATGTGAGAGTTGGACTGTGAAGAAAGCTGAACGCCAAAGAATTGATGCTTTTGAATTGTGGTGTTGGAGAAGACTCTTGAGAGTCCCTTGGACTGCAAGGAGATCCAACCAGTCCATTCTGAAGGAGATCAGCCCTGGGATTTCTTTGGAAGGAATGATGCTAAGGCTGAAACTCCAGTACTTTGGCTACCTCATGCGAAGAGTTGGCTCATTGGAAAAGACTCTGATGCTGGGAGGGCTTGGGGGCAGGAGGAGAAGGGTACAACCGAGGATGAGATGGCTGGATGGCATCACGGACTCGATGGACATGAGTCTGAGTGAACTCCGGGGGATGGTGATGAACAGGGAGGCCTGGCATGCTGTGATTCATGGGGTCGCAAAGAGTCGGACATGACTGAGTTACTGAACTGAACTGAAGTGAACTGAAATATATACTGTCTACAAGAGACTCACTTTAGATCTAAACACATATAGGTTGAAACTGAAAGGATGGAAAAAAAAAAAAGATATGCCATGCAAATAGTAACCAAAAGAGAACAGAGGTAGCTATATTAATATCAGACAAGGTAGACTTTAAAGATGATAAGAAACAAAGAAGCATGTTATATATTAAAGATTCAATTCAGCAATAAGTTATAATGATCATAAGCTTTACACACCAAATAATAAATCCCCAAAACATATGAGACAAAAATGGACAGAATTTAAAAAAGAAAGTTCTGTGATAATAGTTGGAGACTTCAACAACAGATAGAACAACTAGACAGAGGTAAGTAACGAAACAGAGCACTTAACACAATGCACCTACTATATCTAATAGACATACGTAGAACACTGTATCCAACAACTGATTATGCATTCTTACCCAATGCACGAGGCATTTTTCAGAAATAGTTCATATGTTAGGCCACAAGTTACATCTCAGTTAGTTCAGTTTGGTCACTCGGTCATGTCCGACTCTTTGTGACCCCTTGAATCGCAGCACGCCAGGCCTCCCTGTCCATCACCATCTCCTGGAATTCACCCAGACTCACGTCCATCGAGTCAGTAATGCCATCCAGCCATCTCATCCTCTGTCATCCCCTTCTCCTCCTGCCCTCAAACCCTCCCAGCATCAGAGTCTTTTCCAATGGGTCAACTCCTCGCATGAGGTGGCCAAAGTACTGGAGTTTCAGCTTCAGCATCATTCCCTCCAAAGAAATCCCAGGGCTGATCTCCTTCAGAATGGACTGGTTGGATCTCCTTGCAGTCCAAGGGACTCTCAAGAGTCTTCTCCAACACCACAGTTCAAAAGCATCAATTCTTCGGCGCTCAGCCTTCTTCACAGTCCAACTCTCACATCCATACATGACCACAGGAAAAACCATAGCCTTGACTAGACAGACCTTAGTCGGCAAAGTAATGTCTCTGCTTTTGAAAATACTATCTAGGTTGGTCATAACTTTTCTTCCAAGGAGTAAGTGTCTTCTAATTTCATGGCTGCAGTCACCATCTGCAGTGATTTTGGAGCCCCCCAAAATAAAGTCTGACACTGTTTCCACTGTTTCCCCATCTATTTCCCATGAAGTGATGGGACCGGATGCCATTATCTTTGTTTTCTGAATGTTGAGCTTTAAGCCAACTTTTTCACTCTCCACGTTCACTTTCATCAAGAGGCTTCTTAGTTCCTCTTCACTTTCTGCCATAAGGGTGTTGTCATCTGCATATCTGAGGTTATTGATATTTCTCCCGGCAATCTTGATTCCAGCTTGTGCTTCTTTCAGCCCAGTGTTTCTCAGGATGTACTCTGCATATAAGTTAAATAAGCAGGGTGACAATATACAGCCTTGACATACTCCGTTTCCTATTTGGACATCTCAGCAGATTTTAAAAGACAGATAATATACAAAGTATCTTTTTTGACTATAACATAATGAAATCCAAAATCAATGGCAGAAAGAAAATTGAAAAGTTCATGAATTTGTAGAAATTAAACAACACACTCTTAAACAACCAGTGTGTCAAAAAGGAAATCACAAGGGAAATTTAAAAATACTTGGAGATAGGAGAAGGAAATGGCAACCCACTCCAGTGTTCTTGCCAAGAAATTCCAGGAGCCTGGCAGGCTATAGTCTGTGGAGTTGCAAAGAGTTGGACATGACTTACTGACTGTTTAGTCAGTAAACACAACTTACTGACTGTTTAGTTAGCAGCAGTAGCAGATCTTATTTGGGGTCTGTTTTATGGTTTTGTTCTTTCTGCTTTAGGCTTTGTTCTGTGCTTGTTTGACACTTTGGTCTGATTTTTCATATCAGCAAATTCTACTTTCTCCTCTGCCATTAAATTGTGCTTAAATATTATTTTCTATTTGCCTTCACTTTCATTAAATTTATTGTATTATCTCTAATATTGTGGAATAACTTTTTTTTAGACTTTCTTGAGCAGCAATGAAAGCATTTAAGACTATGACTTCTTCTCAGTATATTTTTGATGTTGTTCATGACTTTTATCATGAAATTAATTCCATATTGTTATTTAAAAATATGTGAAAATGGATAAGAATGAAAACACAGCATACCAAATCTCATGGGAAACAGCAAGAACTATGCTATGAGGGAAATTTATAGGTATAAATGCTTACATAGGAACATCTCAAATTAGCAGCTCAATTTTACAACTTTAGGGATTAGAAAAATAAAAACAAAGTTAACCCAAAACTACCACAAAGAAACAAGTAATAAAGACTGCAGCAAGGATTTTTGAAAAATAGAGAATAGAAAATGAATAGAGAAAATCAATGAAAACAAAACTTGCTTTTAAAAAAAAATAACAAACTTTTAGCTATATTGACTAAGAAAAAAAGAGAGAAGGTTCAAATTACTAAAATTAGAAATGAAAGTGGAACATTACTACTAATTCTACAGAAATTAAAAAAAGATTATAAAAGAGTATATGGACAATATGGTCTCCCGCATTGCAGGCAGATTCTTTACCAACTGAGGAGCTATCAGGGAAGCCCTGATATTAGAAAATTAGAAAAATCCATCTTAAAATTTACAAGACATTTCAAGAAACTCTGAATAGCTAAAATAATCTTGAAAAAAAGAACAAAGTTAAAGAAGTTGTACTAATATTTCTTGACTTCAAAGTTTACTACGAAACTGGTGACAAAGGTAGTGTGGGTCTGGTTTAAAGACAGACATTTAGACCAATGGACCTGAATAGACAGTTCAGAAATAAACTTTATCAAATAATTTTAAACAAAGATGGCATGAGCATTTAATGGGAAAAAGATAGTCTTTTCAATAACTGCTTCTGGAAAAACTTGAGATGCACATGCAAAAATGAAGTTGAGTTCTTACCTAATACCGTACATGAAAAGTCATTCAAAATATATCCATTATCTAAATATAAGGCATAAAGTTATACAAACTCTTGGAAGAAAACATAGGGAGAAACATCATGATATTGAATTTGGCATAGATTTCTTGGATATGACACCACAGACACAGGCAACAAAATAAAAATAGAAAAATTAGATTTTGTGAACATTAAGACAATTTGTGAAACAGAAGCTCTATCAGTGGAGTAAAAATACAACCTACAAAATTGGAGGAAATTTTGCAAATCATATGCCTGAAAAGGAATTAATATCTAAAATATATAAAACTCCTAAAATGCAAAAGCAACAACCAGGAAAAAATGGGAAAGAATTCAAACAGACATATCTCCAAAGAAGATATACAAATTGTCCGTAATCACGTGAAAAGATGATCAACATGATTAATCACTGAAAAAAAAGTGAAAGTGTTGGTGGTTCAGTCATGTCTAACTCTTTGTGACCCCACACACTGTAGCCTGATGGGCTCCTCTGTCCGTGGGATTTCCCAGGCAAAAATACTGGAGTGGGGAGCCATTCCCTTTTCCAGGGGATCTTCCTGACCCTAGGATTGAACTCGGATCTCCTGCATTGCAGGCACATTCTTTACTGTCTGAGCCACCAGGGGAGTGCAAATCAAACTCATGATGAAATGTAACCTCACGCTCATTAGGAGTCAATTGGACATCAAAAAGCAAGTTCAGTTCAGTTCAGTCACTCAGTCATGTCCGACTCTTTGCGACCCCATGAATTGCAGCACGCCAGGCCTCCTCCCGGAGTTCACTCAGACTCACGTCCATTGAGTCAGTGATGCCATCCAGCCATCTCATCCTCAGTCGTCCCCTTCTTCTCCTGCCCCCAGTCCCTCCCAGCATCAGAGTCTTTTCCAGTGAGTCAACTCTTCACATGAGGTGGCCAAAGTACTGGAGTTTCAGCTTTAGCATCATTCCTTCCAAAGAAATCCCAGGGTTGATCTCCTTCAGAATGGACTGGTTGGACCTCCTTGCAGTCCAAGGGACTCTCAAGAGTCTTCTCCAACACCACAGTTCAAAAGCATCAATTCTTCGGCACTCAGCTTTCTTCACAATGGTCATAGGCAAATATAACAGTCTTACTGACTTTCACATACTCCTAAAAGCCTGGAGAAAGGAAAGGCTACCCACTCCAGCATTCTGGCCTGGAGAATTCCATGGATCATATAGTCTATGGGTCACAAAGAGTTGGACAGGACTGAGTAACTTTCACTTTCATTTTCAACTCACCAAAACAAAACAAAACAAATAAGAATAACAACAAAAACAAAAGCAGATTTCCAGGAAGAAAAAGCATAAGAAAGACCCAAATGTTATTAAAATTGCCAAAATAATTCTGACTTGACTCACGCTTTCTTTGAATATAAGTCAAAGTAATTAATACAATTAAAAATTTGGTAAGGAAAAATGTCTTGTCTTCAGTATGTCTTGACTTACTGAACTCACTAAAGGACTCTGTGAGTATTGCTAGACTAATTTGAGTTCCATAGATTTTTTTTCACTCTTTAATCACATCCTTTTCAGGCATTTTGTACTTTAAAATTTTGATAGGAAATTGCTAACAATGGACCTATCATTTCTTACACATTATCTACTCTATATTCTCACTATGAGTCTCTTCCATCAAATGATTCAAGTACAAAGAGACTTTCAAGAACACTAAATTTGGGGTCTGAAGTTAATCAATCTGGCACATTTTGGTCATTTTGTTCATAGGTTACAGCAGTGGGAGAAAATTGATATACCATATATTTCTTCTTGGCTGGGGGGTCAGTCACTGTGGTGGATTTTTTTGTCACCCATAGTTAAAAAGTAATAAAAGAAATCTCCCTCAAGTAAAAAGGAGGGAAGGGCTGAATGAAACCATATCTATAAAACTCCCTTTCTGAAAAGTAGACTAGAAAAATGAATATGAGGTATTTTTCTTTGCATTGAAATCATTGTCTCTTATCACATCATCATTGGAAACAGTCAAGTAAAGACAGAACTGTGCTATAGTTCCCTGAGAGTTCCCAACAGGCTATTCTCAAAGTTTGTGAGAATATTGCCAAGATCCTGGAATATACTTTAGAGATCATTAATACAAACAGATTTATCATTATTATTTTATTGGTAAAGAGCTCTATCCTAAAGTAACCCGCACAATAAAAAAGATCATATTTGATGTTCACGTGGTTTAAAATCATGGATTATGTGCAGGGAGATAAATTACAACAATGGTTAAGTTTGGAAAAGATTTCTATGATGCAGTTGAGTCAGACCACCTCAGAATTAATTTATTCTGACTGACTGGAACCTATTTTATTAGCTCATTAAGAGGGTAATTATTAGTTGACCCTTGGTTGATGGTAGTTTAGTGGCTAAGTTGTGCCAGACTCTTGCAACCCCATGAGCTATAGCTTGCCAGGCTCCTCTGTCCATGGGATTTCCCAGGCAAGAACACTGGAGTGGGTTGACATTTCCTTCTCCATAGCTGACCCTTATCTTGTCTCTAAAATTCAGTCAAATAAATGAAAAATTTAGTAAACTAAGTTAATTTAACTATGATTTGATTGGGTTTAGAGAATACAAATAATATTAATAAAATTTACTCTTAATATTCTAAAAATCCTTCCAGTTTTGTTTCATTTTGTGAAATTGTATATCCCTTGCAATTTTGCAACATTCTCTTACATTTAAAGAAATTGTTTCTTCAGTCCATAAGAGAGTCTTTTACAATCCATCTCTAATATGAAAGACCAAAAAAAAAAAAAAAAAGATGTTTTAATGGAAAAGAAAACAAACCTTGATTTTTCACATACTGTAAAACAAAACAAAAATCAGAAGTACATTTGTTGTACTCATTCCCATGGGCCCAAGAGGAAAATGAAAATAAAGACCATGTCAAGAAAACTGATGCCACTATAAGATCTGTCATTCATGATCTGGAAATTTATCTCCAACAAAGTGAGGGCAAAATCCCCTTTCTCTCAGCAGCTGATAAATAATTCAGTTTTGTCAGAAGAGTCTCCTTTAAGAAATCTGCAAAATTGATTCTGATTGGAAAAGGAAATACAAGTCATGATAAAATGGAAAAGAAGATACACATTGATGATTTATCTTGTCTTATTTTATGTCTAGATATCTAGTGTTCAGGGAAGTACATGCCAGGTGATGAATAAAGACAGGCTGAAAAAAACACAGACAGCTATTTGTGGAAGCACAAAACTGTGGCTCTGAG
Source organism: Cephalophus harveyi (assembly GCA_006410635.1). Taxonomy (NCBI): domain Eukaryota; kingdom Metazoa; phylum Chordata; class Mammalia; order Artiodactyla; family Bovidae; genus Cephalophus; species Cephalophus harveyi. The sequence goes on from SJYT01012774.1 coordinate 16,940, forward strand.
AAATATAGCCCCATATAAGATTGTCTTCCACTATTTACTCTCCTGAAAGAGATGTGCACATTAATTAGAATCTATGTTTTATCTACATGAACCCTTTAGCATACATAAAAGTAAACTGTGTGTTTAAAAACTGAACTTTACCCAAATTTACAGAAGTAGTTAACTTTGTCACATGAATGCCTGAAGATTCCCAAAAGATTCTTGAGAAATCTCATTGTAAGGTTGTTGGAGGGCCAGCAGATAAGTTGTGAAGTGAAGCCGCTCAGTCATGTCCGACTCTTTGCGACCCCGTGGACTGGCTCCTCCGTCCATGGGATTTTCCAGGCAAGAGTACTGGAGTGGATTGTCATTTCCTTCTCCAGGGGATCTTCCCCACCCAGGAATTGAACCCGGGTCTCCCTCATTGCAGGCAGATGCTTTACCATCTGAGCCACCAGGGAAGACAGATAAGTTGTGAAAGATGTCCAATTCCTCTCACATATTTCACATGAAAAATACTAGTGGGAACAAAACTCAACTAAGGGAGCAAGCATACCTAACCAAGAGCTGATGGGGCCTGATTCCCCATCTGAGAATTTCTCTGGGAAGTCTTTTTTTTAAAGATAGTATTTTCAGCATTTTACCAAAGTCTTGCCAACCTCTGCTATAGGTCTCAGAGGCAGGGGCTCTGCCTGTGTTTCTGTATCAGGCAAAGCCATGAATGTCATAGTGGTTGTGTTTGTGTTTTTCAGAAGGAAGGATGAAGGCCCCATTCAGATGTCTCCCAGGTACATGCATGCTTAGTCGCTCAGTCATGTCTAACTCTTTATGACCCCATGGACTTTATCCCACCAGGCTCCTCTGTCCATGGGATTCCCCAGGAAAGAATACTAGAGTGAGTTGCCATTTCTTTCTCCAGGGTATCTTCCTGACCCAGGGATTGAACTCGTGTCTCTTGCATCTTCTGCAATGACAGGTGGATTCTTTACCTTCTGAGCCATGGGTGCTGCATTAAATTGCTTCAGTCATATTCTAACTCTTTGTAACCCTAAGGACTATAGTCTACCAAGCTCCTATGTCCATGGGACTCTCCAGGCAAGAATACTGGAATGGGTTGCCACACGCTCCTCCAGGGGATCTTCCCCACCCAGGACCGAGCCCACATCTCTTATGTTTCCTGCATTGGCAGGTGGGTTCATTACCACATGTGTCATTTGGAAAGCCCTGAGCCATTAGGAAAGACTTTTATTAATTTTATTGTAGTATATGTGTTACAATATGTGTTAATTTCTGCTATATAGCAAAGTGGCTCTGTTATACACACACACACACGCACACACACATATATATATATATCCTTTTTCACATTCTTTTCCATTATGGTGTATTGCAGGATATTGAATATAATTCCCTTTGTTAGATTGTTGTTTATCCATCATATCTATAATAGCTTGCATCTGCTAATCCCAAACTCCCAGTCCTCCCTCCCTCACCGCCCCCCACCCCCAACACTCCTTGGCAATCACAAGTCAGTTCTCTATGTCTGTGAATCTGTTTATGTTTCAATGATATATTCATCCATGTCATATTTTAGCTTCTACATATAAGTGATATCATATGGTGTTTTTCTTTCTGTGATTTATTTCACTCAGTGTGATTATGCAGATGATACCACCTTAATGGCAGAAAGCAAAGAGGAATTAAAGAACCTCTTGATAAAGGTGAAAGAGGAGAGTGAAAAAGCTGGCTTAAAACTCAACTTTCAAAAACAAAGATCATGGCATCCAGTCCCATCACTTCATGGCAAACAGATGGGGAAAAATAGAAAAACAGAGAGACTTTGTTTTCTTGGACCCCAAAATCACTGTGGGTGGTGACTGCAGCCATAAAATTAAAAGATAATTGTCCCTTGAAAGGAAAGTTATGACAAATTAGACAGTGTATTAAAAAGCAGAGACATCACTTTGCTGACAAATGTCCATGCATGGATGTTTTTTATGATTTTTCTATTAGTCATGTACAGATGTGATAGTTGGACCAAAAAGAAAGCTGAGCACTGAAGAACTGATGCTTTCAAACTGTGGTGTTAGAGAAGACTCTTGGGAGTCTCCTGGACAGCAAGGAGATCAAACAGTCAATCCTAAAAGAAATCAACCCTGAATATTCATTGGAGGGACTGATGCTGAAGCTGAAGCTCTAATACTTTGGCCACCTGATGCAAAGAGCACACTCGTTGGAAAAGACTCTGATGCTGGGAAAGATGGAGGGTAGGAAGAAAAGGGGGCAACAGAGGATGAGATGGTTGGATGGCATCACCAACTCAATGAACATGAGTGTCTAAGAAAATTCCAGGAGATAGTGAAGGACAGCCTGGCATGCTGCAGTCCATGGAGTTGCAAAGAGTCAGATACAACTTGGCAACTGCACAACAAAAATCTCTAGGCCCATCATGTTGCTGCAGATGGCAATATTTTTGTTCTTTTTAAGGCTGAGTAATATTCCATACATGTGTATTCCATTCCATATACACACACACACATATATATACACAACATGTCTTTATCCATTCTTCTGTCGATGGACATTTAGATTGTTTCCATGTCTTGGTTACTATGCATAGTGCTGCTATGAACATATGGGTGCATATATCTTTCTGAATTTTAGTTTTATCTGGGTATGTACCCAGGAATGGGATTGCTGGATCATATGGCAATGGCTCTCTGGATCATATGGCAATGTCTCTCTGGATCATATGGCAATGGCTCTCTAATGGCTTTTTCTTTAAACAGTTTTCTAATTGTTGATTTTCTTCAGTGGAGAGATCCTATAGAAAACTTGTTGCTTCCATCTTCAACTTTCTAATTTGCAAGCTAAAAGAAAATCTATGTCATTTACACTGCAAAATTTTTCTCAGTGTTGGTGACTTCATGCTTGCCAAAATCCCAGGGAAGAGTATCCATGTACAGTGACAATATCCTGAGATCTTGGATTTCGCTATGTCACTTTCACTGGATAGCTTCTAATAAAATTTCTTGACCACCTCAGAAATGCTGACTGTCCATTGCCTAAGGAGATTGTAAGTAACTACTCTTCTGATGATTTTTAAGCCATTCACAAACTTTGACCATAAAATACCCATGGAAGTTTCTTTCCTTGGGGAAACTGCATTTCTATTTGGGCACCCAAAGTAGAGTTGATATAATGACTCCAATTACCCTAACGCCTACTGGGGACATTTTCTTCTCAATTTGTCTTCAGGATTTAGCAAAATAAAAGAAAAATTAAATATTTGTACACTATCTGACCACTGCCACTGCTGAAGAAAATTATTGTTCCAAACCACCCATAGAACACAGAGACAGTTCTACTAAAGGACTGCTGTTTTATTTTGGGTGATCTTATAATTGTTCTAAGATTCCATAGTCATGGATCTGATCAAGAAAATACAGTGAGTTTTTTGTTTCAGATTATTATTTTTTCCTTATTTACCTTTTTAAAAAAATTAATTTATTTTAATTGGAGGCTAATTACTTTACAATATTGTAGTGGTTTTTGCCATACATTGACATGAATCAGTCATGGGTGTATATGTGTTCCCCATCTTGGACCCCCCTCCCACCTCCTTCCTCATCCCATCTCTCAGGGTCATCCCAGTGCACCAGCCCTGAGCACCCTGTCTCATGCATTGAACCTGGACTGGAGATCTGTTTCACATATGATAATATACATGATTCAATGCTATTCTCTCAAATCGTCCCACTCTCGCCTTCTCCCACAGAGTCCAAAAGACTGTTCTATACATCTGTGTCTCTTTTGCTGTCTCGCAATTCCATATATTGTTTCAGATTATTAAGGACATTTTATTAGATGCTCCACAAAGATGACATGAGCACAGTAGTAATGATTTAATTTTGGATTATTACCTTTGGGCTATGTTTTGAAGATGGCATATAACACTTCTACTTAAGAATTAAACATAGCTACAAAAACGCACATCAAACAAAGGTACAAATAGCTAACTCTTCCACCTGCTTTATTGTGATGTGCATATAAAAGACAGGTATATGAATGTAAATGCTTGTTATCTTGCCTGTAATGTTGCAATGCACAGGAAATGACCCTAGGAGACCACTTCCATCTGCCTGGAAGAAGAAAGCCCAAGAGGTTTCCTCTGTCCTGTGAGTTTCTTAGAATTTCATAGAAATTTGCAAAAGAATACAGCTTATTCTAAATAGAATGGAGCAGAATAAATCCTCTAATATTTTTAATGAGGACCTCAAAGGATTCTCAGTTTTGAATCACTACCCTATGATAAATATGAAACATATTTTCTGTTAATATGCATGAAACTAGATTTGATCTGAATAAGAGGAGAAAAAAGGTTTTTTTTGAGAAATTTATTTTATTACCAGAGTAATATGACATGGCTCATTCAAAATGTAAATTTGGTATATGTTCATAATATAAAGAAGAAGGAAACAAAGTTCAATGTTTAAATGTGAAGGAAGTCATGTGACAAACATACTGTAACCACTAGGGTTAGTGACCATCATTTTGTATTGTCCTGCTATCTTGTCCAGGTAATTATTCTTTCCTTCTTTAAACAGAGTACAAAGATTCTAAAGGGTAGAGTAAATCTCCAGAGGTCTCTGGGAAACCTGTAGATTTCAATCTGATATGCTACAGATATATTAAGATAGTTTTCAAAGTCACAGTGTCTGGAGTTCAGAATTTAAGCTCGGTAATTAAATAAGAAATTCTGATTCTAGCAATGCCTCATGGTAACTGAAAATCTAAAATACATTAGTTCAATCTCCCTAAATCTTCTGTTACTATCCACATAGTCGTGTTGCGATCAATTTTTAAATTATGCAATAATTATACCCTTTGCTTGCTGAAAATCATGTTTCAAATAAATTTTTTTAAAGAGATGATTTTGAAAGCCAGAAGCTCCCCCTCATTAAAAAAAATTAAGTTGATTTTAAAGTTGTTTTCTATAAGTGTTTTATAAATGAGAGCTCAATTTAATGGAATTACACATCAAAAAGAAAAAAGGAAGAAAACTCATATTTACATGAAAGAACCCAAATGGCCAGAGCTACCCATCTTGCTCTATTCTAGTATGCACACAAACAAGACTAGAATACCAATCACAGAGGGATGAGTGTATTCAGGAGAATTAAAGCCCACATCTTGGTAGGGAGGAGGGGAGAAATGTATTTATAATATTACCTAAAATCTATTTTTATACTGACTTAATCATCCACATTAGTTTACTTTTTAAAATATTCATTCAGTTCAGTTCAGTTCAGTCGCTCAGTCATGTCCGACTTTAAGTTTTTCAAATATTTAAAGCAAAACCAGGGATGAGTAAGAAAATTTTTTGATTTTTTTTTTTTTTTTACCTTCTTTCACATACTGGGTAATTTAAAGGAATGTTTCTTTGCACAAGGAAATTATGAAAGAAAGGAACTACTTGGTAAATATGGCCAAATGTCTACAGGGAGTTGTTTCACAGTAAATTGCCCACATCGAGCATGTTGCTATATTGGTTTGGTAGGAGGACGTCTGCACAATGTGGATTGGTTCTCTAAAGAGTTTTAACAGCATTCACGTATATATTTCTGCTTCCTGGGTGGCTCAGTGGTAAAGAATTCACTTGCCAGTGCAGACGTGGGTTTGATGCCTGGGTCGTGAAGATCCTCTGGAGAAGGAAATGGAACCCCACTCCAATATTCTTGCCTAGGAAATCCCATGGACAGAGGAGCTTGGCAGGCTATACATACATATCATGCTCATCAAAACATAGAAAATGTCTGGATATTGGTAATAGCCATTGCATTTAGGATGGGGCCTGGGATTGAGTAGGAATAAGGATTGAAGATAAGGCTTTGCTTTCATGTAGTGTTTGCATTTTTACATAACAATGGACAAACATATCATTTGTATAAATGTCTAAAACAACAGCCTATTGTCCCTAGGTCCGCCAGCCTTCTCTGCTTCGTGATTACTGTTGCTTGGCAAAGCATCACATCTATTTAATTTGTAGCCCACAGTTGAAATCATTTTTTTTAATCTCATTTTTTCAGAGTTACCATTTTACTTTAATGATATCTAGCGATCAGGCGTTGGCATGAATAATTTATCAGTGATGATGCTTAATACACTAAGCTGGGCTGATGAAGAAAGCAAAAGATGAAGAACTGCTGTCTCCACACCACCTCTGAGTGGTGCAAGTCACCAGGACTCTGGTTTCGGAGGCTACAAGGTTCCTGTAAAAGCCATAGAAATAGAAACCTTTCTGCATAAATCTACTGGCATTTCAATAGTTTAGGCAGGTTCCATGCCATCATTCTGGTGGAGTGGGTTGGGGGGTCCTGACTCTTTCCCTCTGTCCAGCCAATGGGTTTCACAGGCTCCCTGAGATCTAGCCAACACAACAGAATTATAACAATCTGTGCTCTGCCTCCTTTCCATCACGTCAGTGAAAATATAATAGAGCAATTCACATGGATGACTTCTGAAAAGTACTAAGTGTAGCACCACATGAAGGGCGATGGTGATGGGCCTGCTGACTTTAAAGAACATCACTTTCCCTAAGGACCCAAGGTCCTGGGAGAAAGCTATGGAGAGGGGTCATTCAAAAGCATCTGTTGTAATATGAAAAAAGTGTAGACCATTATGTAAACAAAAGGCAAACAGAAAACCATGCAGATCTCAGGGGTTCTGCCATGTGCTCCTAATAGTTAGTGGACTGTGTTAGTCATGTCTGACTCTTTGTGACCCCATGGACTATATAACCCACCAGCTTCCGCTGTCCATGGAATTCTCCAGGCAAGTATACTGGAGTGGGTTGCCATTTCTTTCTCCAGGGGATCTTCCTGACCCAGGGATCAAAGCCGATGTCTGGCATTGACGGCAGATTCTTTACTATCTGAGACACCAGGGAAGCATCAAACACTTGAAAAGATAAGAATTACTCCTCAGGAAAGCTATGTGATATGTGATGCTGAAGAGGTATGTTTGTGGCCTGCATCAGAATCTCCTGGGGAGGCTTTGCCTTCTAGCTTCTTCTTGAATCTTCTTTGACACTATGCATTTGACACTGTGAGCTACTTCAACCCTCTTAAGAAATAAGGTGATTAAAAGTATATAAAGATTGTCTACTACAATACTGTTGACACTCATTATTTACAGATTTCATATTAGTATTTGTGAGTCAGCCTACATTCAAGCTTATTTGTAATGCTTGCATCATTTTTGTGGTCATTTGCAGATGTGCTTGAGCAGTGAAGACACTGAGTCCTCTGATGCACCCATTTCTAGCTGCAACTGAACAAGACAACACTCTGTTTGATCTTGGCTCTCACTCAGAGATGACCAGAGGATGGAAACAGAAGTGGACAGCACAGTGGGGGCAGAAGCACTGGCTCAGTAGCCAGCTCTGGCACTTGCCAGTGGAGGGGCCTCAGGCAAGTCACTTAATGTCTCTGAACCAGCTTTCTCTGTTGTAAAATAAAGAAAATAGAATCCACTATGATGAACTAGTTTTTAGAATTTAAGATGATAATCTATGTGAGATATGTGTGCATATATTCCCCAGGAACAATGGTTCAGTTTTTATGAACTCACTGTTGGAAGAGATTTTATAGAACATATGTCAGATAAACAAGAATTGACTGTACTTAATGTTTTTTCACATGGTTACCAAGATACAGATGTGTATATACAAGGTGGTGCTGTAGTAAAGAATCCACCTGCCAATCCAGGAGACATAAGAGACAAGGGTTCAATCTGGATGAGGAAGATCCCCTGGAGTAGTAAATGGCAACCCACTCCAGTATTCTTGTCTGGAAAATTCCATGGACAGGGAAGTCTTGTGAGTTACAGTCCATGGGGGTCACAGAGTCAGACATGACCAAATCTGAGTATGCATACATGGCTTAAAATATTCAACTAAATTCCCTAAAACTGGAAGAAGGAAGCAATCAGAATATTAATGGAAGAATTACAGCGTGTTATACTTATCAGAACAGCAGGACGCTGCTTGTGACTAGTGCTGGCACAGACCAGATGGGCAGGGGCTGTTTTCAAGGGCTGGTGATCCATGCAACTGTTCAGGGCCCCTGTGCTGAGAAGGGTCCTACAGTTGGGGGTTAATACAGGGACCCCCAACTCCTGGGCCACAGACCAGTACCAGTGCATGGCCTGTGAGGAACCAGGTCATACAGCAGGGGGTGAGCAGTGAGCAACCAAAGTTTCATCTGTATTTACAGTTGCTCCCCATCACTGGCATTATCTCCTGGGCTTTACCTCCTGTCAGCCCAGCAGCAGCATTAGTTTCTCACAGAATCACAAGCCCTCCTGTGAACTGCACATGTGAGGGAATCTAGGTTATATACTCCTCTTGAGAATCTAATGCCTGATGATCTGGTTCTGTATTATGATGAATTGTATATCATTTCACTATATATCACAATGTAATAATATTAATAAAGCACACAGTAAATGTAGTACATTTGAATCAGCCCCAAACCATCCTGCCTCCCCCAAGTCTGTGGAAAAATTGTCTTCCATGAAACTGCTCCATGAAACTGTTGCTGAAAAGATTGGGGACTGCCAAGTTAATACTCTGTGGTCACTGTCTTGAAATGCTTGATAATTTTGTCTTTGAATTTGTGTTTTATGTGTGACAGCTGATGGGAAAAGGGAACACGAAGACTTTAAAGGCTTGGGGCCTCAGCTGACTCACAGGACATCCCATTTCCCCTGTCTCCTGGACGCAGATTCTTTGCCGCTTGCCTTTCAGCCTCTTACACAGCCTCCCCCTCACCATCACCACCCAAAGACCCCTGGTGCCTTGCCCCAGGTACAGGGAGGGCCAGGGTTGGGAGCCCCCCACTCAGTATCAGTTTAGGCTGGGACACGTGTGTATTCCACCTGAGATGACCACCTTGACCTGTTACCCAGCCCCTCTCAGGGCAAAGATGCAATAGCCTTGCAAGTTGCCTATTAGATTTGGTTTAGGCAGCTGGTGATGGGAAGGGGAGATGCCTGGTTTGGCTTTCCCACCATGGATTAGTTTGGAAACTTGCAGGAAGGACACCTGGCAGCCATCACACCCAGTGCTGGCACTGAGTAGTGGTAAAGCCCTGGCACACAGGAGCCCACGGGGCTCTGCACTTGCCTGCTGGTCTCTCTGAGTCTAAGGGATCACCCTTCAGCCCCACCCCACACCTCTCTTCCTCCTTCTAATCTTTGTGAGTCTGACTTGTGTTCTTCATTCTGGCCAGCTCAAGGCACCTTCTGAGGCAAGTCACAAAATGCAAATTGTGTGACTTGGGTGATTCAACATACATATTAAATGCTTTTATATTTGCATTTAATAGTGGTGTTACACAACATTAAGATAGATAATAAAATTAATACTAAAATTTTGAATTTTAGAGGAACCTCTTTACTGTTTTCCATAGTGGCTGCACCAATTTATATTCCCATCAACAGGGCACAAGTGTTCTTTTTATCCACACCCTCTCCAATACTATTTATCTTTTTTTTTTCTTTTAAATAATAGTCATCCTAACAGGTGTGAGATAATATCTCATTGTGGCTTTGATTTACATTTTTCTGATAATTAGTGATGCTGAGCATCTTTTCAAGTACCTATTGGCAATCTGCATATTTTATTTGGAGAAATTTCTGTTAAAAATAGAACTACTATATTATCCAGCAATCCTACATTTGAGTGTGTATTTAAAGGAATTGAGATCAGAATCTTAAAGAGATATTTGCACTCTCACATTACTTGCAGCATTATTCACAAGAACCAAGATATGGAACAATCTGAGTATCTATTAACAAATGAATGGATAAGGAGTGTATATATATTCTCCCCTGGAGACTCAGTCAGTAAAGAATCTGCCTGCAATGTGCAAGACCTGGGTTTGATCCCTCAGTTGGGAAGATCTTCTGAAGGAAAGCATGGCAACCCAATTCAGTATTCTTGCCTGGAGAATCTCCATGGACAGAGGAGCCTGATGGGCTAGAGTCCATGGGGTCACAAAGAGTCAGACATGACTGAGAGGCTAAGCACAGCACAACACAGACTCACATATATGATATAAAGTAATATTCCATTTTATATATATGATGGAATCCTGTTTAGCCATATTAAGAAGGAACTTTTGCCATTTGTGACAAGAAGAAGGAAGGTGGAAGATAGGATGCTAAGTGAAACAATTCAGGCACAGAATACATACAACAGGTTAGTTTCCACTTACATGGTAACTAAAATAGTCTAACTCTTACAAGCAGAGACTAGGATAGTAGTTGCTAGAAGTTAAAAAGATAGGGAAATGGGGGAGTGTTAGTCAAAGGATGTGAAATTTCATTTACACAAGACAAGTAAGCAGAGAGGTCTGTTTATAACACAGTGCTTATAATTAACAATACCATACTGTATATTTAAAAGTTGCTAAATGAGTAGATCTCATGTTAAGTGTTCTTGTCACCAAAATTGCAATAATAATAAATAAAGGAAGCAGGAGGAAACTTGTAGACAGAATGGGTACATTCATGGCATACAATGTAGTGATGGTTTCACAGCTGTATACATATTTCCAAACTCATCAAAGTTACATACTTTAAATATGTACAGTGTTTTGAACAATACTACATAGCAAACAATAAACACCATGGGAAGGCAAGAGAGAACCTACAGAAGAAATGAAAGCCTTTACTTTTTTTTTTAATGCCCCAAACAGAGGTCACATAGGTGGGCAGTGTGATGCCCAGCAGGAGCTTCATCCCACTGTGGCAGACATGAGGTGCCGAAGTGCCTGGCTCAGAATCTGAGCCACACTCTGCCACAGTCCCACTGGAAAAGCTTTACCTTTAATGACTACTTTTTCCTGCTTTTTGAACCAGATGCTATGTTTGTGTTTTGTGCTGGGCCCTGTGCGTTGTGGGGCTGGTCCTAGCAGGAGAGTTGTTTACAATCAGGAGCAGTCACCTCATGTTTACAACAGTTTGGCCCATTCTAACTGACCAAAACCAGATTAATGTGAAATACACATGGCAACTGCAATATGAATAGGAAAATTCAACCTTATGAGAGATATTGTAGTTGTTCTCAAAGTTTCCTAGCCCTGGGACTAAAATATAGATTCAGTCCAGTTCAGTTCAGTCACTCAGTCTTGTCCGACTCTTTGCGACCCCATGAATCACAACACGCCAGGCCTCCCTGTCCATCACCAACTCCCAGAATTCACTCAAACTAACGTGCATTGAGTTGGTGATGCCATCCAGCCATCTCATCCTCTGTCATCCCCTTCTCCTCCTGCCCCCAATCCTTCCCAGCATTAGGGTCTTTTCCAATGAGTCAACTCTTCGCATGAGGTAACCAAAGTACTGGAGTTTCAGCTTTAGCATCAGTTCTTCCAATGAACACCCAGGGCTGATCTTTAGGATGGACTGGTTGGATCTCCTTGCAGTCCAAGGGACTCTCAAGAGTCTTCTCCAATACCACAGTTCAAAAGCATCAATTCTTCGGCTCTCAGCTTTCTTCACAGTCCATACCTAACCACAGGAAAAACCATAGCCTTGACTAGATGGACCTTTGTTGGCAAAGTAATGTCTCTGCTTTTTAATATGCTATCTAGGTTGGTCATAACTTTTCTTCCAAGGAGTAAGCACCTTTTAATTTCATGGCTGCAATCAACATCTGCAGTGATTTTGGAGCCCCCCAAAATAAAGTCTGACACTGTTTCCACTGTTTCCCCATCTAGTTCCCATGAAGTGATGGGACCAGATGCCATGATCTTCGTTTTCTGAATGTTGAGCTTTAAGCCAACTTTTTCACTCTCCTCTTTCACTTTCATAAAGAGGCTTTTTAGTTCCTCTTCACTTTCTGCCATAGATTAACAAATTCAACAAAATATAACCATTTCATAAGCATATAATCATAAAAGTTTCATTTTCAATCCATATTGTTGTTTTTAAAAAGAAGAAAATATGAAATTTTCTAAATAACTATACTGTTATTCTCTTCTCTTCTTTGCACAAATCATATCCTGCAGAGTATAATTATCTTCATCATTCCCTCTCTAGCTCCCAAGGTACAGCCTGTATTAATTTCATTATAGGTGAACTTGTGCAAACAGACTCTTATCCACAAAACTGAAGGGACTTCATAAGATTATTGTTCACATTTACTCTCTTTATTTCCCAATTTATCCTTCAAAAGATTTTCATGTAATACTGTATAAAGCTCCACTAAAAATTGGAAATAAACCAAAATTTATCATATCACTATTCTTAAATATGAGAAAAATAATAAGTCATGTAAGACCAGATATTTGAATTATTTTCTTATAAAAACATGCTCAAGAAGTAAAGAAAAATGGATATGAATTGTAAAGAAAAAAGACACAAAGGTTACCTACATGCGTGCTCAGTCGGTCTGTCTCTTTGCAGCCCCATGGACCGTAGCCCGCCAGGCTCCTTTGTCCATAGGAATTTCCAGGCAAGATGTGGGTTTCCCAGGCAACTGGAGTGAGTTGCCATTTCCTTCTCCAGGGTATTTTGCCAACCCAGTGATGAAACCCACATTTCCTTTGTCTCCTGCATTACAGGTGGATTCTTCACTGCTGAGACATCAAGGAAGCCTGAAACTGAGCCCAAAACTGAGAACTCCTTGCTATTAATAGTTGTATGAGGAGCTTTCTTGGAGAACACAGATGGCAACAGAGCCTTGTTCAATGGAAAGCTGCCCACCGTGAACTCATGAAGAAGAAAAACACAAGCATCTCCTACTTTATTCATATCATCTACTCCATGGGGGCTGAATTCTAAATGGAAAAAATAGAACAAAGAATACTGAGAGTGATCATTCCCTTAGTATGTACCTTAAATATCTAGAACCAGTACCCTGCTCTTCTCCATTCTCCATCCCCTTGGGGTGCATGGTGGTGCGGCTGCAATGGCTGATGGCCACAACATACTTTTTTTTTTTTTTCAATATGGCAGGAAACATTCTTCATCTACAAAAGAAAAGTGCTTTCTCCAGGATTCTACTCTCCCATCCATACACTTGAAGTGACCATGGTCACTTGCCTGCTTCCCAGGATGACTGGGAGGACATAGGAAGGGGTCTGCCGTGAATGTGGGCATGCACACAGCAGTGGGGGCAGGGGGTGCTCCACCCTGGAATAGTGGTGACTGCCCTCAAGTCTGGCACTAACACCCCTGCCCTCACCTCATCAAGTGGGGTCAGGACCTCTGCCTCTGTCTTACTTACCCTTATCTCCATCCACCAAGGGGAATGTGGTGGGGGAGGTGGAAGGAAATGGAGGCACAAATGGTCACTCTGAGAAGCCAGGGGTGGAAAGAAGAGACTGTGGGACAGGTGTAGGAGAGAAACCAGGAGGTCTGCGATCAATGCCTAGGAAGGAGCTGGCAAGATGGAGGTTAATGGGAAGCCTTAAGAACTGTTCTTGCCTGCATAGGGCTCCCTGAGGGGAGTTGAGAGTCCATAGCATTCCCTGGCCTGCCCAGAACCCAACACACTCTTGTCATCAAGCTCTGAGTGAACCACAGCTAAAAGTCTTGGATCCATACATTAAGGTGATATGGGCTTGGTCCACACTCAGAGAGCACAGTCTCCTTGTCAAGAGGTTGTGGTCTCATCCAAACAATTCAAGACATACTTCTGCATTTAAGGAAGACTTTAATCAAAGGAATTGAGTGATAGGACAGAAGTAGAGNATTAAGGTGATATGGGCTTGGTCCACACTCAGAGAGCACAGTCTCCTTGTCAAGAGGTTGTGGTCTCATCCAAACAATTCAAGACATACTTCTGCATTTAAGGAAGACTTTAATCAAAGGAATTGAGTGATAGGACAGAAGTAGAGGTGTTAACAAGTATTTGAATCAACAGGAAGGGAAGTAGCAGGCACCCAACATCACGACTGTTTGAATACCTGAAAGACAGAGGTGTACTAAGATGTGTGTAGTCTGGCTTATGGGTAGAGGGACCCCAAGGCCAATTTCTTATGTATCTTTAACCTCATCTTAAAATTCTGTCTAAAACATAAGCAGTGTAATATTCTTTTTATTCAGAAAAATAAAGGTGAAATAAATACATATTTAAAAAATGTTAGTACAAGTGTTAAGACAACAAGCAGGCAAAAGGGCTAGGCTAGGCCACAGGGAGGTTCCAGCTGCTAATCTGTTTTTATATATATACAAAAGCAACACTTCTTATTACATAATTGAAAAATTTAAGATCATACTTGATCCCACATATTTTTAAAAGATATAAAGTCATGGTTACATGATAACAAGGGGGGTGTATATATAATTGTATATATTAACTGAAAAATGGTTTGGGAGAGTATTTTTAGGAACTCATAAAGTATTTATGATTAATTCTTATCATATTATTATTATTGTTTATTAGTCAGGAAGCAACAGTTAGAACTGGACATGGAACAACAGACTGGTTCCAAATAGGAAAAGGAGTACATCAAGGCTGTATATTGTTACCCTGCTTATTTAACTTCTATGCAGAGTACATCATGAGAAACACTGGACTGGAAGAAACACAAGCTGGAATCAAGATTGCCGGGAGAAATATCAATAACCTCAGATATGCAGATGACACCACCCTTATGGCAGAAAGTGAAGAGGAGCTAAAAAGCCTCTTGATGAAAGTGAAAAAGGAGAACGAAAAAGTTGGCTTAAAGCTCAACATTCAGAAAATGAAGATCATGGCATCTGGTCCCATCACTTCATGGGAAATAGATGGGGAAACAGTGGAAACAGTGTCAGACTTTATTTTTTTGGGCTCCAAAATCACTGCAGATGGTGACTGCAGCCATGAAATTAAAAGACGCTTACTCCTTGGAAGAAAAGTTATGTCCAACCTAGATAGCATATTCAAAAGCAGAGACATTACTTTGCCAACTAAGGTCCGTCTAGTCAAGGCTATGGTTTTTCCTGTGGTCGTGTATGGATGTGAGAGTTGGACTGTGAAGAAGGTTGAGCGCCGAAGAATTGATGGTTTTGAACTGTGGTGTTGGAGAAGACTCTTGAGAGTCCCTTGGACTGCAAGGAGATCCAACCAGTCCATTCTGAAGGAGATCAGCCCTGGGATTTCTTTGGAAGGAATGATGCTGAAGCTGAAACTCCAGTCCTTTGGCCACCTCATGCGAAGAGTTGACTCATTGGAAAAGACTCTGATGCTGGGAGGGATTGGGGGCAGGAGGAGAAGAGGATGACCGAGGATGAGGTGGCTGGATGGCATCACGGACTCGATGGACATGAGTCTGAGTGAACTTTGGGAGTTGGTGATGGACAGGGAGGCCTGGTGTGCTGCGGTTCATGGGGTCGCAAAGAGTCGGACACTGCTGAGCGACTGAACTGAAGCTATAATGTAATAATTCAGGATAATTGAGCTTTATGCACAGATTTATCAGTGGTTATCTTCAGAGATAAATATATAACTTTTTTATTCTTGTGCATCAGTGGATTATATAGAAGTTCATTCCTCAAGTTGATGCTTGAGTCATTAGCGATTTGCTTCATTACCAATAAATTAGGCTTTTAAAAAGTTTCAAAACCAAGATAGTAAGCCTTATACTCACTAGGGATTTCATAAGAAAGTATTCACTTCCCATTCCTGCAAAGTGATGAGATGGACAAACATCTTTTCATATTTTTTGAAAGTTCTCCTGAGGATTAAAGTTGACCTCAGCCTGAATCTTGTTTTCATTTGCTAAAACTGACTTGATTTAAGTATGGGAGATTAAAGCTGCTAAAAGCATTAATGTAGTTAATCCACTTATTAAAAGACAGTTCTTCAAGTTTATAAAGTAGCTTAGTTTCAACTTCTTAATTTCATTAGCAGAAAGCAAAGTCGTTTCCTCCTACGATCAGCATTTATTATTCACCCAATGTTGCTCTAAGTAGATGCTTAGGACCTTCCCGGGAGACAGCACTCTGTCACTCACAGTGCTGGGCTAGGTAATGTGTACTTGCTCCTTAGACCTGGTATCTTCCTAACCATTTTGCATAATCTTGATTTTCTCCTGATAAGAGACTGCTTATATGGAGGTGTATATGCAATACCTATAAAGGCTCATAGTCTCTGCTCATTATTAAACCCCAAAAATTGCCCACAGAATTTAGCAAAGAAATCTAATAATAGATAGAAAATTACAGAGTAAAGTCATTTGTACACTTTCTTAGTTTTACATGCTCTTTACAGTGCTAAGAAGATTGCAGTGCATTTATGGACATTTGACAACTGATTTTAACAGTAGCATCAATTAAATAAAGCTCTAGGAAAGCTAGAAATGTTTGTTCTTATTATAATCCCAAATTTCACTTCCCAAGGAAGTGAAAATTGAATATGACTTTTTGAGAAATGAGTCACCCTTCTTCCTTCTGAGAATACAGTTAGCTATCAATATCTTTCATTTTCAGAGAGATTATAGGGGCACTAAAATGCATGCACATGTACTGTATTTGAATAACATTTTCTTTAATTTTGTGGATAGCCATGTTGTAGTAATTTTGATACTACCCAGAGAATCTTTTGGATATGTAAGTGCTGAAGCCTCAGATACAGCATCCACTGGATAACTAATCATACAGAAAAAAGGCATTTTACTTCCTAGATCTAGTGTCTATTTTCTACTCTTTCTTAGTGAGACTTTGTAAGAAAAATGTAGATGATAATATGGGGTCTTCTACCATCATTTTAAATTCAACAAATGATTTCTAAGCACCTAACAAATGCTAAGCATTATACTCTTCCTTTGTATGTTATGTTCAAAAGTTTTATAAATAGGTCACTATGATTCTTCATGGTTCAGTAAGCATGAACTTATGGAGAAAGCATGCAAAAAGAAGCAAAAGGTATCCTAGAAACACACAAGTATGAACAGCATATTTTTCTTATCAGTAAATTTCTTGAAGTATGACTGACAAATAAAAATTGCACATATTTAGATTGTATAATGTGATTTTCCTTTTTTAAAGTGCACAATGTGATGACTGTGTAACAGAATGAGAAGATATTAAGAAGAGGTGGGAAGAATACACAGAAGAACTGAACAAAAAAGACCTTCATGACACAGATAATCATGATGGTGTGATCACTCACCTAGAGCCAGACATCCTGGAATGTGAAGTCAAATGGGCGTTAGGAAGCATTACTACAAACAAAGCTAGTGGAGGTGATGGAATTCCAATTGAGCTATTTCAAATCCTAAAAGATGATGCTGTGAAAGTGCTGCACTCAACATGTGAACAAATTTGGAAAACTTAGCAGTGGCCACAGGACTGGAAAAGGTCAGTTTTCATTCCAATCCCAAAGAAAGGCAATGACAAAGAATGTTCAGACTATCACACAATTGCATTCATCTCACATGCTAGCAAAGTAATGCTCAAAATTCCCCAAGCCAGGCTTCAACATTATGTAAATGATGAACTTCCAGATGTTCTTGCTGGATTTAGAAGAGGCAGGAGAACTAGAGATCAAATTGCCAACATCCTCTGAATCATTGAAAAAGCAACAGAATAACATCTATTTAAGAAAAACATCTATTTCTGCTTTATTGACTATGCCAAAGCCCGTGACTGTGTGGATCACAACAAACCGCAGAAACTTCTTCAAGAGATGAGAATACCAGACCACTTGACCTGCCTCCTGAAAATCTGTATGCAGTTCAAGAGGCAACAATCACCCTGCTTATTTAACTTACATGCAGAGGACATCAGTCAAAATGCCAGGCTGGATGAAGCACAAGCTGGAATCAAAACTGCTTTGACAAATATCAATAACCTCAGATATGCAGATGAAACCACCCTTAAGGCAGAAAGCAAAGAAGAACTAAAGAGCCTCTTAATAAAAGTAAAAGAGGAGAGCGAAAAAGTTGGCTTAAAGTTAAGCATTCAGAAAACTAAGATCATGGCATCCAGCCCCATCAGTTCAGTTCAGTTCAGTTCAGTCGCTCAGTCGTGTCCGACTCTTTGCGACCCCATGAATCGCAGCACGCCAGGCCTCCCTGTTCATTACCATCTCTCGGAGTTCACTCAGACTCATGTCCATCGAGTCCGTGATGCCATCCAGCCATCTCATCCTCGGTCGTCCCCTTCTCCTCCTGCCCCCAATCCCTCCCAGCATCAGAGTCTTTTCCAATGAGTCAACTCTTCGCATGAGGTGGCCAAAGTACTGGAGTTTAAAAAAAAAAACATGTGGAATGAGGCTGTATTTAAAGAGAATAAAATGTTAAGAATGAAAGTTCTAGCAAAGAAAGCATTCCAGGATTCTGGGGTTAGGTAAGTAAAAACAAGGGCAAAGTTCAAACTAACACTGCTTTTAGAGGAATGTGCAAGTAAGTACAGTAACTTATCCAAACCAACAACAAAATGTTTTAAGTATAGGTCTTCAAAATAGTGAATAATTAGAAATAAGAACAAAACCACAGTTAGATGGTTTTTGGAAAGCCCCCTGGACCAGAATACCAGGGCTTGGGGTACAGTTCTAGGACTAGTCCAAACTGCATGACTGTCAGCACATTACTCATCATTTTTTTAACTCACATCCTTAAATGTAAGGTCCGATGTCTAGACAACATTCCACGGTATTTTCTGATTTTGAAAATTTTACCATTTCCCTAATTTGTGTATACGTGATACCTTCAAGCTATTATAAATGCCCGCCTAAGTAGGTTAAAAATGATTCTTCTGGTTTTGGACACTTCAAACTAATAGATTCTACTAGGTAAACCTTGTCAACTTCTCAAGATTTCAAGTTGAACTGGCTCTAAATGGAGTCCCCTGAACTGCGAGATGAAACCAGTCAATTCTAAATGAAATCAACCCTGAATAATCATTGGAGGGACTCACTGAAGCTGAAGCTCCAATACTTTGGCCACCTGATTCAAAGAGCCGACGACTCACTGGAAAAGACCCTGATGCTGGGAAAGACTGAAGTCAAAAGGAGAAAAGGGAGGCAGATGATGAGATGGTTAGATGGCATCATTGACTCAACAGATATGCATCTGAGCAAATTCCGGGAGACAGTGAAGGACAGAAGGGCCTGGTATGCTGCAGTCCATGGGGTCGCAAAGAGTTGGACAAACTTGGCAGCTGAACAAGAAAGGGCAAAGTGGGAATAGGATGGACGCACATGATCTACTAGAGAGTCATGGTGACAAGACCCTATTATAATAAGCCATTTCTGAAGAGAAATAAAGCAAAGTCACGAATTTATGCCACACTCTGGAAGGTGAACCTTTTCAATGTCCTCGTCACCTTTGGGAACCTAATGGAACAACTAGAATGCTGATTTTAAAAATCTGTCCTGTTATTCTTGCAATGTAAATTTCGAGTGTCTTCTGATAGGTTTCCGCAAGCTCTGTTTTGGTTTAATCCAGCTTTCACAACATAAAAATACCTGGCATAAATGAAGTTTTAAAAAAAGGACTTAATGATATTTAATGATAGAGTTTATAATGGTTTGTTAAAACTATTCCTAGGTTTTAAGGTAGAGTATGGATTACCACTTAAACAACTGTAAGGTATATCTTCTATATGGATGTCATATTTGATTCTTACAGAAGTTGATATTAAAAATTACAGCCTGGGAGGTCACTCTAAGCTTTACAAAGGAAGAAGACACAGGTTCTAAAACCTACAGAACACTAAATAAACAAAAAGAAATTCCAGGGGTAGTTTCTAAATTGCTTGGAGGAACAATATAATACAATAATTTCTTTAAAATGCTAAAATTTTATTTTCAGTGGTCTCTAACAATCATTATTGGTTCTCAAATAAAGGCATAAAATACTAAGTCACAAGAAAAACTGCTAAGAAGTCTAAAGAAAGAAAGTGAAGTCGCTCAGTCGTGTCCGACTCTTTGCGACCCCATGGACTGTAGCCTATCAGGCTCCTCCGTCCATGGGATTTTCCAGGCAAGAGTGCTGGAGTGGATTGCCATTTCCTTCTCCAAGAAGTCTAAAGTGACAGTGAATCTCCTATGTCAGATGTTGGGTTATTAATGATATTTTAGGAAGAAAAAGGGTATTGGGAAAAATTAGTGTTATAAACTAAGCTGGGTTCTTATTCACAACGGCTTTAAAGTTTCTCTGTCATTCTCCCAAAATTTAAAAAAAAAAAAGGAAGAAGGGGCAGGATCTTTTCGCTGGAGAGAAGAAAATTTAACTAGAGACCATCCTAATGTGGAATTCTTTCTCAGTGACAATACGACAACAACAATCACAGCCGGCGATGATTTACGGATCTGTGAGGAAAATCAGAAAAAGCACTGATCACGTGGGCAGTTCTGTTCACTTTTTACAGACTGTTACGTCCGAGAATCAAGCTGTAGTTTTGAAAACACACTATATTCCTGAATGGTTTAAAAGTAAACCTGCAGAAATAAGAATATATTCTCTTTAACTCTGAATATAATTTTAGAGGTGTTAAACAAAACACAATATACGTAATGAGCAGCCAATATCTAATGAACAGTTTTTATTTCTGCATCCTATCACTGACACCATGGGATTTAACAATAATAAAATTACACGTACCTGTCTTCATGTTGCTTCTGATTTTATACACTTAGAGGCTTATAATAATTAAAATTATAAAAATGAATTGCCTTCATGGCCTGGAGGGCATGGAAATGCTAAAACATTTATGTAAATAGGACTTACTCATTAAATAGCACTGACAAAGATATATAAATTACATTTAATTCCATTACGATGACTTAGATGAAAACAGTCTAATGGATTGTGCAAGAGTCCCAAATGTAGCTCCTGGCTCTTTACTTGTGTGAACTTGGGCCAGTCATTAATTCAGTGGTGATGCCAGCGGCCTCCATCTGTAGAATGAGGGCAGTGCTGCTTCTCAACTCTGAGAGAATGTCCCAGGCTCAGCTTTGACACGTCTCCCCCAGAATTTAATCTTTTTAAAAAAACCAAATTCAACCAAGACATAAAGGTATACGAAATGTTCATTTTTTCTGAAACGTGCACACTAGACCATGTCTTCCGATGGCATTGCAGGCGCTGAGCTATTCAACTGTTCATGAAAATAGTCACGCTTATTGATTCACTAGGCTTGTGTCTACATGAGAGGGAACGCTGAGGGTAAACAGGGGATAAGTCCTGAGGAAAAGAATGCAGTGAGTCATTAAGACCAGAAGTGAAATGAAATGCTATACCAAATCCTATCGAAACTTCGGGACTTAAAATGAGAAGCTACTTTTTCCCATGAGAAGTCAGCAATTATAAATACTAACGAACGCTAGGAAACTGTTTTCAAGTTTTAGCTGATGTGTTTAAATACAAGTGTTTTCAATGAAATATGCCATTTCATAAAATATGGCCACTATTAATTAATGCCAAAACCAAGAGAATTTTTATGGAATTCCATATTACGAACACATGACTACCACGGTGGTTTGTCGTGACTGATGTTATGATTCTGAATACCACAGGAGTTAGTAATGACCTGGTGCCTTCCCGTGAAATTCAAGCCAATGTTTTTGGACTAATTGGCTCATTGTTGGTCACTAAATTGGTATTTTCTCTGCTTTTCTGTCTCCAATCATTGGATATTCCTCCGGAGCCTACATTGTCTTCAGATATGTGCTCCTACTGAAGCCCGACACTGTTCGTCATATCTTGAAATCAGGCCTAAGAAACAGTAAAACAGTTCTGAGCAACCAAAAGCTACAATTTAGTTTCTCTATGTTCTTGTTCTTAACTTACCTAAGAATCTACTTTATGCTGAATACATCCACTCCTGAATATCAAATTGTGACTTTTAACAACTTAATAAAATTATGTACTTCAATATTCAGCTAAGCTTCAAGTCCATCACTGATTACCCCCTAAATCAGGGCTCAGTAGTCTGAGTAATAGAAAAACTTAAATGTAGTCTACAGTTACAAGAGAGAAAGATTTCAGAGTTAGGGATTACACCTTCATGTATACTTTACTGACTCTTCTTTGTGATCTAATATTTAAAAAGTTATAAATACCTAAAGGAGTTAATTTCTCTAAATCTCATCATCCTGAAATTAAAATTCAGAAATACTTTAAGATATTTCTACATATACTTAAAACTGGACAAGAAGACCATTTTTTAACACTGGAATCTCTTGCTGTAACAGGGCCAACTAAAACTGGTACATCAGATTCACAGCCTGACGTCGTGGCAAAAGCTGACTGCGGCCCTTGTTGAAGAAAGTGATCTCCGCCCCAGATTGGTGGTGGTTCCTTCCTACTCCCTGCTGTCAACCAGACCAGGGAACCGATCTGTTGCTGCTGAGATTGGCTCTACTGAGTCAGCCCATCGAATGATCTGAACAGTTCACCTGGCAAGGAGAGACTGGAGTTCTGCCTCCGCTTCGCTGTGAGGTCTTGGACCAGTCCCGGTGGTTCCGTTACCTAATCTAGAAAATGAAGGTCTCAGACTAATGATGCCTTAGGACTGGAATAGCTCTAACATTCATGGCTGACAACACTTGCAAGCGCTCCTTGGTGATCACGCCACCTCTTCTTCCATACAGGACGAGATGAAGTCTAGATAATACGACAGTGTTACTTCTACTATTACTCTGATGGTAGCCTCTAGCCCTCACTCAAACTTCTTTTAAATGGTGCCAGAATTTTCTGTAGTAATGTTAAGGACTCAGGACAATCCAAGGATGATTTTTCCCTTCATTGCCTTGTCTGTGTGCAATCACACAGGTGAACCTCACCTCAGATCTCCTATCGTCATCCTGGTTGACCACTGTCAGAACTCGAGTCTGACAGAGAAATACTCAGGTCCTCAAGCCAAATGAAATCCTTTTCAGAAAAGTCCTAAGTACACAAATACGGACCCAATACCTGTTGGGGTTAAAACACGGTAACGAACCGTTCTCTCCTCCCCACCCCCCAGTTTTAATGATGAGCCCAAATGAGTAAGTTTTAATAAACAAAATTTCACATGCAACTGTCTCATTCGCCCTTCCCTCCATGCTGGCAATCAGATCTTCACCAGACAAATCTATCCCAAAGCACAGAATGTGCTTACAAAGGTTAGTCAGGACTCTATTTGCATCACAGCAGCTTAATCATTTCAATCTTTAAAAAAAAAAAAAAAAAAAGAAGAGTTTTTGGAAGCCTTTAATTTATTTTCGAGTTTCTTTTCTCATCTTGGACTGCCCTTCTCCTCAAAAACTGGTTCTCATTTCCCAAAAGCTCTTGTTTGTGTTCGAAAAGTCGCCATCACTCTCGGAGAAGACGGCTTGACAAAAGTCAGTCAGCAAGATGGATCTCTTTGGAAATGGAAGCCGTCTGGAGTCCACCAATTTTAATGACTTCGGCTTGAACCGAAGAAGAGTTTATTGCCACTCTAGCCCCCTTCCCTGTGGGCAGTAAATTACCAACGATTAAAGAGCCAGTTTTCCCTCACCTTCTCTGCCCCCGCCACCCTGCTCTGCTCCCGGCAAAAACAAAAACGAAGAAAAAGAAAAAACCCTGCCTGCAAGGACAAAACCTGCCACCAAGGCAGCGGCAGTGTGGTGATTTCCCCAGGCATTATGATTGATGATGATCAGCAGAGCGTGGGATAATAGCTCCCCTTAATTTACCGGTCCCTTTGAAGGGTTAAAATATGGCAGATGTTGATAGCTGACACTCCTTGCTAACAGGAAAGACACATCGTTGGGGGCCCCCTTCTAGGCTTTCCCTTCCCTGCAGCTGTCTGTGTAGAGCAAATTGTATCCACTTGTTTAACCTCGGGGAACGTCTGGAGGGGACCCAGTGCCACAAGGGTACCTTTTTTTTTTTTAACGGTCATTTCCTCTCTGGTGTAACTTGCATGACAGTATGTGACAAGCAGAAATTAATGGGGGACACTGCTGTGCCAATTCCTCCTGAATTGCTGACACTGGCTACAGGCTGCCTGTTTGCCACCCAGCCAAGACCTCACATGAAACATGGCGAGGGGCCCACAGCTCTATTCACCAACAAGCCAGCTGGTCAGTGATGAGAGGAGCCGAAACAATGCGGGGCGCACAGACCAGGAAGAAAACGCTTTACAAACCGCTTCCAACCAAGGAGGTAAGGTTTGCTGCGAGTTCGTATGCCGGTTTATTTTCCTGAGTGGCAAACTGCAGGACCCCAGTCTCCACGGTACTTTGGGTAGAAGAAGGATTCCTCTCCCAAAGCCTTCTCAGGTACAAGCTCGGGGAGGAACATCCTTCAGGCACAAGAAGCCACGTGAGATCTGTCTCCAAGGATGCTTTTCCAGCAGGCCCACGAGCCAGCAGGGTATCTCTCGCCTCTAGCGAACTATCATGGGGCTGCCCAGTTTACAAATTCTATGCATGGGGTATTTTTCCCCCTCTTTCTCACATATACAAGTACATGCACAAAAGAATCTCCAGTTCAAGCCCGTTAATCCTCTGCAATGTTTTGCAAGGTTGGGGAATCTGCCCCCATCTTGGCAAGATTCGCTTTCTCCTCTTTCTGTAATCAGGATTCAAGCTCAGTCGGTGGGCACTTAAATGGTGTCTCTGTTATAGCCTTGGCCATGCTGATTTCGGCCCAGAAGAACAAATCAAGGCACATACTTTTTTTTTTTTTTTTTAAGGGAGGGAAGGGCGAGCAGAAACATCACCTAACTATGACATTGTGTATGACTCAAAAGTCAAGTCGGAGGTGAGAGATGGAAAGCTGGAATGGGAAAACTGTACCGGTAAGTGTTTTATAATAAACTGGGAGGCCCTCAGGGCATGTGCCTCAGAAAGGCACAACAAAGGGCGCCTCAATTTTGTGTTTGGGCCCAGCACGGAGTGAGACTGGGGTGCTCTGAAGGAGCAGATACTCTCATAGAAACAATCTGAGGACCTCCCTGGTGGTCCAGGTGCTAAGACTCCACGCTCCCAATGCCGGAGGAGTCCTGGGTTCTATCCCTGTTCGGGGAAAGTACATCCCAGAACATGCCACAAATAAAGCTGCAATGAAGATCAAAGATCCTGCATGCAGCGACTAAAACCTGGGATGGCCAAATGATAAATATTTAAAAACAAACAAACTAGAATCTGTTCAATTCACTTTCTCTTTCATCCCCAGTTTTACAGTGTACTAACCAAAGGGAAGATGTAGGCAGTTTCTGAGAACATAGGGAATACTTGCAGCAACCACGAAATTCAGCAAGTGAACAGTGTGGAAGTTTTGATCTCAGTTCAACAGGCCTCTTGTTTTCGGGGAAGGAAGAATGGGAGGAGAAACGGAAATAACCTGCAGTGTTACCAGGTTGGCCCAGGGGGAGAAAAGACACTGTTTTCACTTCTGAGAGGACTTCTCAAAGCCAGCATTAGATTGGCAGCCTCAGGAACATCATTCTTTAGCCATCTCGCTTTCTACAAATAAATGGAATGAACAAAGGTCTCCAAGTCACTCAGGCAGGAAGTACAAGACCAGACAAAGAATGAAACAGCCTGCAAGCCCACCTCTAGCACGTAAAGGCTATGGGAATAACTCTAGTGGATGGCCTGTTGTTTCCATAGCATAATTTAGGAAAGGTTTACAATGTTTTCAACTCAGAACTGGAATGCAGGCCTGGAAAAAATACAGAGGAAGAAGTCATGGAAGTAGAAACCCTAATCCCTTAAACAAACACATTTCCAAAATATACTATATAAGGCTACCTGAGTCTGTTTTTCGCATTTACTGCCCATGCTTTCTAACAACAAAGTAGTATCCTAATGAAAATTCAAACAGTTCTGAGAACCTATAGCCTAAATAACAGGTCCCCTTCTGCCAAGATCAATGTGGAAACGTCAATAAACAGGAATCCCAAACAAATTTAGACATTCCCTCTCATGTGACAACTGCCTGCCTGCTCTGAGTCTGAATCTCTCAGGGCTTCCTGAAGACAAATGCACATGAAACCTTGGGCTTGCAATGTGATGCCCACAGCTCTCTGCAGCCTTACATGAAGGTGGGCAGGAGGTGTGCTTGGGGGCAGGGGGTGCCTCTCACAGTGTTTCTTATTAGTTAAAATATTATTTACATTTACAAATTTAGCCCTAGTTTTCATTTCTGAGCTCCCAAGTTTTTCCAGCCTATAAATAGCCAATTTAATAATGCCAGATGGAGTAAAAGAATGCTACATATGGAATCTCATTGCACAGATATATTTTGAAATGCATATTTCTAGGTTAAACAGGGGATACCTGTACTTATTAAAACAGCCTCTCTCAGCTCAAAGGTCACAGTGTAATGGTCAAAAAAGCTGCATGGCGTGTCAAAGGCTATCGAACTGCACACATGTGCCATCTGTGAGTTAGAGGACTGTAAGTCGGATTTTAAGAGGCAGCTGGATATAACACACTTCCAGGCTTCATGACCCTTCCTGATGCTTCGTTAGGCATCTTATCAGAACGAGAAGAATAGAGATCTCTGTTATGGCTTTCCTGTGGCAAGTAAAAGACAAGGCGATGATTTTCCAGTCCATTTCCCCTGGCAACATGCTCATCAATCATCAGGGTCTAGGACTTTGTTATTCTGCTGGAGGAAAGAAAGCTCAGTGGTTTCTCTCCAAGTGAAATGGGACTCTCTCCTACCCAGTATTTGAGGTTATCATCAAGAATTGCTGTGTCTTTGCCTTCAGAGAATGTGCTTAGGGGCTCACAGGGCTCAGTTGAAACACAGCAATTTTACCTACTGTACCAAGGATTCACTATGGGATCCAAGCTATTCTGAGCGTACCAGGTGATGCTGTTCTCTAAACCCAACAAGGGGACCACCAAAGCTGCGGTGTTCATCTTTCTATAAACATCTTATCCTCAACAGTTTTCATTTCTATCATCTAGCCCGGTCTGTTTTCATCCTCATATGTTCAAAAGGCCACAATGGGCGAAGACAATAAGCTTTAAGGAATGGTTCAAAAATAATAATAATAAACATATATTCAAATTCCCTTTGCCACTGTCCACCTTTAATTTTGAAAAAATGTAGGGCTGTCTTGGAGTGGGTGGTGGAATTATTCACACTATTTTAAGGCAAGCGCATGTAACCAAGACCGCTGTTGGCATTTTGAGTCTCAAATAATTTACTTCGAGAAAAACTGGAAAGACATCTCACACTTGTTTATTAAACTAATTCTGCATTCACAGCATCTTATCTATTTGTGAGCAATCTCTTGGTACATGTCGATTCACGGTTTAAAAAGAAATGTTCCTTTTTTTAGCAGGCACAGAATAACACATAGTCCTAAAAATTCTTTGCTAAACTATATACTGGGCTTCCACTGTAAGTGTTATAAGCTCATTTTAACAAGAGGACTGAAAGTTGATTTCATGTAAAAAATACTAAAAAATATTTAATGACCAAGAGATCATTAAAGAAACCCACACCAGTACCTGCCACTGTAGTAAAAACAGCCTTGTAACTTTACTTTATTCTAAGGGCAGATATTAATTTTAAAAGTTTACTACTCACCAGCAATTGCTTCCATTTACAACAGAATGAAATTCCTCCACTGCCTATTTATACTATTTAATGGTAAAATGCCGAAAAGATTAAAGGGGATAGTAACAGTAGTGTCTGGGGGTCTTATTAGAAAATCAATCACGTCATTTTTTTTCCAGTCTTTTAACATCTATGCCCTTATCCATATCATCATCATCAATAATCACATACGACATGTTTTCAATATACACACACTGACTATTTCACAAATCTGCTCTATTGTGTTGCCTAACAACAAATGACATGATATTATGTTGCTAATTCTTATGCTGAGCTCAGGAAAAGATGCAGACAAAAGAACTTCAACTTTTCTATAACAGAAGGCATTCCCCACTAAAGCACAAGTTATAACACCCTTTTGTCAGATGATAAAAATACTAGGTTGAAATATATTAAACTGCCATTTTTACTGGGCAAAAGCAGTCAACCACTGACAACTTCATATGGCTTAATGTACATGCTCATTTTAGACCAAAAAACCCAAAAACCCGTAATACCTTAACAAAGACACTTTTAGTATTTTAGCATATTGCCTTCTAGTTTTCTATACATATATTTGAAATACATTTCAAAGTTGGGATCATATTATATACACAGATAATAAAGAAGAATATCATCTTTCTTTAGGCAATTCTTAAAAAATAACCCTCTTTTCTTGAAACATTATTCTGTTAAATGCATTTTCATAATTCATTTAATCATCTCCTATTATGGTACCTTCTGATTTAAATGTACATTTCACTGATTATTTGTGCAGTAGACTATACTTCTACCAACCATTCTGGGTCTATGTATCATTTCTTTGTGATCTGTCTGTTAATGGTCTTTATTCATATCTAAATTAGATAATTTTCTTTTTCTTATTGGTTTCTAAGGGTTTTTTGTATGTTAAAGATATGAAACCTCTGCTGTACTTTTGGCAAATATTTTATTTGCCTTTTAGTTCTATTTGTAATATTTTAAGTTTAAAATGTTTAGGGTCTAATCTATGAATTGTTTCCTTTGTGATCATTTCTACTGTTTTATGCTTAGAATAATCTCTGGTTTGATAGTTGATATATTATTCTATTCATTAAAAAATTAATAGTGTCACCTCCCCATATACACATACCTTTTAAAACTATAAAGTGTTTATAGAGCTTATGCAAAGCCACAAAAGAGAATGCTTGCTCAGTGTCCAAAGCTGAAAGGCTGTCTTCAGCCTCCTAACCAGCACTAAATGTTACTAAATCAGGACTGTTTCTAGCAAAATTTACAAGCAAACTCAGCTGTCTCTTTTCTAAGGAAAATTTCTGCCACACAAAGGGTTACCTCTGAACAGTATCTCCATTATTTCACCCATGACTCCATTCCTAATTTTCTGTTTTCTGGCAGCTGCTCTCTAACTTACAAATAATGCATGTCTTTGTTTAGAGTGCCTTAAAAAAACTGTATATTCTAAATGTGGAAGAAAGCTCAATTTATTTTACTTTGAAACCTGAGAAATCAATAACATGAACCATATGTTAATTATGGAACCTGGTGATAAATAAAGTAAGAAGTCCTATGAAACCGTGGTGGTGAAAGTGATGGAGTTGAGACAGAAAAGGAAAGAAGTCCTTTCTCTTGGTGTGTGATGCTTTCATTAATCTCCCTGTTTGGTAGAACACCAAAATGCAACTCTTTTCTTAATTCATTCTAATGTAATTTATATTTTACTTTCTTCCCAACTCCTGTTTTTTATCAAGATCTTACAGCAATGACGAGATATATATCAAGGGCCGTTAATACAGTGGCAACATTTAGAACAGATGATGCCAAAGACAAAGCTTAACCAATATTTATGTCTTTGATTTTCACTTATTTGCATTCATGGAGTTTTGCACTGAAGACATGAATCAAGCTATCTTTATCTGGTTGAAACACTCAAGGACTTCAGGTCTACAAGATAAATTGCCACGATTAGAGTAAGAATCATAATGAGGAAAACAAAAGTCAGTTATGTAATGTTTTAGGTATTTACACGTGGTATCACATACTCCTAAAAAAAAGCTAACTTTAGGGTATTTACTGAAGGTACATATATTTCTTTTTCCCTTGGAGCCCATTAAATCAATTTTGCTCTTGTTACCGCAAATCTACATCTTCCCTCTTCTTGTACCCTCACCCTCCTGATTTGGAATCTATTTTTATAGAGCAAAGGGACAGAGGGAAGCAGAGCCCTCACTTGCAGCTTTTACACCACCTCTGTCTCAGTAACACTTCAGGTCTTCAGCTATGGGTGATGGTGAGTTCCAGATTTAAATGATAAAATGTGATAGTGAGGCTAAAATATTCATTAAGTGTTCAGTAATTGTTCCAACATATCAGCAGAGCTAAACATTCACAGAACAACTTCAATTAAGGATATGTTTCCAGATCAATCAGTATCTGATCACTCAGGGTAGCCCTAAACCTTAAAAAAAATTTTTTTTTAATCTGGAACTCATAATTTTTACTCTTTTAGCCTCACCACATGGCATGTGGGGTCTTAGTTTCCAAACCAGGGATCAAACCCACGCCCCCTGTATTGGCAGCGTGGAGCCTTAACCTCGGGACCACCTGTGAAGTCCCTAGACTTAAACCTTTTAACACTGCAGTTTCTAAACTTAATTCAGAGTGAAACCTCCTGTGCCCTCTGGTCCCCAATTCTCTGCTATGTTCTATTTTAGCTTTCCAATCTAAAAGTGCTGTGACTATACTAGAGTAGAATGATAAATATTTCTTTGGTTTTGTCCAAGAAAGGAAAAATGAACAAGTATGGTCAGGGACAGCAGAGAGCAATAGTAAATATAAAAACCAACAAAGCTACTAGCTTATATTTGCTAAAGGCTTAGAACCACAAGTGGAAGAAATTCTGTGCACTCGTATCTTCTAATACATGAGCCTCAAAGTAAGCACCTGAACATTCTGGCCACATTAGCGTCAGCTCTAGAAATCTCCACCTATGATCCCCTTAGGTTTCACAGTCTTGGTTCCTCATCAATAGAACAGGGTTAGGAATTCTGATCAGTTACATGTGCAAATCTGGTAATGGTTTACTAATTTAGGACCACAGAGAACCCTGAGAACATTAAGCAAAAGGAAACAAAAAACATCTTTCGAAGGTCAAATTATGATGTGTCATGAACTTTTTTAAAGAGTAGCTTTCATGAACTTTTTTTTTTTTAAAGAGTAGCTTTCTGGGTGGCTTAAGAATTTCTCGTTAGAATTCTCATGTTCCTAAGCATCTTCTCGCTAATTCATATCAATGAGTTAGCACTTTCCAATAGATCATCTTAAGGAATAAAATATCAGTGCTTTGAAAAAAGTATATACGGACGACTTTAGTTAAAATGCCACACCTGATTCACCTGGGCCTAGAGTCTTCTGAAAGGCTGGGGCCACCTACGCACAAGCGAGCAGATATTCCAAAGGTCTGAGTCATCTCAAGACATTTTCCATTCCCAAGTAGGGTCATATGTCAAACTGTAAGAGACTATTTCTTAAACAGTAATGTCTTTAGGCATCATCAGAGGGTAGTTATTGGAAACTCCCTTCTGAGACTATGTTTAGGGCAAGGCTATAGAGTTAAATGAGCACCCCAGGTGGTGATTATACAGGTGATTCACTGGCCACACCTGGAGAAAGAGCATTACATTTAACTTCATTAACCCCTTAGCAGATGGTGACACCACCATCTGGGGGCTTCCCTGATAGCTCAGCTGGTGAAGAATCCACCTGCAATGCAGGAGACCTGGGTTCAATCCCTGGGTTGGGAAGATCCCCTGGAGAAGGGAAAGGCTACCCACTCCAGTATTCTGGCCTGGAGAATTCCATGAACGGTATAGTCCATGGGGTGGCAAAGAGTTGGATACGACTGAGCGACTCACTTTCAGATGGTGACACATTTCTGCAAACTTTGTTGGTTTAGTCTGTTCTTCAGGTATCCAAATCAGGCTTCCACTGTACGGCAGTAGCTAGAGTTTTTAAAGATTAGATTTATACTTGGTCATTTCTAATATCCACAGAATTCTCTTTTACTTCCTAAGATGTCAATAGTCACAGGTGGGACTTCCCTGGTAGTCCATTAGTTAAAAATCTGCCTTGCAGTGCAGGGGATGTGGGTTTACCTTTGTGGCCAAATTTGCTCTTTGAGAGTGATGAGAAGAAAGAGGAAGTACAGAATGAGAGTATTTGCAACAATATTTTACTTGCTGGAGACAGTTGGTTCTCATGACTACCATTATGGGGTTTGCATTATGGGCTTCATTGCACAACTGTTTGTGAAAGCCCTTATTCCTCTCAACAAATATTTAATAGAACCAATAATGATTTTAACTGCAGTGAAACGATCGATTAAGCCTTTCCACCTTCCTTAGGAATGAGGGAAAAGTAACAATCTTAGATAACTGGTGGATATTTTCTCAAGCTGCCTTTCACTAATGTAAAATTTAGTGACTATAAACTATTAGCAACTGCTCTAGTAGAATGTGCTTTCTTAACTTCCAAACTCCACAATCACATGGGTATCTGAAATTTCTGGATAAGAATGATAAAAATCCAAATGATTAGGAGAGTATTTCCAATTAGATTTTTTAAAAGCAACTGCACTCTTTGAAGCTGCTACTGCTCATGCTGGGAATGACAAAGAACTTCGCACACAACAGTTAACAGGTGGAAACTTACCTTTAAATTTTTAAAAATGTGTCAGTACCAAATTATCTTTTAGCATCCAATTAGATTTTTTAAAAGCAACTGCACTCTTTGAAGCTGCTACTGCTCATGCTGGGAATGACAAAGAACTTCGCACACAACAGTTAACAGGTGGAAACTTACCTTTAAATTTTTAAAAATGTGTCAGTACCAAATTATCTTTTAGCTATTACATACACCCCTGAGAAATGAGAATGGGCTCTGAGATACACAGCATCAATCACTTTACCGGACTCAGTTTCCCATCCATAGTACAAAACACACTTAGCAAACACTGAAAGAGAATGACTTCTGGCATTTAGTTAAGTCAGTATTAATACTAAAGGAGAAAATGCATTATAGTTCTAGTGGACATCAGTTACTGGTTTTAGACTGTGTCTAAGCCAAGCCAACCAAGCAAATCCTTAGTTGATATGGATAATTCCACAGTCTCTGCCCAGCATGAAGAAAGAACCAAGTAGATATGTTACAATATGGCATACTCTCTGCTTACTTTTCTATTATATATATATGTATATGCATATATATGTCTGTATGTTTTATTGTTTAGTTGCTAAGTTGTGTCCAACTCTTCTGTGATCCACAGACTATATAGCCTGCCAGGCTCCTCTGTCCATGGGATTCTCCAGGCAAGAATACTGGAGTGGGTTGCCATGCCCTCCTCCAGGGGATCATCCCTACCAGGGATCAAACTCATGTCTTTTACATCTCTTGCATTGGCAGGTGAGTTCTTTACCACTAGGGCCACCTGGGAAGCCAGGTATATGCGTACATACAATTTATTCTATTATATATGCACATGGATAGATAATAACATGCATATAATAGGAAAGTAAATATATACAAATCTAGCCCTGAAAAAGTACAACTTTCTCACTTGTACAATGGGAAAGCAGGCGCTGATGTAATTAACCCTCTAATTAACGTTGAAATACAGGCATTGATATATTGTTACTAACAAGCTCACTGAAGGTCTTCTGTACATTACAGACAGTACTAGAGACAGCACAATAAACTAGGTTCAGACTTCAAAGCTCTTACCTTCCAGCTGGGAAAGATAACAAACATAAAAAAATTAATGAGATCGTTTCGGCCAAGCGTAGTGAAGAAGATAAAATGGGGCACCGTGTGTAACGTGGTCAACTGTGAGTAGAGGTGGAGTGGTAGGTGAGGTGATCACAGAAAAAGTCATCAGGCTGTGACCTGCGCTGGTATTACGACGACGAGAAACAGGCACCCTTCCTGTGGGGCTGGGGCGGGAGAGGCATGTAGCATTCCAAACAGAATGAGCAATATGTACCCACGCTGAGCTGGAAGCATGCTGGAAGAATAGAGAGGAGGCAGGTGCGGCTGAAGGACAGTGAGCCACACAAGCAGAACAGGGTCTGGGGGGCGGGGGGGGGGGGGGGGTTTTTCCTAAATTTTTGTTTATTTGTTTCTCGCTGGGCTGGGCCTTCAGTGCTGCACACGGGCTTTCTCCAGCCGCAAGGAGCAAGGGGCTACTCTCGAGTTGCAGCGGTTTCTCTCATTTCAGAGCACGGGCTGTAGGGCACGCAGTCTTCAGCAGCTGTAGTGCCCGGGCTCAGGTGCCCCGCAGTATATGGACTCCTCCCGGAACAGAGATCAAACCCATGCTCCCTGTACTGGTAGGTGGATTCCCAGCCACCGGACCACCAGGGAAGTCTGAGTAATACTTTAATTTATGCTTCAATAAGGTGCCTTTGGTTGTCACAGGAAGGATGAGCCACATAGGGACAGGAGTGAAAATAGCATCTTGAGTTAGAAAGCTGGTTTGATGGGTCAGACTAGAGCTTTAGCAACAAAGATGCTGAGAAGCAAGCAGTCAGACTGGGGTTATCTTTTGGGGATAAAACCGAAAGTACTTGCTAAGGGATTAGATGAAGACTGTGAAGGCAAGAAAGAAACCTAGAAGGATCCTTAGGTTTGGGGGCTCAAACAACTGGGCAGATGGGGAAGGCCTGAGTTGGGGAGAGGATTCTTGGGTCATGTTTTGGTCCCAAGATAACAGACAGCTGGTTGATTATCATGCATTCAGAGCAAGAGGGAAAGGTCAGGCTAAAGAATAATGACACCTGAAGGTTCAGGACTAAATGATATTACCTGGTCAGAAAGTGTAGACAGGGAAGAGAAGAGAGCTGAGGATGAAGAAGCCTCCACTGTTCCAACGTTTAGAGGAAGAGAGTCAGGAAAGAAACTTTAACCAGGCAGCTTAGGCACACTCTAAACTTGGGTGAGGAATATCCCTCTACTATGTGGAGCATCTCTCTTCCATCTGTTACCATAGGGACACACAATGGGTATACACTGCCTGCAACTTTTTCATGGACTCCATAAACAGGCTCAATGCCCAAGGTGAGGAAGCACTTTCTAAAGAGATTCCAACCAACCTATTATTAGCTTGATCAAAGTGTCACTTGTTTATTTTAGTGAGTCAGTATTTATTTTAATGAGTCAGTCTTACAGTACCTTTAGAAAGACACCCGTTTGTTGTTTTCTTTTTTAATCCATATTTCCTGTTAGGGAAAAAAAACAAACCCACCCACTAAATAACTATTATAATTTATTATGCTGTTATACGTTTAGATAATCATATTATCTAAATAATATATACATTATAATAGTATATAGGTTATATATATATATAGTATAACAGTATCATCTGTTATACTTTGAGATAATTATGTATTTGCATAATTCTGTCCTCTTTCTGATATTTTCAACTACTAGAAGGGCCTGGGAAATTGCTTAAGGATTTGTTTCTGGGAGAGTCCTCAAAATCTAGACTATCTGAAAGTGGTCTCCCTGAAGAGTTACTGAAAGTTACTATAGATATAGCTCACTCACCCTAGGTTTCCCCCTAAATCTGAGGTGAACTCAGGGCTGACTCGCTTCCTTCCGATCATCTCTCCTGTTAGAGTTGACAGTGGCCAGTGGCTGGAGCCACTTTGATTTAACCCTCAAGCAACTCCCAGGCTGGCTGCCTAACTTCTGCTTAGCATTATGGCTGATGTTCCTGTTTTTAAAAATCCCCCCAAATTCTGTGTGTGTGTATGTGTAGGGGGGTAAAGTGGGCACCTACCCAGGTAAGGGTGTGGGCCAGGGTGTGGTTTGTTCAGAGAAGGCTTTTTTTTTTTTTTTGAGTCAGAAGTCTACATTCCAAGCTAACTTCCCACAAAGAAAAACTATGACATAGGTTACATTCCTGATGAAACTTCAGACGCCTGGTTTTTAAAAAGCAGAATGCCTCTAAGTATGATCATTAATGCATGAGTGACATGCTTTTTAAAAGGCATACTAAGGGTCTAGGATGGGCAGAAGGGGCTTCCCAGGTGGTGCTAGTGGTGAAGAACCCACTTGCCAATGCAATGTAGAACGTATACAAATTGTTTGGATAAAGCATTACAATAAGCAATCCTCTAAACTGATACCTTAACGTGGAAGGGCAGGGAAATGTAAAGGAAAGGCTCTTAGGTAGGACTCAGGCTGGAGAGAGCCTAAGGCCCAGGACTGGGGAGGAAGCTCTGGGGCAGAGCTCCGGAGACCCTGGGAAAGCCGAGAGTGTGTCTGTGTGTCCGCTGGTGAGGGGGGAAACGAGCGGGGCATGGGCACGGTGCGGGGCAGGGGAGGCAGAGGGTAGAGAGAACACAGGATCCTGAGTGCCAAGAAGCAAATCTGGGCTACCGTGCTGGCAAGTCACAAAGCCCTGAGAAATCCACTGTACCACAGGCGTGAACTATTTTAAGGCAGATTGCTGTAGGGTGAGGCCCATCTTAGAGTAAAAACCAACACTGCCCGGTGAGGTCCTCTGCACCAGAACTAGTGTTACTGTAACATTCCACTGTTTAATCTTATTAAACAGTCCTCTCAGGCATCCTTCATGGACGTACTTTCTTCAAAAAATTATTTCATGTGACTCTGAAAAGCAGTTTGCTTTAAACACCAGGAGAGATGTGTGTGCACATGCCTGTGTGTGTTTGAAAAACCCACAGTCTATTCAGTGAAGTCCAGCCTTGGTATCTGATTGAAACAAATGTCCTTCCAGGACCCTTATGGTCATTGTGGAGTATTTGTTCACTGAGTTTCTTGTCTTGTTTTTGGGATCACTTTATTATGCAACATCTGCTCTGAATTTCAAATGTGATAAACAGGGTATGAGGGTCGGTGGCAGATGGCTAATGACCGCCAGCGACAGGGCATTCAAGTCTGCCTTGTTTTCTGGGAAGCGATATTTTCATGTTAATTTGCTCTGTGTCCTGCAAAGATGAGACAAATCACCTGCTCATAATTCAGGCAAAGTGGAGACCACCAGGAGCCGAGAGGGGCCATGGCTTGATTCCTTTAGGGGTGAGAGGAGAGGCGGCTCTGGGGGGCTTTCCTCATCAGAGTAACGGGACCAGGCAGTCACTTCGCATTATGTCAGATGGAGAAAGATGAATCAGTCCCGGCCACCCCATCCTGACACCAGGGCCACTGTTTACTGCAAGCAGATATTATTCATGAAAACAGATCTTTCCCAGAGGCAGAAAACAGGTGCTATTAAGAGTGTGTGTCAGTCTCTGAAGTCTGGGTTTTGTAACATAAACTTAATAGTACATTTTATCTCCTACTGAAAATGTTACAACCAACAGAAATCTCCAAGAAACATTCAATCGAAGATAAAATGAAATCTAATTCGCAGAGAAAATGACCCACACAGACTCATAAACCTTGAGGTCTTTCGGCCTTCTCGAGCCCGGTAGAATTTGTCTGTTACAGAGATACATGCACAAAATATAATTTTTATTCCAAGACTGAGTCATCCAAAGAGGCCATGTGGTCTTGAGCTGAAAGAACCGTGCTCTGTTTTGGAGAGTCAGCTGGTGTTCTGTGTGAGCTCTCAGTGCCTTTGAATTTCTGCTTGTGAAAGACACGTTACATGTACAGAATGTCCAAAGAATGACACAGGGACTTCAGAGAGCTTAAAAGGTAGTTGAGAAGCCGGGTCAGACACCAGGAGAGAGAATGTACTAGAGAGGCAAGTCTGAGGACCAACTGACAGTTTAATAAAAGAGGGTATTACATTTTGCAGGCATGTAAAGTGTGAGATTTTTACACAGGAGTTTCTTCATATATATATGTATGTATGTATATATGGGCTTTCCTGGTAGCTCAGCTGGTAAAGAATCCACCTGCAATGAAGGAGACTTCAGTTCGATCCCTGGGTCGGGAGAATCCCCTGGAGAAGGGCTAGGCTACCCACTCCAGTATTCATGGGCTTCCCCGGTGGCCCAGGTGGTTAAGAATCTGCCTGCAGTGCGGGAGACCTGGGTTCGATCCCTGGGTTGGGAAGACACCTTGGAGAAGGGCATGGCAACCCATTTCAGTATGCTTGCCTGGAGAAGCCCACGGACTGAGGAGCCTGGCAGGCTACGGTCCATGGAGTCATTAAGAGTCGGATACGACTGAAGCGACTTAGCATATATATATCCTCCCATATGGTTCTTTTTCTGAGTAGCAGTTACATATGACAAAGGAGCAAAGTGAGGGAATTTGTTTACAGTTCTTTCTGATCCTTTCTCACAGAGTGGCAGATAAAGGCATGAAAGAGAAAACCGAACAATCTGGAAGCCGCTGTTTTTTCTTTCCTTATAAAGCACCACCCTCCCCCACCCCCGGCAAGTGAAAGGTGCTACATAAACACATATACTCAAAACATATTATGAAACCCCAAAGAAAAATATAAGACAATCATAAGGTGTCAGTTATTGCCTCATAAGTTTAAGCAAGGAAGTCTAAGAAGATAATATCGAATCTCAAATGATCAAATTAAACAGATGTACTGAATTCCTCCACAGTTAAGTAGATCAAATAACATTCTGAACTACAAAGAGGAAAACAAGATACAGCAATGATCGGCCTAGGAGGCAAAGTCTGAGTATTTGTTTACGTCACAGCTTAGCAGTCAAGAGGGTTCTTTATGCAAATGTCACCATCAGCATGAATGACTGTATCTTAGGACGTTAAGAGATTAAAGAATGCAATGAAAATTTCAAGATCAAGTATGAATACGATAAGATGTGATTATGTATTCATTTTTAGGAGAAGAGCATTTTAAAACGTTGGAAAGAACCACCTATAATTTTATTGTATTCTCATCAGTCTCTCAACAACAATGTTCAGTCCAGACCACATGATAAAGACAAAGGAAAAGTGAAAGTGTTAGTCTCTGTCCTGACTCTTTTTGATCCAATGGATAGCCCACTAGGCTCCAATGTCCATGGAATTCTCCAGGCAAGAACATTGGAGTGGGTTGCCATTTCCTTCTCCAGGGGATCTTCCCCAACCCAGGGATTGAACCTGCGTCTCCTGCACTGCAGGACGATCCTTTACCGTCTGAGCCACCAGGGAAGCCCTACAATAATGACCGGATTTCCTCTAATGAGTTCACCAACTATCAACCATCACAAATACTTAGGGCTTCAGGGGTAGTCTTTTGCCTTTTAAAAAACAAATGGTATTTAAATGCATTTTAAAATTGCTATGTGATGTATGTATACTGAGAAGATAAGCCCCGCTTCTAGTTTTAACAATGTGGCTTTTTTTTTAACAGACAGACCGATGACAACAGTCTGGAACAGAAAGATTTTGTCTCTGGAACAGTGAGTCAGAGACCACGCAGCATCCTAGTTTCACCACATACAGCTCACCTAATGCAATGTATGTCCTGATCGTGCACTCGGGAGATGCTAAATTGAGGAGGACCAACAGGTAAACAGTGTCAAAGATGACACGGAGGGGGACAGGTGCTGGAGGACGATTCTCACAGCTCACACCATCGTAATAAGAGGTCTCTCTCCTTGATTTTCTGTTCTGTGCCTATTTCATGTTAAAATATTTAACCTTTTTACCTATTCTGAAACATGGCATGTTCTGATATATGCAAGACAACAATATTTATGATTTTGAAGAACATTTTAGAAAATATTTTGGTACCATAATGCAAGAATCAGCTACAAACTGTGTTTATTTATAAATAAGTGGGTTTTTTAAAACTTGAAAACACCAATTGATCTACTTATATAACCATAGAGAAGTGTCCCAAGGCTGCTGTGTGCTCTTATATTCTAAGGCCCCTGAGTAAAGATTCATGACTCATTCAGTTTTGTGTCCTCAAAGTGCCCAGCATAGAACT
Source organism: Cephalophus harveyi (assembly GCA_006410635.1). Lineage (NCBI taxonomy): Eukaryota > Metazoa > Chordata > Mammalia > Artiodactyla > Bovidae > Cephalophus > Cephalophus harveyi. The sequence goes on from SJYT01012774.1 coordinate 56,375, forward strand.
TGCCCTGTAAAATTAATGTCTGTACAAGTATACTCAGAAAAACTCCTATTATGAGAAAGCATTCTGTATAAATAGTTCAGTCCATGTTCCCAATAGGTCCCTCATAATAACAATATTCTCTTGATATAGTTACTAAGACTTCTCACAAGTGAGCTATCCAACAACAAAATTATTTCTGTTCTCTGGCTGCAGGTTCGAAAAATTCAACTAGCCAGAACTTTCTACTTAGCAGCTATTTATCCTGCATACCAGTGCTTAAAAAAACAGCTTACATACAAAATATAAAAGTATTCATTAAAAATAAATTTATATCAATCATATATTGAACTTAAACCTATCCATTTCCAAAAAAACCACTATCCACTTGATGGTATTACAGCACTTATAAATGATTACTCATGTTTTCGATAATGACCGTAAAGAATCTCAAACACTCAAATTCTAAAAAAAAAAAAAAAACCAACCCCAAACCATTATATTCTTATATTTAATAAGAAAGAAAAGTAGATCTGCACAGTTAACAGCATTTTTTAAAATTAAGGATGAATGGGCATTTATCTGGAGAAAACTCAAATTTGAAAAGATGCATGTCCCAGTGTCCATCACAGCACTGTTTACAACAGCCAAGACAGGGAAACAACCTGTCACACCGTGGAATATTACTCAGTCATAACAAAGAATAAACACCACCGTTTGCAGCGACAAGGATGGGATCCAGAGATTATCACAGTAAGTGAAGTCAGGTAGAGAAAGACAAGTATCATATGATACCACTTGTAGGTGGAATCTAAAAAAAAAAACTGATACTAGTGGATTATTTACAAAATGGTTACCAAAGGGAAATGGGGCACAGAGGGATAAATTAGGAGCCTGGAGTTAGCAGATACAAACTACTATATATAAAATAAACAACAAGGTTCTACTGTATTCTATAATAAAGCATAGTGGAAAAAGTATGAAAATGAACATATATATGTGTAACTGAATCACTTTACTGTAAACCAGAAATGAACACAACCCTGTAAGTCAACTTTACTTCAATTAAAAAAAATTAAGGATGAAGACGAAAAGTGTCTTGTGACTATCTTTTAAGTTATCGAAAGATGTTCAGTTAGCCATTAACATACAAATTAACTGCCTGAAATACTGCCTGACTATAGTTTGGGTTTTGCTATGAAAACATCAATACACAATTAACCACAAACCTTGAATAACCACAGTCCTTGCCCCCGCCTCCATCTCTGTGAGAATGGCGTTGACCCTGACGACTGAAGACATTTAACAGCCGCCAGGAGAATCTTCTGTTCACCACTGAATGGAGTGACACGCCCTTTCCGTGGATAGGTGAAGAACTCAGAAATACCTTCAACAAGCTGCCTTATGAAAAGCTTCTGCTGATAAGCACCAATCCTCCGCTCCCAAAACCTGGCTCGGTCACTCCCCTACTCCACTTCTCTCTTTCCTCCTCATCTCAGTGACCACCTTTCTGCCTGTGCCTCATTTAATCCAGCTTCCCTCTCTACCCCCACCCTTGAGGGGAAGTGGAATTTCCCCCACTCCACTTTATTTTTCTGCTCTTGCCTGATCAAGCCTTAGTTTAAGCACATCATTTTAGTTTATCAGCTGTTCTAACTACTGATACTGTTGCAAATGGGAAGCCCCAGTAGCTCAGCTGGTAGGTAAAGAATCTGCCTGCAATGCAGGAGACCCCTGCAGACCCAGGTTTGATTCCTGGATCAGGAAGATCCCCTGGAGAAGGGATAGGCTACCCACTCCAGTGCTCCTAGGTTCCCCTGGTGGCTCAGATGGCAAAGAATCTGTCCGCAATGCGGGAGACCTGGGTTCAATCCCTGGGTTGGAAAGATCCCCTGAAGAAGAGAATGGCAACCCGCTCCAGTATTCTTGCCTGGAAAACCCTATGGGCAGAGGAGCCTGGTGGGCTAAAGTCCACGGGGTCGCAAAGAGTCAAACACGACTGAGCAACTTTCACTTTCACTTTTGCAAATGATTCCACTTGGCAGCCTCTAACATCCTAGGAGAATTTAACATGAAGTTCAAAAGACCTATGTAGCTGGAAATGCAGAGTGTAAACAAATGATTACTTTGTCTTGCTGTTTAAAAAATTGACCTCTCCCGGTGTTCTCTGGAAGGACTGATGCTAAAGCTGAAACTCCAATACTTTGGCCACCTCATGCGAAGAGTTGACTCACTGGAAAAGACTCTGATGCTGGGAGGGGTTGGGGGCAGGAGAAGGGGACAACAGAGGATGAGATGGATGGCGTCACTGACTCGATGGACATGAGTTGGGGTGAAATCCAGGAGTTGGTGATGGACAGGGAGGCCTGGCGTGCTGCAGTTCATGGGGTTGCAAAGACATGACTGAGCGACTGAACTGAACTGAAATTTTTGAACACAGAAATAGATCAGAAGAAGCCAATGCTGTCTTGACAGTCTATGTTTAAGCTATTGGAAGTCATTTAAAAAAAACAATAATTTTCAATTAATTATATCTGAAGAATGGTTGGCAACGTGTCTTACTGATTGAGTACCTATGTGTATAAATCTCTTGAGTATGGACTGTCAAGACACAAAGATGAACAAATAAGTAAGATATGGACACAAATAATCACAAATGAACAAAATATGATAAAGAGGAAGAGAGGCGTAGAACAAGTGCTAAAAGACAAATGAGATCACATCCAGCTGCAAAAGTGAGCCAAATGGTATCTGGGGTCAGCCCTGAAAAATGTGAGCAGACAGCTATTAGTGGGGGGAGCAAAGGAATGGCAATGAGAGGAAGGCCTCGGAGGGAGGAAGCCGTGAGCCACACTAAGAGGATGCGGATTAGTCCAATTTGGCCAGAAAGCAGAGTACACAGAATGGGGCTATGTTCAGCCCTGCATGCTGAACATAGTATTTTGGACACACTCATAAAGGAGAGAACTGAAGTCACAAGACTGGAAAAGAATTCCAGAGGACAGAGGATGCAGAGATAGAAGGGAAAATGAGAACATGTAGTGAGGCTTGTGCGTGTGTTAGATGCTCAGTCATGTCCGAGTCTTTGCAAGCCCATGGACTATAGCCCACCAGGCTCCTCTGTCCATGGAGTTGTCCAGGCAAGAATACTGGAATGGGTTGCCATTTCTTTCTCCAGGGGATCTTCCCAACCCAGACCCACATCTCTTGTGTCTTCTGCAATGGCAGGCAGATTCTTTTATCACTGTGCCACCTGGGAAACCCGTAATTAGGAATACCTACGGTTAAAGGGCCTCGCTGTCCTTGAAACCGCTCAGGAAGCAATGAGACCATTCCTGAGCACCACAGGCAGATGGGAGAAAGGCAGATGGGAGAAAATAAATTCTATATTGGTCTAAAACCAAATAAATAAATCATTCAATATGTCAAGTTCTAAATGTACCAAAACTGGGAACCCATCTAGCTGTCACTAAAAGATCTTTTTTATTCTGTTCAGACTACAAACTATTTTTAGCTATTCACTCCTATCTAAAATGATGCGGAATTCTAGAAGCCATTTCTACACAATGAATGATAAGGTAAAGAGTCTGCTTCACCTAATTCACAAAAACAAACAGATCTCCATGAACACCTGCACATATGTGCAGAGATCTAAAAGATCAACTGAGAAGTTCAATTAAGCAGAATAAAGTAAGACCAATAAAGCTTTATAAGCAGCTCTTCCCTTTAGACTTCAAGGCAGAAAAGATTTGGAGTCAATATACTGCATCTAGCTTGCTGACCTCCAAGGAGTCTTAAGTCATCTTTGAATCGCAAGAGTTTGGGATGGTACCTGATACTTCTGGGCTTCCTATAAAGGTTTTATGAGCGAGAGGAAAAAAGCAGAGTTCACAAACCATCAGAAAATGGCTGAGCTATTAACATACTTAATAAACTATACTTTGTAGGCTCAGAGCCAGATAACGTACAAGCAGGTATTTCCTAATAATTTTTATATTAGAACTAAAGGGTTTTTTTCCACTGAGTTCTAAAATTAGTGAACTAGAATATACCCCATTCTTTAAACATCCACTTAGTCATACTAGATATATTTAACTATATATTGAGTTCCAAAGGCTCAACTTCCGGCAATTTTCATAAGGAAAGAATGCCACTGTTTAAATAACGGTGTGACTGGTTGACCGGGCAGAGAGAGGACTCAGTACCTTTATGGTTTCAGTGGGCACTCCAGGTTCTGGCACTTTATCCAAATAAGTGGTCAAGTCTTGATCAACGTGTTCAAACACTAACGTTAGTTTGGTTTCTCTGTCTGTTCGTGACACTGTACACACGTCAAACAACCTAAAAGGAAAAAGAAAGACGTATTAGGAAGGTGGTAAGATGAAAAGAAGTAATCTGTAAGTCTTACACATATCCTTTGATCACAAAATTACGGTGGGGGGAAAGGCTAGAACGGATCGATCCTTGTGATAATATGTAAGGATTCCTGTTAGTGCCTAGTCCCTCAGTCGTGTCCTGCTCTTTGGGACCCCATGGACTGTCACCCGCCAGGCCCCTCTGCCCTTGGGATTATCCAGGAAAGAATACTGGAGTAGGCAGACATCCCCTACTCCAGGCAATCTTCCCAACCCGGGAACTGAACCTGCGTCTCTTGTGTCTCCTGCACTGGTAGGCAGATTCTTTATCACTAATGCCACCTGGGTCTGACCCTTTAATACAAAAGTTCAGGAGAGGAGCACTCGGTTAAGCGGTGTAAAAATTCACAGCGGCGAATAGAAAGCAACACGAGAATGTCTGCTTGGAGAGTTCCTTACTTAAGATCTTAGGGAGAACGTGCTGGTGGAGATAGCTTCAAAAACTGCAGCCTCTATAAAAATTTTGGTTCTTAGCTCATAGGTCAAGAATTATTGAACAGACAGAGATTAAGCATTTTTTGAGGACACTGGACTCTGCGATTTAGATTTTCCTGGAATTTAAGGTCTTCAAATCATGTCTATGAAAGTAATTAAAATGGAATATGGAGAAATCTGGTTTATTTCTAAGAAAGTGTTCTCATCCTGGTCAATCCAATCATCTCCCTGGAAAGGGCATGAATTCTTTGTTTTAAAACTCCAAATACCATGCTGATAAAAATTGTAAATTTTTAATTTTTTTTGAGGGGGATGCAGACATTGCATTGGCAAACTATTCTGCCCTGAGATGATAAAGGCAGATTGACAAATTTTATAATTATGTTTGGATGGGAGAATTCAATTTATCCCATAAAATCCTACAACTAATTCCAAATTTAAGTTTTAAAAACAAAGCCTTCAGTAATCAAAAGAATTTTCAAGCCAAAGGACTGATCCTCCTTTAGTTTCAACAGTCAAAGGACATCATCGGGGGGCGGGGGGGGGAGGTGTATGGGGGAGGACATGAGATGCTTACCAAACATATAAAGAATTAAACACGCCACCTATAAACAAGCTGGAAATAAATTTCAGGACAAGAATGTAATATAAATACTAAGACAAGGATAATAAAAATTGTATTCTATTATTTTCTTTCAAGTTTTAAAATGAAACACTTTCTTCAAAGAAATTAACTAAATATAAATGTGCATATAGTCCAAGTACTAAAATGCAGAGTTGACTCACAATTAGCCACTTTATACATTACCACTTAAATTTTTAATGCCTAGCTGGTTCACCATGCTACTCTACTGCATTTATGCAATCGATCGGGTCCACAATCTTTGGTACTTCTCTGTAAATCTAAAGTAAACTTTAAAAGAACACTATAATTAAGTTAAATCAGATGGAGTGAACACCACCAACAACCACACATACTTCATAGCCAGATCCAAACTACTTTTTAATTCTGGGTAGCCTGGGGTGAGTTCTCCAACTCCAGTAAAATCAATTAAGATCAACCAAATTTCTTCCCTACTTTGTCTACTTTCAAACATTCTAAGTTTTTTAATCATCTACTTATAAAATTAACTTCCAAATTTCTAAAGTGTTTAAATATGATGACAACACCCTTATGGCAGAAAGTGAAGAGGAACTCAAAAGCCTCTTGACGCAAGTGAAAGAGGAGAGCGAAAAGGTTGACTTAAAGCTCAACATTCAGAAAACGAAGATCATGGCATCTGGTCCTACCACTTCATGGGAAACAGATCGGGAAACAGTGGAAACACTGTTAGACTTTATTTTGGGGGCTCCAAAATCACTGCAGATGGTGATTGAAGCCATGAAATTAAAAGACGCTTACTCCTTGGAAGGAAAGTTATGACCAACCTCGATACCATATTCAAAAGCAGAGACATTACTTTGCCAACAAAGGTCTGTCTAGTCAAAGCTATAGTTTTTCCAGTGGTCATGTATGGATGTGAGAGTTGGACTGTGAAGAAAGCTAAGCGCCAAAGAACTGATGCTTTTGAACTGCGATGTTGGAGAAGACTCTTGAGAGTCTCTTGGACTGCAAGGAGATCCAACCAGTCCATCATAAAGGAGATCCGTCCTGGATGTTCATTGGAAGGACTGATGCTGAAGCTGAAACTCCAGTACTTTGGCCACCTCATGAGAAGAGTTGACTCATTGAAAAAGACTCTGATGCTGGGAGGGATTGGGGGCAGGAGGAGAAGGGGACGACAGAGGATGAGATGGCTGGATGTCTGGATGGCATCATGGACTCGATGGACGTGAGTCTGAGTGAACTCCGGGAGTTAATGATGGACAGGGAGGCCTGGCGTGCTGCAATTCATGGGGTTGCAAAGAGTCAGACACGACTGAGAGAACTGAACTGAACTGAATGTGACTTATTCTGAAAAAATGACTCTGATAAAGTAAAAACCCCTAATTAAAAAATGTATTACAAATAGTGCCATAAATCATATGTATGACGTACTGTGAAAAATACAATTGCTATCATTCATGAATTAAACCAGTCAACCCTAAAGGAAATCTACCCTGAATATTCAATGGAAGGACAGATGCCAAAACTTAAGCTCCAATACTTTGCCCACCTGACGCGAAGAGTCGACTCCCTGGAAAAGACCCTGAGGATGGGAAAGACTGAGGGCAGGAGGAGAAAGGGGTGACAGAAGATGAGATGGTTGGACAGCATCACCAATTCGATGGACATCAGTTTGAGCAAACTCTGGGAGACAGTGAAGGACAGGGAAGCCTGGCGTGCTGTAATACACTGGGTCACCAAGAGTCAGACACTGAACAAGGATGGATCTGACCTGGGAAGTTTATGAAAACACTTCTCTGAATATGGTAATTTGAGGTAACTACCATTTATTCACAGGCTCTTTTGAATCACCTTCTTTCCATTAAACCCATATTCTTTGACAGCTTTACTTGTTTGTTCCACAATCACCAAGCTTCTTTTTATCAGTTGCTTTTATTTTTGTGATAAAATAAAACAGCAATGAACCAAAAACGGCCTGTATTAAAATCAGATACAAACATGGGATCTGCATCACTATAGCTATGCTTCTTACACATTACTTTCAAAATGTTTTCTATCATCAATAATACATTTCCTTAATAAAAATACACTGCTTATCACTGCCTCCAGTCAGTAAAGATCTAGTAACTTCAGTTCTTACTGCACTTACGGTCTGTGTACATCAGACATTTTAGTAATTTTCAAAAGAAAAAAAAAACATTGACAGGGACATAACTAGAGAATGAAGTGATCATAAAACACTGCAAAACCAAAGCGTCACCTGCTCCCAAACCGTTGTTAGTTACCTAACACCCCTGGCTGTATGCTACGTTGCTTCATCTCACTGAAACCGTTTTTAAACACTCTGTGTGTCACAACGCAAGAATAACATCTAACCCACCCAAGTTATTTTTCTCAAAGTTATAGCACTCTGCAATTTCTTAAGATTCACGCCTGCTGCCTGTAGCAGCTGTGATATCCAAGTGTGAGCTCCCTGGAGTCGCTGCTAACTGCCCCTAATGATAAGCCATGGAGAAAAGGCACTAATTTTCACTGGCAGTATTTTTAAAAGTGGAGTTTTAAAAGAGACATATTTAAAGAGACACAGAGTAGAATATTATTGTGTAACTTTTAATGTATATAGTTATATACTCTTCTAGGCTACGAAAAGAAGGGTGCTCAGTAGAAGTGGCTCATGCTGGTTCAAGGAGGCAGTTATTTTTATTTTTTAAGATAAATTTCACTCGATACTATGAATAATAATAATAATAATAATAAACTAATTTCACTTGGGAAATGGAGCCTATTACTGTTTCCTTAGAAATTCAAAGGTGGCATCAAGAGCAGCAAAAGTCCTAGAAGAACCTGTAGGCTTTGGACTCCAGTGCTGGCCGTCAACATCCTACAGACTCAACCATCCACAGAAGACATGTTGGGAAATACTACTCTCTCTATATATTCTCCAATCCAGGCTTCAGCAGTACGTGAACTGTAAACTTCCAGATGTTCAAGCTGGTTTTAGAAAAGGCAGAGGAACCAGAGATCAAATTGTCAACATCTGCTGGATCATCAAAAAAGCAAGAGAGTTCCAGAAAAACATCTATTTCTGCTTTATTGACTATGCCAAAGCCTTTGACTGTGTGGATCACAATAAACTGTGAAAAGTTCTGAAAGAGATGGGAATACCAGGCCACCTGACCTGCCTCTTGAGAAACCTGTATGCAGGTCAGGAAGAAACAGTTACAACTGGACATGGAACAACAGACTGGTTCCAAATAGAAAAAGGAGTAGTACGTCAAGGCTGTATATTGTCACCCTGCTTATTTTTTTTTCACTTTTATTATTATTATTAGTTTACTCTACAATATTGTATTGGTTTTGCCATACATCAACATGAATCCGCCACGGTTGTACACGTGTTCCCAATCCTGAACCCCCCTCCCACCTCCCTCCCCATACCATCCCTCTGGGTCATCCCAGTGCACCAGTTCAAGCATCCTGTATCCTGCATTGAACCTGGACTGGCAATTCGTTTCTTATATGATATTATACATGTTTCAATGCCATTCTCCCAAATCATCCCACCCTCTCCCTCTCCCACAGAGTCCAAAAGACTGTTCTATAAGCAAGAGAGTTCCAGAAAAACATCTATTTCTGCTTTATTGACTATGCCAAAGCCTTTGACTGTGTGGATCACAATAAACTGTGGAAAATTCTGAAAGAGATGGGAATACCAGACCACCTGACCTGCCTCTTGAGAAACCTATATGCAGGTCAGGCAGCAACAGTTCTAGAACTGGACATGGAACAACAGACAGGTTCCAAATAGGAAAAGGAGTACGTCAAGGCTGTATATTGTCACCCTGCTTATTTAACTTATATGCAGGGTACATCATGAGAAACGCTGGGCTGGAAGAAGCACAAGCTGGAATCAAGATTGCCGGGAGAAATATCAATAACCTCAGATACGCAGATGACACCACCCTTATGGCAGAAAGTGAAGAACTAAAGAGCCTCTTGATGAAAGTGAAAGAGGAGAGTGAAAAAGCTGGCTTAAAGCTCAACATCCAGAAAACTAAAATCATGGCATGCAGTCCCATCACTTCATGGGAAATAGATGGGGAAACAGTGGAAAGAGTGTCAGACTTTATTTTTTTGGGCTCCAAAATCACTGCAGATGGTGATTGCCGCCATGAAATTAAAAGACGCTTACCCCTTGGAAGAAAAGTTATGACCAACCTAGACAGCATATTAAAAAGCCGAGAGCTTTTGGCTCTCTGAGGGGCACCATGGCGGTTGGCAACAACAAGCGCCTTACAAAAGGAGGCTAAAAGGGAGCCAAGAAGAAAGTGGTTGATCGACTTTCTAAAAAAGATTGGTATGATGTGAAAGCACCAGCTATGTTCAATATAAGGAATATTGGGAAAACACTGGTCACGAGAACTCAAGGAACCAAAATCGCACCTGATGGCCTCAAAGGTCGTGTTTTTGGAGTGAGTCTTGCTGATCTGCAGAATGATGAAGTAGCATTTAGAAAATTCAGGCTAATTACTGAGGATGTTCAGGGCAAAAACTGCCTAATTTTCATGGTATGGATCTTACCTGTGACAAAATGTGTTCCATGGTCAAAAAATGGCAGACCATGATTGAAGCTCATGTTGATGTCAAGACTACCGATGGTTACTTGCTTCATTTGTTCTGTGTGGGTTTTACTAAAAAGCGCCAACAATCAGATTCGGAAGACCTCTTACACCCAGCACCAGCAGGTGCACCAGATCTCCAAGAAGATGATGGAAATCATGACCCAAGAGGTGCAGACAAATGACTTGAAAGAGGTGGTCAATAAATTGATTCCAGATAGCATTGGAAAAGACACAGAAAAGGCTTGCCAATCTATTTATCCGCTCCATGATATCTTCGTTAGAAAAGTAAAAATGCTGAAGAAGCTCAAATTTGAATTGGGAAAACTCATGGAGCTACATGGAGAAGGTAGTAGTTCTGGCAAAGCTACTGGGGATGAGACAGGTGCTAAAGTTGAACGAGCTGATGGATACAAGCCACCAGTCCAAGGATCAGTTTAAAATGCAGACTCTTAACGGTGACAAATAAAAGATCTTATTTGTGGTTAAAAAAAAAAAAAGCAGAGACATTACTTTGTCAACAAAGGTCCGTCTCATCAAAGGCTATGGTTTTTCCAGTAGTCATGTATGGATGTGAGAGTTGGACTAAAAAGAAAGCTAAGTGCCGAAGAATTTATACTTTTGAACTGTGGTGTTGGAGAAGACTCTTGAGCGTTCCTTGGACTGCAAAGAGATCCAACCAGTCCATCCTAAAGGAGATCAGTCCTGGATGTTCACTGGAAGGACTGATGTTGAAGCTGAAATTCCAATACTTTGGCCATCTGATGTGAAGAGCTGACTCATTTGAAAAGACCCTGATGCTGGTAAAGACTGAAGGCAGGAGAAGGGGACGACAGAGGATGAGATGATTGGATGGCATCACTGACTCAATGGACATAAGTTTGGGGAAACTCTGGGAGTTGGTGACGTACAGGGAGGCCTGGCATGCTGCAGTTCATGGGGTCACAAAGTCGGACATGACTGAGCAACTGAACTGAACTGGAAGAATATATGGAAAGCATTCTATAGAGAAAGAAAAGAAAGCCTCTGAAGCTATCTGTGAAATCTGATAAATTTATTCATTTATTCAACTCTCATTTAAGGCACTTCTGTACTAAATGTGTAGGTTACGGGCTAGGCATGGAGATACAAAGATGAACCAGACATTTTTTCCTGCCTTTGAGAAGACAGATAAAAAATAAAACAATTAGGCTGTTTTTAAAAGCATTTACTCAGTAGAGGGAGCACAACTCTCCATTTTACAGAACACACAAATGAGGTATAAAGAAGAAAATCACTCACTAAAGATGACATTTTGGGGGACAGGGACAGGAGTGATGGGGAGAGAATCGCAGACCTTAAGGAAGAAATCAGAGAAAGCTTTGGGCCTCAAATGGCCAAGCCAATGACTATCCACAAGGTCATGGGAGGGCCACATTATGACTTTCATGGGCCCTAGCTACTTTTGCCTTTGTGGAACCCTTCCTACATTAAAAAAATATATATTGGGACATCCCTGGTGGTCCAGTGGTTAAGAATCTGCCTGCCAATGCAGGGGACATAGGTTCAGTTCCTGCACTGTGGAGGCTATACATGCCGAGGGGCACCTAAGTCCACGCATCAGAACTACTGCACCTGTGCGCCGCAACTACTGAAGCCCACTCTCTGGAGCCTACGCTCTGCAGCAAGAAGCCACCACAGTGAGAAGCCCATGCACTGCAACTAGAGAGCAGTCCTGCTTGCTGCAACTAGAGAAAGCCCGTGTGCAGAAATGAAGACCCAGCACAGCCAAAAATAAATAAAAATAAAAAACTTCTAAAGTATTTACAAATATATTTTATAACTGCATTAATATAAAGATGTACAATCCAAGGTGAATTATATCCATTTTTCTCTTCTGATTAAAAGAAATTAAGACATTTTTATGGGCCACTGGGCACTGTGCCTGCTGGGTAAGTCAGCCCTGAATCCTGCTGTCTCTCCACAGCTATGCACCAAGAATTCTCTCCCCGGCTGCCAAGTCCCATTGCTCTACTGCTTCCAAGATTCTGTCCTCTACTGGGTTTAACTGATCAAGTGGCTAAATCTTATACTATCTAAATCCACAAAAAAAGGTAACCTCATTCTCTACTCATATGAGCACTATAAAGTTACTGGACAGTCATTTGCCAATAATGTATATTCTATGTTTAAGGAAGGTTTAGATATATTCAAGAATGAGCAATCCCAAACAAAGAAACAGACATGTCATGACCTACAAATGGCAAAATCATAGGAAGCATGAGCTTGGCATCTTGGGGACAGCCAAAAAGTATCTGTTCATCTGCTCATTCATTCAAGCACAAGACAAGTCATGAAACAAAGTCTCTTCCCTTATAAAACCATCTAAGGAAGAAGACATAATAAATATGCAAGTAAATCTATATAGTATGAAATAACTTCTAGTAGCAGTGTTATGAAGAAAAATAAAGCAGAGTGAGAGAAGAAAGAATGAAAAAGTAGGCTATCATGTGGCTACATGTAGTTACTCTGGTTTCCCAAAACAGGTTTCCAAAAAAAGGAGAACATGGGCAGGCTGGATAGTAAAACTAGCCCATGTGGAATGCCTTATTTCCTTGGCTTTTACGTTATTCCCACTTTTCACCCCAAGAAATGGCTCCAGAGCAACAACCACCTTCCTCAGTGATGAGAAAAAGTTATAAGTCCTCATTTGGCATAGCTATTTACTTGCTATATGTCAACGAACAAGGCACTTCTCTCCACACCTCAGTTTCCCCAAATATAAAATGAGGAGGTGGGTTTAAGTGATTTTCAAGGTCCATTAAAGGTAAAATACTGTAATAATTCATGCCAAATCTAACTCCAAAGCTTTGGAGTCAGCTATAATACTCCGACTTTCTAGACTGCCACAGTTTCCTTAGTTACCATAGAAGTGAAAGCAAATGCCTCTACTGTGGTGAGATGTGATATAACAGGATGCTACCAAATTAAGTCAATGAAAATTTACCAAGCAACGACCATATGCAAGCATCAGAAATATCCATCACTTGGAGGACAGCCTCTTGCCCTAGCTTCAAGTACCTGTTAACTGCAAAGGGCCCTAAACTCTGGAACCCCATCCACCAGGGCAACCTGGCACTTCAGAGGTCTCAACTGATCCTCTCAAGTCAGAGACTGAGCAACCGTGCAGCTAGAGACATCACTCTTTCACAAAACATTGGAGATGACTAAGTCCAACCTTTGCCCTTGCGGTAGTCACAGTCCAAGGGGTAGGGGGGAGACAGACTATTAAATATAATATGATAAAGATAACCACTGACACATAAACAAAATGCTGTGTAAGCCCAGAGAAAGGAGAGATTAGCTAGTTTCTGAACCTGTTACGAATACAGCAAAACCATCATGCTCGCTGCCTCTGTCTCTTGGGGAAAGATACCATGGCCTGCTGAGTGATTAGGATAACACGTGAAGTCCAAAGTTTCATGGCATGAAACTTTGTAACTCCATATTTGTAACTCCCACTTTCCTTCTTGTTCACATTTTTCTCTAACTCCTTAGCCCTAGCAAGAATTCAAGGCCAATTAATTAAAGTGCAAATACCTCATTTTCCAGATCTCATAAATCATCTGCGGACCATGAAGACACGGGTCATGCTTAGTCAAACTGTGAAGCCTGCCATGGACAGTACACGGTGGGCAGCGGAGTGAGAGCAGACATTGGCTGGGATAACTGTTGGGGCTGCTGTCTGCCCACCACTCCACCCCTCCCGCTATCACCAGAAAAGCACATGCTCCAGGCCAGCTGAACTTCTACATAAGTGGAAGGAATATTTAATGACCTCTCTCACATTCAACAATCAGCAAATTTGGGGGCATTTAATGCTCACTTCCTGGGTTCTTCAATTCCTACCTCATAAAATTTCTATTTCTCCAACTGGGTTCCTCTCCACCTGGTCCTCTTCTCTCTTTTCTACCTGCACTCCAGCTTTCCATACGCTCTTTACTTTTCTACCCATCCTTAAAGACCAACCCAGACGTCACCTCTTCCAGAAGCCCTTCCAGAACTGAACTGCGAAACTCCTAAAGCCCATGTGTCTGGAATATCCACCGACCTATGAAATCTCCCTCCAGATTTTCACTGCCACACCTCGTGGGCCCAGACTTTATCTTGTGCTCTCGCCTAGTCGTGCAGTCACTTCTGAGGTGCTCTCTCTGCCAGAACAATTCATAACAGCAGCCACTTTATCAGACACCATCTGACTGCATCAGCCCCCTACTCTGACAAACTATGACAATTTCCTACTGCCTTTGGATTAAAGTCCAAAACTCCTTGGTATGACACACAAGGCATTTCATAATCTGGTACAACCAGCTACTTATCTCAACACCTCCAACAAACAGCCTTTCACTCCAGCCTCACTCAATCACCTACCACTCTAACATGCTCCTCCCTTTTCTCCCTCGGAGCTTTGGCTGCTGTGGTCTTCTCTTCCTAGAATTCTTTCCTGACCTTCACTCTCTAGTTCATTTCTATTCCTTAAGATGCAGCTCAAGTATCACCTCTTTTGTGACATATTCTCCAACTTTATTCACTCACACACCCATTCAACAACTGTTAACTGATCATGCTATGCTGTAGACAGGGAATACAATAATAAATAAATAACAGCTCTCACTCTCAAGGAGCTTAGAGTCTAGCAGATCTCCTCAGGCAGAGTAGTCCCCTTCCTCCTCTGTTCTCCAGAAATTTACAATTTGCACAAATCTCTAAGGTCACATTTACTACATTTAATATAATACTTGTTTCTGAGTCTGTTTTTATGTCTAGACTCTAATCATCTTGAGGTCAAGGATCTTTTACTTTTAAGGCTTTATTGAGGCATAGCATCCATCTCAGGTGGACAATTCACTGACCGTTCATATATTTAGAGAGTTGTACAGCCATCTTATTTTAAATCATTTCCATCACACTATAAAGAAAGCTCAAAGCTCACTGGCCAACTCCCCATTGCTGTCCCTAGACCTGCTGCTGCTGCTGCTAAGTTGCCTCAGTCGTGTCCGACTCTGTGCGACCCCACAGACGGCAGCCCACCAGGCTCTCAGCAACACCTCTACTTTATATCTCTATAGATTTGTCTGTTCTGGATCTTTCATATAAATAAAGTCACACAATATGCTGTCTTTACTTACTGGATTCTTTTATGGTGCGTAACAGGTAGTCTGTTTTTCAAGGCTTATCCATGTATCATGATACAGCACGTATCAGTAGTTCACTCCTTTTTTTAACAAGTAATCTTCCACTGTATGGATATACATTTTATATAACCATTTACCAGGTGATAGAAATTTGAGCCATCTACTTTTTGGCTATTGTAATTCTGCTATGAACATCTGTGTGTAAGTTTTTATGGAGACCTATGTTTTTATTTCTCAAATATATATCTAGAGTGGAATTACTGGGTCATATGGCAACTCTATGCTTAACCTTTTGAGGTACTGACAAACTGTTTTCCACAGCAACTGTACCATTTTACATTTCCACGAGCAGTGCATGAGGAGTCCAATTTTTCTACATCCACAACACCTGTTATTACATCTTTTTGATTATAGCATCATATTGGGCATGAAGTGGTATTGTGGTTTTGATTTGCATTTCTCTGATGGCTACTGGTGTTCAACATCTTTTCAAGTGCTTATTGGCCATTTGTGTATTTTCTTTTTTGAAAAAGGTCTAGTCAGATCATTTGTTCATATTTTACTGCATTATTTACCTTTTTCTTATTAACTGGTAAGAGCTCATCACATATCCCAAATATAAATCCCTCATCAGAAATATGGTTTACAAATATTTTCTCCCATTTAGCAATCCAAAGTGGTCTGATAATCATCTGAATCTTACTCATTTTCACATTTCAAAGCATTGCACATGTTCAGTAAATGTTAGGTGGACATTATTGCTTTTAACTGCTTTGAAGACAAGAATAATGCCTTACTTGTTCAGTATCTCCCTCACATGTCACACCTAGCACTAGACATAAAGCACATGCTTTGGAAATACACAGAGGCTGAGTAACTCTCACTTGAACAAAACAGTGGGAATGATGTTGCAGAAGAATCCAGAGGAACTGGGAAAGCCACCTGAAACCAACAGAACTTATTTACATTGGCTACTACCAGTTACCCCTGAGACCGCTGCTGCTCCCTGAGAGTAAGAAGCAACTTCAGTATAAGCCATTCTTACAGTGGCCCACGCTAAGTAGTAGTCATCAAAACGTTCCATTACTTAGAAAACCAGCCACCCTCCCTCCATTCCCTTAGCCAGTGAGAGATGGCAAGCACATGAGAGCACGAACTGAGATGCCGGCTCTGCTTGAAATGCCCTTTCTTCTCCTTGAGGAGATCAAACTTGGCCTAAAGAGACAGCCTGGTATCTGGATCACATCAGCAATGCACAGCTGGCAAAGGTGCTCCATCCTCTGTGGGTTTTAAGTTAGAAAGTAACTCCTCCTCTTAAGCACTAGCATGAAATCCTTCATGATTATCAACAGCCAATAGTAAATACTGAATACTTTCCAAACTTGTAAGCATACAAATAGGGCTGAGGGAAGCTTTGGGAAGAAGGAAAAACTGAAGAACATGGCTGATTGTACCAGAAGGCCTAGATCAGTGGGGCAGGAAATGTCTCTATCATCTCTTCCTTCCTATTATTCAAGCTACAAACATAATCCAGGTCCTTCAACCTCATGCCTTTCTTGCCAGTCACGGCGTCACTCAAGTTCAAAATCTTCTGGTTTTCTAATACTGCCTGTAAGAGAAAGTAAGAACTCCCCAGTAGGCTACATAGTGCCCTCCCAGAAAGCACTCAGAGTGAGCTCATGTGACTACACAAGGCCATGACCTGCCCCAGACTGCCTTCCAGTTTCACCCTCCTCTGCTCCTGCACACCTCTGGCATTTAACACGTGCTCCTCTGCACTATACGTAATACACCAGAAAGCACACTTTGAAATTAGATAAATCTGGAAGTACTACTTGCCTGGATTAAGGTATGTCTTCCCTGCCTCTCTAATCCCTTCTCCATTTCTATCCCCCAAGTGATCTCTCTAGAATGCAGATATGATTCACACCACTCACCTAAGTGCTTAAAGTTCTTCCACGGTTAATCACCCACTACACATAAAAATCCAAACTCCTCAGGGACCTCATACCCACCTCCCTTTCCAGTCCCCCTTTCTCACCACGCCCACCCTCTACTCCCCGCCTGCGGTCCCCTCCCTCTCGCTCCCACCTTGCTCATGTTGCTCCTTCTGCCCAGAGGGTCTTTCCCTTCTTTTCTTGGCTGATTAACTTCCGGTCATTTTTTCCACACCAGCTGAAATGCCACTTCTCTGGGGAGCCTCTCTTGATCTCTTGCCCCCCATTTCCTGTGCTCACAGAGAGTTCTGTGAGTCTCTGTATTACAGCAGTTGTTACATCTGCTTATTTCACTAACTCTTCCACTGGACTACGAGCAGCCTGAGAGCAGGGCCCTAGGTCTTCATTATCCTTCACAGCTACGACAGTGCCGTGATAAATGCTCAGTGCATGCTTGATGAATGGATACACGAATAAACAGGATTCTCCCACCATACACAAGGCTGGCCTAACAAATACCTTTATTACTTCTTTAAGCCAACAACACTGTGACTCAAGTGTCTCACTGACTTGTCTCAGTAACAACTGTGTGGTAGAGACAGGATAAAAAGGCAGATCTTCAGAGTCTCAGACCAACGTCCAGAACTCTCCTCCCACTCTACATTCATATTTCCAACTGCCTAATTAACACCACCACTTAGATGTTTACACAGCCATCTCAAACTTAGCATAGACAAACCTAAGTTTTCTGTATTTCCTTCTCCTCACCCCAACAAAAATTTCTCCTAGTCTGTCCTGTCGGTACACAGTAACATCAGCCATGGTGTTGCCAACTACTCAAGTGAAAGCAAAACAAACTCAAAAAACCTGAAAGTCAAGCTTGATTATTTTCATCCCTTACATCCCATATCCAATCCACCAGCAAGTCCTGTAGGCTCTACTTCAAAGCATTCTAATTTCATCTCGCCATCTCTGCCACCCTGCTCACACTCCCCCTCGCCCCCAACTCCAAAACTATCATCTCTCACTCAGACTACTGCCAACAGCCTCTTAACTGCCCTCCTCGAATGCTCCCCTACAATCCATTCTCCTCAAAGCAGCCAAAAAGATCTTTTTGAAAAATGCAAATCAGCTCGCCTGTTTTAAAAACCATCCAAAATCTTCATTGTACTCTCAATAAAATTCAACACATTCAGCAGCATCTACAAGGCCTTACATATCTGACTCTGCCAAACTCCATGACTTCATACGGTATTATTTTTCTCTTGCTCACTGTAACTCAGCCCCACTGGTCTTCTTCTTTGGTCCCAAGACATGTGTAACCCATTGCCATCGATTTGGAGTTGGTTCTCCCTCGACTTGACACAGTATGCTTCCAAATCTTCAAGCTGCTAAGTCTTCTTCATTCAGGTCTCAGTTTAAATATCACCTCCCCAGAGGCAATCCATAAACCTCCCCATTGAAAGTAGCATCTCTCCTCGAGTCATTCTCCATCCTTTTCTCAGAGTACTTAACACCATTTGAAGCTATCCTGCTAGTTACTTATTCATTATCTGTGTTTCCCCATTAGAAAATAAACTTCACAAGAGCAAGGACCTGACCTAGAAAAATTCCTGACATTCTGAAGTTGCAAGTATTTGAATCAGAATGAATAAATAATATAGATTATATATTTAACAAACGCTTGAGTGAATGTGAGTGAATGAATTAAGGAATGGAATGGGAAAGGCAGAAAGTAATAAGTGCACTCTATTTATTATTTTTATGGCTGCTCACTTTTCTCCACCCTGCTTTTGGTTTTGCTCAGATCCCCACAATCTCTTGGACTACTGTAATACTCCCAACTAATTTCTTCTCCTTTCCCCAAGCTGATCCTTCCAAAAATAACTTCCACCCTTCTACCAGATTTGACCATTCTGAGACATAGATCTGAGTGTGTTGTAAGTTCAAGCCTCTTAGCATGTTGTTAACGGAGGAGCCTGGTAGGCTGCAGTCCATGGGGTCGCGAAGAGTCGGACACGACTGAGCAACTTCACTTTCACTTTTCACTTTCATACATTGGAGAAGGAAATGGCAACCCACTCCAGTGTTCTTGCCTGGAGAATCCCAGGGACGGGGGCTGCCGTCTATGGGGTCACACAGAGTCGGACACGACTGAAGCGACTTAGCAGCAGCAGCAGCATGTTGTTAAAAAGGCCTTGCCAACCTTATCACTCACTGCTATCCCCCTACATTTAACCTATATTCCACTAATACAGGAATTCTTACAGTTCCCAGAATATTCTATGCGAAATAGAATATTCTAACGCCTTTAAGCTTTTGCATATCTTTTCATTTTGCTGGACCACTCTTCCCTTTCTCACAGACTATGTACTGAACTCAATCCTCAAGAACCATCTCAAGCATCCTCTGTTAAGTCTTTAATGATTCCCTCAAGCAGTGAGTCACTCTCTCCTTTGTCACCACAGTACATAACACACACTTGCACTACACTGCAATCATTTGTTTCCATGTCTGTCTTCCTCTATGTGACCATCAGCCCTCTGAAAGCAGGAGTTATGTCTTCATGTTTGTGTCCTCAGCACTGTATCTGGCGTATTGAAGCACTCAATAAATGCTGACTGAAGGAATGAGTGGATATGTCTTAATTCCTCAACTTGGCATTTGAAGTCAACCTCATGCTGGCTCCAACCTATGTTTCTCCATTTAGTACTTAGTTCTCTCTTACTTGCTGATCCCCAATCACATTTACTTTCTCATATTTACTTGGAACCTTTATTTCTAATGCTCTCTCTCAGTTCAGTTGCTCAGTCATGTCCAATTCTTTGCCACCCTGTGAACCGCAGCACGCCAGGCCTCCCTGTCCATCACCAACTCCCAGAGCTTACTCAAACTCATGTCCATCGAGTCGGTGATGCCATGCAACCATCTCATCCTCTGTCGTCCCCCTTCTTCTCCTGCCCTCAATCTTTCCAAGCATCAGGGTCTTTTCAAATGAGTCAGCTCTCTGCATCAGGTGGCCAAAGTACTGGAATTTCAGCTTCAACATCAGTCCTTCCAATGAACACCCAGGACTGATCTCCTTTAGGATGGACTGGTTGGATCTCTCTGCAGTCCAAGGGACTCTCAAGAGTCTTCTCCAACACCACAGTTCAAAAGTATCAATTCTTCTGCACTCAGCATTCTTTATAGTCCAACTCCCACATCAATACATGACCACTGGAAAAACCATAGCCTTGACTAGACGGACCTCTGTTGGCAAAGTAATGTCTCTGCTTTTTAATATGCTATCTAAGTTGGTCATAACTTTTCTTCCAAGGAGTAAGCGTCTTTTAATTTCATGGCTGCAATCACCATCTGCAGTGATTTTGGAGCCCAAAAAAATAAAGTCAGCCACTGTTTCCACTGTTTCCCCATCTATTTGCCATGAAGTAATGGGACCGGATGCCATTATCTTAATTTTCTGAATATTGAGCTTTAAGCCTCTCTTTAATGCTTTAATTAAATTAAATTAAGTTTTAATGCTCTCTCTAGTGAAACTTAAATCATCCATTAAGGTCCAGCTCAGGCGTCTCCTTCTCCATGAAGTCTTCCCTAACCATTTTGATAAGAAGAGATTTACTTTCCCAACAGCAGTTTTTCTGATGAGGTATTTAGAACGTCTTATTTTATAATTATAGCCTTGCCAATTGAACTGCATGTGCTACTTTTCTAACTGAACGATGAAGCTCTTTGAAGGCATGAAACATGAATTAGTATATTTCTTCTCAACTTAAGTACCTAACACAGTGCATTGCACAAAGCAAGCAGGTATCACTAAATGTTTTATTAGTGGAGAAAGGTATGTTTAATAGTATGCTTAGAGATAATATGCCTCCAGTCCTTCACATATATGTGCTTTTACCTTGGTATAAATTAGTCTCTTAATCATATGATAAATATTCTTCTTGCTTTAAGAATGAGCCCAACATCATATCCTCTCTAAAGTCTTCCCTAACTCTCCCAAATACACTTTCACACTTTGCCACGTACCTGTGGTACCTGTACATGACTTCACTCATCACACTACATTGGTCGTTATCACTTAGGGGGTCCTTCTCCCTACTAGACCATGAACTCCTGAAGCACAGAGTCTCTTTAAACATTTGTGGGGTTCTTTTCGTTTGGTTGTTTTTTCTTTTTGGCCACAACATGCTGCATGCAGGATCTTAGTTCCTTGACCAAGGATCAAACCCGTGCCCCCGGGAAGAGTTTCACTCTTCAGTGGAAGAGTGGAGTCTTTACCACTGGACTGCCAAGGAAGTCCCTCTATAATCATTTATGAATTCCCAACACAAAATAAAGTATCTGGCAAAATTAAATGCTCAATAACTATACGGTGAATTTTGAAAACAGTAAATTCATGTTATAGAGTATACCAGCAATAGAGATCATGGCATCCCATCGCTGGGTTCAAATCCCAGTTCTACTTACAAGCTATCCACCCCTGAATAAGTTACTTGGCAATGCCTCAGTTTTTACTCATCTGGAAAGTGAAGACAATAATACCATTAAAAGAGAATTAAAACAGCTAATGCATGTAAAATGCTTGGTGTAATGCCTGCCACACAGCATGCACTAAAAAAGTTAGCTATTGTTTGTTACCATTAGAAAGAGAGCTAAATGACAGGAAGCTTAATGACAGGCTCAGCAGGAGGGTGGGCTCAATCCTATGGGCAAATGGGGAGTAGAACGCCACTGGAGACGTCCTCAGTAACAGACACACTCAGTTACTGAGAACATCCTACTGGGAAGCAGGAAGGAGGGCAGAGGGAACAGACCATGGCAGGGCTATGCTCTGCCTCCAGCTTCCCCTTCCCCCACTGGTTCTCCCTAGTTGCTCAGGGCCAAAAGCCCCATGGCCATAACTCAGCATCCTCTTGGGATAGCTGCGCTTTAGAGGGAACTAATGAGTTTATGTTTACCGACAGATTTTCCTCTGAGGAGCAGAGAGATAAATGACTTCAAGAAGGGAAAGCACAAAGAAATAAAATAGAGAAGAGGAATGACACTGGGTGGATTATCCTGGGTTGACTTCCACAGAGTAAGCTTTTAGGCCAATAGCCCCAGGTGAACTGAACCTAATTAACCCCAAGTGGAGTGAACCTAAATTCGTCAGAGGATTCTCTGGCAGGGCATGTGCCTCCATCATGGGTCAAAGAAGTAGGATCTAGGAAAAGAGGACTAAAAAGATGAAGCTACAGAAATAAGAATTCTAGCCCAATCTGAAGAATACTGCAACAGAGGAAATCAAAGAAGGAAGAGGCTGACCAAAGAATGATAAACTACCTTTCACTGTTATTTAGTCAAGCTAAGTTGTGTCCAACTCTTTTGCGACCCCACAGACTGTAGCCCACCAGGCTCCTCTGTCCATGGGACTTCCTAGGCAAGAATACCGAAGTGGGTAGCCATTTCCTCCTCCAGATGATCTTCTCCAGGCAAGTCTCCTGCATTGGCAAGTGGATTCTTTGTGTTTAAACACAGACAAGGTGACCACTTGCAGGGAGTGTTTGACATGGGTAAATGGATTAAATTTAAGATCCTTCAATAAGCATTTGAGTATCTACGGTAACTATTGTGAAAGATCAGGTGCTGGGAACACAGAGGTGATATGGTCTATCCCCTCAGTAAGTCCACTGCTCAGTGGGGGAGACAAACAACTCAACACAGCCAAGTGCTGACCGATGTCTACACAGGGCACTGGGGGCCGAGAGCAGGTCCTCAGATTCCGTGCTATGACTCACTGGTGAGGAGAAAGACGGCATTCATGAAAATTGGAAAATCGGTTTACTGTCAGGAGCTATTGTATCACTGCCAGGCCAGGAAAGACAGTGTGTCAGTTAATCTTTCCAATTTAGTCAACACTTCCTTAAACCTGAGTAGAATCCACATCTACAAACATTCTCATTTATTCAACAAATATAGTCAATGTCTGCTATTGCCAAGCACTGGCTAAGGCAGAGGAATGCAGAGATGAGAAAGACAATTCCTGCATTCAAAAAATTAGAACATTCCTCTTCATCTTTTCATATTCTCTCTCCGACCTTCCCTTATTGACCAGCATGTGTATGTGCTCATCGTACCCGATTATTTGTGACCCATGGACCCGCCAGGCTCCTCTGTCCATGGAATTTTCCAGGCAAGAATACTGGAGTGGGTTGCCATTTCTTGCTCCAGGGGATCTTCCAGACCCAGGGATCAAATCCGTATCTCTTGCATCTTCTGCATCTCCCTCACGAGCAGGCAGATTCTTTACCACTGTACTGCCTGGGAAGCTCTTTATTGACCAGAGGATACTTTAAATTCCTTCTGGAAGTAGATGAGTTATTAAGTAACAGGTTAATTGCAAAAAAAAAGAGTGAGCTGGGGGTGGGGGGCGGTGGGAGGTTTGTAATGGGAAATCAAATGGGAAAAACTGTCCATAGACATGTAGACAGGGTGTCTGCCGGAGTATAAGACTGACTGCACAGAAAGTCAAAGGTTACAGTACTGGAGGTTATATGTAGGGCTTTTTGTCTAAAACTTTCCTATCACCATTTTTTCTACTCTTATCCTAAAATTATTAGCACAGATTATTAATAATAGTTATACCTTCATTCAGTCATTCTCTACCATTTACCAAGTACCCAACAGGAATTATAGGACTCACAAAGCAAAGTAAAATACAGGGATCCAAGACTTTCAAAGCCGCAGGAGACCTCTAGAAGTCATGTGGTTCAAACCTATCATTTCAAAGATGAAGAATTAAGGTGTGGAATCGCTCATGAGCTCTTATCTTCAAACATCTATTGAGTCATACTCTATGCCAGGCACCAAGGATATAAGAATGGATAGGAAAACAGCAACAGACTTTATTTTCTTGGGCTTCAAAATCACTGCAGATGGTGACTGCAGCCATGAAATCAAAGGATGCGTGCTCTTTGGAAGAAAAACTACGACAAAGCTAGACAGTATACTAAAAAGCAGAGACATCACTTTGCCAACAAAGGTCCACATAGTCAAAACTATGGTTTTTCCAGTAGTCGTGTATGGATGTGAAAGTCGGACCATTAAGAAGGCTGGGCACCAAAGAACTGATGCTGTTGAACTGTGGTGCTGGAGAAGACTCTTGAGTCTCTTATACGGCAAGGAGATCAAACCAGTCAATCCTAAAGGAAATCAACTCTGAATATACAGTGCAAGGACTGATGCTGAAGTTTCAAATACTTTAGCCACCTGATGCCAAGAGCTGACTCACTGGAAAAGACTCTAATGCTGGGAAAGATTGAAGGCAGGAGGAGAAGCAGACAACAGAAGAGGACATGGTTGGATGGCATCACCAACTCAATGGAGATAAGTCTGAGCAAACTCCAGGAGATGGTGAAGAACAGGGGAAGCCTGGAGTGCTGCAGACCATGGAATCGCAGAGTTGGACACAACTGAGCAACAAAAAGCACTTTCAAAGAGAACTCAGTCTCAAAGAATGTGATCCCAGTCAAATCGCCTCTGTAAATGAAGTCCCACACTTACACAGTAGAAATGTCTAGCATAGGACAGCATGGGAAGATATAGTACTCATATTGCCCACAGTGGTTAAGAGCACAGATGCTGGAGTCATCTTGGATTTGAACCCTACCTCTGTCACTTACCATCTGACCAAATTAGGCAAGTTACTTAAATCTCTGTGCCTCAGTTTCCACATCTGTAGAATGGATATAGCCATAATAATATCTATCTTGTAAAGTTGTGGTATGAAATTAGATAATGCATAGAAAACACTTGGCACAGGAACTGGCACACAGTAAGTACTGTAACATTTTGCCTTCAGCACTCTCCCACTGAGCCCTGGCCTTAGAATCCTTCTGAACACAATCTTCTAAGCATCTACTATCATTTGGCTATCTCTGAGATAAAACAAAATCTGCTATTCCTAGTCTAAAACCTAGGTCTATCGTTTATAACTAGTTGTTTTTTTTCTTTGCACACTACATTACGCTACTACTCATTTTAAAATGATTAGTCTTTAAAGAGCTTTTAAAAAAAATCCAAAGATACATGGTCAGATAGCCAAGATTAAACTTCAGTCACATACGCCTCAATCCTTCAACAAGCTCTTGACTTTCCCTAGAGAAGAAAATCCCTGGAAACAAGGAACATTTATCAAATGTCTACAAGGAGAAACCCATGGGAGGGAAAACAAAAAACAAAACAAACAGTCCAAGATTACTACTTTGAAAAAGCAACAGATGGGAATATCTACAGTCTGCCTGAGAAGGCGATGGCACCCCACTCCAGTACTCTTGCCTGGAAAATCCCATGGATGGAGCCTAGCGGGCTACAGTCCATGGGGTCATGAAGAGTCGGACACGACTGAGCGACTTCACTTTCACTTTTCACTTTCATGCATTGGAGAAGGAAATGGCAACCCACTCCAGTGTTCTTGCCTGGGGAATCCCAGGGACGGAGGAGCCCGGTGGGCTGCCGACTATGAGGTTGCACAGAGTCGGACACGACTGAAGCAACTTAGCAGCAACCCGAGAAAAGAAGATATGATATAGATTGCCACTTCCTCCTTGATGTACGTATGGCACCTACTCCACTGACACAGCACCTGTGACACAAATTTGCATTTATCACTCTCCACCTAGGCTAGTCTGTAACCTCCTTGAAGGCAGTTATCACACATTATCCATCATGATATGATCAAGCATAGCACAGTACCTGGAACAATTAATCAAAAAGTTTGAGTTGATAAATGAACACAGAGAAAAACCAAAAAGTCTGAATTGATAAATGAACACAGAGAAAAACCATGAAAGACAAGGAAAAAGGGTGTTAGTGTAGATCAGACTAGTTCTACAAGACAAGAGCACCTTGGGCTTGGACTTTAAATACACATAGGATTTGGAAAGACACAGGGAGAAAGGGAAGGTACTCCAGGCAGACAGGACAGCGAAAAGACCTGGCAGGAATCAGAAACATGGTACACAGGATGTTAGAGCTTTAGTCATGATTTAGTTCAACAGTTCAACTCTCATAGGGATGCTGCAAACATTCAATTTAAAGAAAAGCCTATATGACTAAGGAGAGGAGTGTACTACCACTATTCAAAAATAATTGTTGAACACTGTTTGGTGCCTGCTTTATGCCAGGCCCCACACCGAGTGAAGGGACTGTGACCATGAGCAAGATAGACCTGGACTCTGCTCCTGGGCAGCCAACAATCTAGTGGGGAAGACACAGACAGTTAAATAGTCACCCAATCAGTGGACAGTAAGAGAAAGCTCCCTGGCTTTTAAGGTGTGGTTTGAGACACTCAACGGGTTCTGAGTCCCTTCAAGGACTGCTAAGTCACTTCAGTCATGTCCGACTCTGTGCGACCCCGTAGATGGCAGCCAACCAGGCTCCTCTGTCTCTGGGATTCTCCAGGTAAGAATACTGGAGTGGGTTGCCATTTCCTTCTCCAGGACTATGAGTCTTCAAAGTGAGATTTTCTTTTTTTTTTTTAAATAAAGGGTTTTTTTTAAATAAAGGGTTTCATGACTAAGGTTTAAAAACCACCAATCTAATCCAATCTTTTCTTTTAACAAGAATAAATCAGGGCCCAGAAGAGGTAAATGACGCACTAAAGGCAACAATAAGTTAGCTGTAGGCTGCTTTGAACTTGAGCTGGAAGCTACTCACTGATCTGCATGATATCACCTCATTTTGGCAGATGAACAACTACTGGGAGCAGACACATCCAGAATTCACAGGAATTATCCAGGCAGGCAGGCTGGCCCCAATAGGATGTAGAAGTGCTTTTTTAGCTTAAGTCCCAAGCCAAGTCTCCATGCCAAGATGGTGCCTCCAATTCCTCTAATGGCTGGCCCGCTACCCCTTCACGAAGGAACTCACAGGCTCCAGGAGTAAGTCAACTTCCGGGCCTCCAAGCTGGTACCCATGCTTTATCCTCCCCAACATTCTCAAGCACCCTATGGTGTTTAGCAAGTGAAAGAATTTAGCCAATCATCACAGCCTGTTTAATACCTAGCCTGAGCTGGCTAAACCCATAGCTCATCTCCCTAACTGCCACTGGGCTGGGCACTCCCCATGACCAGGGAGGGGCTCAGCAGAATCACGTTATTGGTAAACTAAAGGATCTGTATAGAAAAACCAATATTCTTTTAGTTAACCCCCACTCTGAACCTCTCAGGAATGAAATGCTGCTTCACATATTTGTGATGGGTCCTTTGTACATTAAGAAAGGGGTAGTTTACTTTGGTAAGATAAGCCTGGCTTGAGAATGGAACCTAGGTGCTCAGCATAGCACGGTGGTGTAAAACTTAGTTCTGCATAGCAGAGGCAGACCCCAGCTAGAATCTGCACTTCCCCATCATGAACTGTTGGAATCCTGGGAATGCCACAGCCTCTCCTGCCTCAGTCTCCTCATTTACAAAATGCAGTAAACACCAACTAATTCACAGGATTGCTGTTAATAATAAATGAGATAATGCAGGCTTTAAACAGGAGCTGGTTTATGATAAGGGCTCAATAAACAGTGGTCTTTTCTACTAGTAGCTCTTTTCCTAAGCCCTCTTTTCTATTCAGGAGAAGCAGTTAAGTGAAACCTAAACTACCTTAACTGCTATAGAAAGTAATAATGAAAAAGAAAAAAGGAAAGGAATAGAATATGAATAAACTGATGGCTGCTATTCCAGACTACTTATGCTAAGGACATCTGATACTGGAAAACAGGTAAGATATCCTAAAGAAATCAGAGCATGCAGTCTTTCCAAAGAAGTGGCATCTTAGCTAGATTATCCATTACTTTTTTATAATCTGAGCTTCACAGTAGTCTCTCTACCAAGTAGAAAGTGTTAAAGGAGAGCAACTCTGATACACATGCTTCTCTGTAAACCTAACTTTTCATTTTTAGCTCCAACCCATCTCCATCATAAAGACTTCAATGACTCTCAGATTTGAGTGCTTGTCTCTAGCACCCCACTGAATCTGTTACACCCTTCCATTATAAAAAGTATCTAGTATTGCAGCAGGCCATTTGCTTGTCTTTTCTCTACACTATAAATTGGTAAAGATCCTGTCTTACTCATCTTTGAATTCCCAGTGCATAATACATGGAAGACTCCCATAATCACAAATTAAAGGATGGATTTCACTTTCTGTTTCACTAGTTAAGGATGCTAAAAAAAAAAAAAAACCCAGCTGGGGAAGCATTAGTACAAACTCACTCACAAACTAAGGTCAGCCAGACCATATCCCTGCCTCTCCCCCTCTTCTATTTGAGCTTGAAGGGAAACTGTTCCTGCTTCTCAGAGTAACCTTCTTAAACACACAAGGAAAAGGACAGAACAAGTCCACATAGAATTTCCAGACAGCAGATTATATTATTTCTTAGTAAATGAAACAAGGAACAGAAGTTTCTGGGATGAATGCTAGTGCTTCATATAAAGTTGACTTCTAGGCATGACACTCTGGAAGGATAATTTTGACACTAGAAGCGCTTAGGTTTTTAAAACAGTAAGGAAGATAAGCAAAAATCAAAAATATCTAACTTCAAAACTTTAAGTTCTTTTCTCCTTTGCCAAAACGTTTGCTCTTTATCTCAATGAACCCTGGTATATATAACTGAAATCAGCCCCCCGCCCCCCGCTCAAAGGAAGCCATGATTAACAAAGCATGTATAATAACCTAAACACATTATTTACTTTTATAAGGCACTTTCAAACATATCTCACTGAACTATAGCCAACCATAATCACAGAAACTTAAAGCTGAAAGGGGCTTGGAAGTCATTTCCACAACTACCCCACTTCACCAACCAAGTGGTATCCAAACACTCCTAGTCTTTAGCGACTGAAAAATACGGGTCTAAAACGGTTCTTTAAAAATCTCTCCCTGCTCTGACCACTTGTCAGTTTCTCAGTCTACTCTCCCCACCTTAATGTTCCCAACCAGGTAAACCAAAACCTCCAAGTCATCCCACCACCAAACAACAGGCTTTGCTTCTCAAGTCCACTTCTACTCCCTTTCTCTGGGCCTCATCCCCAATCCCCACCCCACACTCCCACCCAGCCAAGGCCTCTAAGAAACTGATCCCTCAGAGATCCCACTGGTTCCATCCCTGACAATCAAGCCCCTTTCTCCTATTCCTCCCTGCTGTCCATATGCTGTCATGGGCAAGAGCACAGGCACCCCTAGCCATGAATGTACCTTTGGCCTCGGAATCTTTTCCCTTTCCTTTCTCACCTTCTCTCTCTGCTTCTCAGCGCTGTCCCTTCATTCCCTTCAAACTCAATGTCTCCTTCCTCCTAGTGATTTCCTTCAAGGACCACTGGTCACTGAATACACCCGTTGTTAAATGCCTGTTACGTAGGTAAAAGAGACATACACCCTCAACAGCTCACTCTCAAAAAACTCGTAAGTCTAACAGAAAAGAGGGAAAGGGAGAAAGAGAGAGAATCGCTGATTCGTTAAGACTCGACCCCTCTGAGAAGCCTTCCCTACCCCCAACTGAACTGGTCCCCTCTTCTCAGTGCCACCGTTATACCTCCGATGAAAAGACTTCTTGTGCGTCTCCCACCACCATACCTTGGGTTCTTCTATGGGAAGGTCCCTAGCACCTACCCCTGAGCTTCGCTCAAAGGTAATATTTAAACGTTTAAGTGAGTGAATGGATAAATTCGCTATACAATTGTTCATTCACCCATTCGTTCTATCCTTTGACCAAAACTCTATCGAGCCCACACTATGTACAAAGTTCTAGAACTTAAAGCGCTTTTACATAAAAAATAACTCAAACCGGTAATACTAGTAGATAAACACTGTTCCCTGGTCCGCTTCCCCCGCCCCGACTCCAAACCCAGACAGTCCTTTGCTTTCCCTCAGTGAAAACCCGGCTTTCCCTCACAGAAGTCTACGCCCCTCTAACTCAAACCACCTGGCAGCCCTTCAGTCCTCCCCAGGACCCTCAGCTAATAATCCTAAATCTTAACTCCCCCATCCCTCTGGCTTCTCGCTCTGTCCTCCACCTCCACCCCTGAGGTTGCTGCAAGTCTTCTACCCCATGACTGCCTCCGGGTCCCCGAGTCCGGGGTACCTCAGATTTCCCTCTCCGCGCACCCGCTCCCCAGTTGGCTCCTTCTAAGGATCTCGTCTCTCCTAGGACCCCTACTCCCGATACCTCCCCTCCCTTCAGTTTCAGGCTGAGTCTTTCTTCTCCTCAACTCTCAACTCTTCTCACCTCATCCAGCTCCCGTTCTCCGGCAGCACCGGCTCCAACCTCCACCTCCACCACTGCCGCCATCTTCACAGCTCCCCCCCGCCCCGCAGGCCCCGCGCGAGCCAGCTGCTTCCGCCGCTCAACTGCTTCTAGCAAATCGGCTGTACAGGCTTCGGCAGAGGGGCGGGGCACCAAGACAGGCCGAGACCCGAAGGCAACTAAGAGACCGTCTGCCTGCTACCCTCTTAAAGGTTAAGGAGGGGTGGATTCCGTGTACTTCTAAGCTTCGGCGGCGGCGGAGGGATCTCGGGAAATGAGAAATTAGCCTTGTATTATTTTCAGTACAAATATGTCACCAATTTCCCCCTGTGTAGAACCAAAGAGAAGAGCCCCTAGGCTGTCTACTTTGCGACGCTCCCTCAACGGGCAACTCGTGTGAAGCGTGGAGACTACTAAGGACTACATTTCCCAGAATGCCTAGGAACTGACCCGGAAGTTTAAAGTCCTCTCTCTCCGGGGGATTTGCAAGGCGTGAAATATACCTAAACCACCTGAAAGTATTTTTCTGTCTAAGCACGTGTCTTCTTACCTTGGTGGGAGTCATTTTCCGGGAACAGCGGCTTCTTTGAGGCCCAGAACCTGTTCCCGGGCTTCGGGAGGCGGAAGAGTGGTGCTTCGGGTCAGAAGGCGGAGGTTAGAGGGCAAAATTGGCGGGAGAACGATTTTGGGTTGTTTTATTTTTGGTCCAAGATCTAAGGCAGCGGTGGCACTTCGAGGTCCGTTATCCCGGGTGAGGGTCATTCGGGTTTTCGATGGGGAGGAGAAAGGACAAAAGGGAGGAAGGGTGGCTATAAAGGAAGTGGACAGAACATCGCATTCCGAGAAGCGGTGGAAGTAGCGGCTTAGGCTTAGGAATCTGAGAGCTGAAGAGTCTTGCGGGACTTCCACGGCCCCCAAACTGCTTCTTAGGCTCTCACGCCTCCGGATCCACTTCGCACGTCTTCGGATTTTTTACTGTGCCCACACACTGCGTCCCCAGCTTCTACCCTTACTCCCGCCCTATACATCCTATTCACTATGCTGCACCCCAGCTTACATTTTCCTATCTCATTTCCAGCACCCTGTTTTTTTTTGTACATTGTACATCTGAACCCTACACTTCGCAAGCCTGTGGTCCCTGCTTACACTCCACCCTGCCCCACGGAGGTCCCGGCTGAATCTACAGCATAGATAGAGCTAGGATGTCTTGTGGGCTCACATTATTAGATTGACTGTCAACTTCATTTGGGACCATCTACATTTATTTAAAATGGAAATTATATTTATTATGTGAAACTGGGTACAAAGAATATTATAAACACCGATTGACCTCATAATCTATTTGCATACTCATTTTTTAAGAAAGATAATATGAAACAGAAGTGGAATTTATCTGTGTCCTTTACTATCAGATTCATTACCCTTTCATTCTCCTTAGAAGCAAGTCCTATAATTAGCTGTGTATTCTCTCAGTCAGTTGGAAAAAAAAAAAAAATAGTGTATATTCAGTGGGCAGTACAAGTATTGTTTCATTTCCTTTTGTAAAGAACCTAAATGCTATTTTTCTATGTATAGTTTTTTTTTTATAACTTATTCTTTCACTCTATTTTGGGGGGAAGCAGTCTATCCATGTTTACATATATTTATGTCTAATTTATTCCTTTTAACTGTTATATAGTATTCCATATGATATAGAACATTTCATTCATCCATTCCTCAACTAGTGGACATTAGAGTTTTATGCTTTTTGCTATTAGAAATATTACATGTATCTTTTTATGCACAGGAGCTAGGGGCTTCCCTGGTGGCTCAGAGGTTAAAGCGTTTGCCTCCGATGCGGGAGACCCAGGTTCGATCCCCGGGTCGGGAAGATCCCCTGGAGAAGGAAATGGTAACCCACTCCAGTATTCTTGCCTA
>SJYT01012774.1:88740-294515 GCA_006410635.1 Cephalophus harveyi
CACAGGAGCTAGAGCTGCACTGTTTAAGTAAACCAGGACAGGTGGCTATTCTTGAAATGTAGCTAGTCAGAATTAAGATGTGCTGGAAGTGTTTATGAGAGAGCCCATTTCCACATATTATTGCCACTCCTTCATATTGTAAACTTTTCTGTTTTTTCCAGTCTTAGAGAAACAGGTATTTGCACTTTCCTTATTATCAGTGAGGCTGAGCACTTTTTTATATGGGGTATTGATCTTTCAGATTTTATCTTAATGTGAATTGTATGTTTATATTGTCTGCCCTTTTCTTGCCGATTTGTAGTATTTAAAATTTAAAAACAATAGCAGTTTGTGGCCTATTATTGGTTGATGAGTTTGTTGTGTTTGCCAGAAACTTCTGCGCAATTCTGATTGAATTATATTGACCTAAGAAGTATTCTTTTCAGTGGCTATTTATTTATGCCTACTGTGTTCCAGCATCTCTCTGAAGTGTGGAAGATGATAAGCATGACGAAAATCCATATCCTCAAAGAGCTCACTGCTCAATGCAGGTGCACACAGGATAAATAAGCTGGTGCCAAAAAACAAGAACAACAGCGTATGCAAGGGCAGTGAAGTCAGAAAGCACTTAATCCTGTGAGAAAAAGCAATTTGATAGATAGTGATCTTCATAAAAAATACTGTATATGTCTTATTCACCACTGTGTAACCTAGTCCAGTGTCTGGTACCTGCTAGACACCCCCCTCCTCAAAATATTAGCTAAATAAAATATCTAAGATTGACAGCTTCAGGGTCCCCAAGCCTGGAGTGTAGTGTTGGGACTGGTTCAGTCAGATGTGTATATTAGTTATGAGAGATGGTGGAGTTTTTCCATCAAATCACAGGTGTATACTGGGAGTTTCTCCAAAACAGAGACCCTATCTATGTTATTTATTTTTCTGTCTCCAGTATCTAGCAGGGAGTAAGAAAAATTGTTGAATGTTCAGTGAGTTCCTATATTGAGAATAATCAGCTTTAGTTAATCTAAAGGCCTGGGAGGTGACTCAGGACTCACCCTGACCTCTTCTTTTTTTGAAGCCTTGGTACCATCTTGAATGTAACCTGTGACCTTTAGAACGGTATTCATTAGACCTTGGTTACTGCTGTCACAGCAGCTACCTCACTCTGAGCGAATGCTGACCATGATGGCTGACCATTTGGAGCCTAATTTTTATGGTCATTCATTCAGCAGACACTGGTTAATCTGAAACTGTGTTTCTCCCTCTTAATGAGGATACAGAAATAAACATGAAGCTTGTCTTCCAAGAGCTTACAATTGGTCAAGGGACAAAAGACATATGCAGATCATTGTGATATAGAATTGAGAGGAGGGAGCTATCACTTTGAGTGCTGAGCAGAGTGGAGGTGACATTTGGCCATCAAATATGCATTAGATTTGTCAGCGAAAGAAGTAAAGAGCATTCCAAGCAGAGACAATGGCATGAACAAAGTCTCAGAGGTGGGAAAAAGGTTTCTTGGTGGGAAGGACACAAGACCATTATGACATGACTATATCAAGGTCATGGACTCATTTCAGGGACCATATGAGTGAAGAAACGTGAGTGAAAGGGCAGGTAAATATTTGAAGAGAGATCCCATCTAAAGACATTCCGACAACTTTAAAACACCTCTCTCTGCCCAAGGAATTGTTGAAGCTAGGTGATGCACGAGAGTTCATTATACTAATATGTGTGTGTGTTCGCATATATTTAAATTTTTTCATAAAAAGTTTAGCAAAAGACAAAATACAAATTCCCACATGAACTTTTAAGATTAAATAAAGTAATTACAGTAAAACATCCCCTGCTGAAAGGAATAGTAGGAGATAAACCAGGAAATGGACAGATCTATGTTGTAGGTGCTTTGAGGGGTCAAACTGAATTAAAGTTCATTTAGTCCTACCATAAAGCAAGGGATTTGCGTATGTCAGCAAGCCCTTGAAGATCTCTAGTAGAGAAGTAACTTAATCTAAGAAGATTCGTTTTATGGAAAGGAAAAAAAACAATCTTGTATCCCTTATTTAGTTGAATGTTTACTGCACCTCTTTACTATGTGCTAGGTAGAATCTAGGGTTGTAAAGATGGATAATTTAAGGCATAGTTCATGCCTTGAGGGTTCAACTTCATATAAATCCAACATCTACATGTTTATATATATATATAACATATATGATATAATAATTCTATTTATAATATATATATGTAGGTTTTATTGCTAAAACAAAAAAATAAGATTGAAAACCATGAGTCTAGTCTCCCCCTCCTTAACTTAGGAAGAAATTTAGATCCAGGGAGAAAAAGTAGTTTGCTCAAGGTCTTTCCACCAAAAAACACCTGACTTGGGTCAGAACTGAGAATTTTTAATCTCAGTTTTAATATTGTTGTCTTTGAACAAATTACTTTATCTCTAACCATCAGTTGTAAACTTAGAGTAAAAATCTTTGTGTTTCTTATCTCATAGGGTTACTTTGAAGATACATGTCTGTGAAAGCACCTCATAAATGAAATGAAACAGTCATCCCTCCATATGGATGGATTCCATATCCCCAGATTCAGTCAACCACAGATCAAAAATATGCAGGGGAAAAAATATTCCAGAAAGTTCCAGAAAGCAAAACATGAATTTACCACATATTGGCAACTATTTACATAGTGTTTATATTGTATTTATAACTATTTGCATAGCATTTACATTGTATTAGATATTATAAGTAAGCTAGAGATGAGTAAAGTACATGGAAAGATAGACATACATATCCATTTTATATAAGAGACTTGAATATCTACAGATTTTTATATATAGGGGAGTTCTGGAACCAATCCCCTATGGATGCCTAGGAAAGACTGTAGTATTATGTGGTGGTTAAGAATTCTGAATTCAGACACCTAGGAGTTCCAACTTTGGTTGGTTATTTGGTCTTGTGGCCTTGGGTAAGTTTCTGAACTTAAGCATCCGTTTGTTCATCTTTTAACTAAGAAGCAATGATAGTAACTACCTAAAGTTGTTATGAGGAGAATTAAATGAGGTAGTGGAAACCAAAGAAGAGGTAAGCGATGTCTATAAATCCCTTGGTACTTGAGAGATGGACTCCTGTCTAAAGCCTTTTCCATTAGGATCCTGGAAAGGTTTAAGAGTGTAGAGATCCCTCATTCATGGACATCCTTTTTTCCCTTGATGAGGTTCCTCATTTTCTCCTCTTCTCTCTGACTTAGGATCCCAGATATCCAGTGGAGAATTTGCTGAACCCAGACAGTCAGAAAGGACCGTGGCTCAGCTGTCCTCAGGACAAGAGCGGGCAGCTGAAAGTGGAGCTGCAGCTGGAGAGGGCAGTGCCCATTGGCTACATTGATGTGGGTGAGTGAGTTCTCCAAGGCCTGGGAACCTCTGTGAGGAGCACAGGAGTACCATTCCCTCCCAGGGCTGCAGCAGTGTGTTCGAATGCAGTCTCGCTGAACAGCCTTCCTGGAGCAAGCCCTACCTGGCATGAAGGGGTTATGTGGCCCTTGCCCCTGGGGCAGGCATTTGATTTTGCTGAACCCTATGAATGCCATTCCCTTAGTTACACAGCATACTTGCCTTGCTTTGATCTGAGCGGTCTCGGTGAAGCCTTAGGACATTGACAAAGCTAAGTGCCAACAGATAGAACTTGTATATGCCTCTAAATTAGTGGTATACAGTGGAAGGCATTTGATTTTGCTGAACCCTATGAATGCCATTCCCTTAGTTACACAGCATACTTGCCTTGCTTTGATCTGAGCGGTCTCGGTGAAGCCTTAGGACATTGACAAAGCTAAGTGCCAACAGATAGAACTTGTATATGCCTCTAAATTAGTGGTATACAGTGGTGGTCCAGTGGTGAAGGCTGTACTTCCACCACAGAGTTTTGATCCCTGGTCGGGGAACTAAGATCCTACAAGCTGCACAGCATGGCCAGGAAAAAGGTAAAATTTAATTTAAATTTTTTTACAATGTATATATATATATATATATATATATATAAATAAAAGGGGACTTCCCTGACGGTCCAGTGGTTAAGTCTCTGCGCTTTGCACTTGCACTGCAGGAGGCGTGGGTTTTATCCCTGGTAGGGGAACTAAAATCTCACGTGCTGTGCAGTGCCGTCAGAAAATTAAAAACGGAAAGCTAAAAATACAATTAAAAATAAATATCAGTGTCAGGAGGATGCTTGGGGATGAAGTGTGCAGGTTCATGCAGGAAGGCTCCACAGGAGTTTTGGGTTGAGAAGGCTGGTCTTAGAATTCTCTAGAAATAGAGAATTGACAAAGACCGTATGTCTCAGCTCTGTCAGGACAGAGACGTCAGGCTCCCTAGCAAGGATTTCAGAGAGAGACAGAGTTTAGCACTGCCCTCCAGAGCCAGAGGACAGGGAAACTGTGAGTCTCTTGGGTCAGGGGAAGTTTCGGACTGGGAGGAACATGGTGAGCCTTCATTTAGCGGGCTGAGGTCCCTTCCCACTTCAGTTGCTGGCTCACTGTGTTGCTCGACCTCCCTGGGCCTCCCCTGAGCTCCAGAATGGAGGAATGTCCTCTGCCCACCGATCCCCTTGTAGGCAGTCAGGGGAGTCCGTCATCCCACGTTCACTTCGCCGCAACCTTCTGTCCCCAGGTAACTGTGGTTGTGCTTTCCTGCAAATTGACGTGGGTCGTTCCTCCTGGTCCCTGGACAGACCTTTCGTCACCCTGCTCCCTGCAACCATGCTGATGTCCCTGGCTGATTCAAAGCAGGGAAAAAACCGCTCAGGGGTCCGCATGTTTAAAGATGGTAAGGAGTGGGAGTTCCCTGGTGGTCTGGTGCTCCCAATGCAGGAAGCCTAGGTTTGATTCCCTAGTCAGGGAACTAGATCCATGTTGTAACTAAAAGATTCTGTGAGCCATATAAGTAAATATTTTAAAAAAAAAGATAGTGAGGAGGGCAAAAGCAGAAATGAGAGACTGAGAGAGACAGTGGTAGTGAAAAAGAGAGACGCTGGACTCTAGAGGGCTGTGCCAGCTGGAAGGTGTGTACTGTGGGAGGGAGCCTAAGCAGGGGCTCACTTCCATCTGTGGGGGATAGGGTAATGAGCGAACCACTGCGTGGTGGGCTTGTGTGTGAGTTCTCTGCGATGACAATACCTGATAGAGGGACTGATACCTCTATCATACCTGATACCTGATAGAGACACTTATGAGCTCTGATTTATATTTACACATAACATGTGATTCAGTGAAGTCAGACATAGAACCCACATTTGTGATTAGAGTGTTTGTATAAATGTGTATAGGGCTTCCCCGGTGGCTCAGTGGTAAAGAATCCGCCTGCCAAGCAGGAGATGTGGGTTGGATCCCTGGGTTGGGAAGACTCCCCTGGAGGAGGAAATGGCAACCCACTCTAGTATTCTTCTTGCCTTGGAAGGCCCATGGACAGAGGAGCCTGGCAGGCTATAGTCCCTGGGGTCACCAAAGAGTCGGACACGACTTAGTGACCAAACGACAACAGCAAATACACGTGTGTGAGTGTAGGAGAAATATTCCTGCACTTGCAGGAAGGCTGTGTGATGGTTGTGGTTATGTTGTGTGCAGTGTTTCCTGAGTTCTCTTCACTGCACATCTATGTGTTCACTGGGCACTGCACAGAAATGCATGTGCTGATTCCTGGCCTCCAGGGACTTGCAGTCTAGGAAGGACTCATTCGTCTGTGTCTGAATTGGAGGCATTTGTAATGCTGTGAAGGAGACGTGACCTGGGATACGAGGTGGGATACGGGGTGAGGTACTCTTAGATCTGGGAATGGAAGATGGGAAGGGTTGGGAGTACTGGTGTGTGAGCCAGTGAGCAAGTACGTAGAGCAGGTAGTGCCTTGAGGGAGACTGAGGTCTCATGGTCCAGGAAGGGTGGATGCAGCTCAGCTGATCCTCTGGGCAAGTGGTCACCCCAGACTCCAACCCTCAGATACACCCTGTTAAAACGAGACCGTGGTAGGTTCTGTGGAGAGGTGTGGACCGAGGATATAGCCGTGCTGGGAACAGCGTGGCACCGGGACAGAGGAGCAACGGTGGGAAGGCAAGGCGCTGGGTCTGAGAGGGCCCTGACTGGCCTGCGTGGTGCTGCCCAACCCTGAGCGCCTGGGCCTGGGGGAGGAAAGGCCTCCAATCTCCCTTAGGGTGGAGTTCACTCTGTAGTCCAGTCCTTTCTTTCCTCTCCACAGTACTGACCTCTCCCTTTCTCCCAACCATTCATGCATTTCATTTCTCCCTCATTTCCTTCTTGTTTTCTCCTTGAGCTGATTTCCTGGCCCCAGCCTCAGGTGAGTCATGGGATCGACTTCGCCTGAGCTGCTCCCAACCCTTCACACGTCATCAGCCCTTTGGCCTGGCCTTCCTGCGGGTGTGTTCCTCTCTGGACTCCTTAGACGACCCTGTGGAGGGTCCCTCTGTCCCTGTAAGCTCGGGGCTGAGCCAGGTATGTACCATGGGGGACTTAGCAGGTCCCAGCCTTTTCTGTTTCTAGTTAGGAAGCTGGTGCTGATTTAGGAATGGATACACACACACATATACATTCAAATATGAATATAAGATCTTCCCTGATGGTCCAGTGGTTAAGAATCTGCCTTCCAGTGCAGGGCATGCTGGTTTGATCCCTCATGGAGAACTAAGATCCCACATGCTACAGAGCAACTAAACCTGTGCACTGCAATGAAGACCCAGCACAAACCAAAAAGAAAAGAAATTAATTAATAAAAAAAAAAAAAAAAAAAAACAGGGCATCCCAGTGGCTCACTGGTAAAGAATCCACCTGCCAGTGCAGGAGACACAGGTCTGATCCTTGGTCTGAGAAGATTTCCACATGCCCACAGGGCAACTAAGCCCATGCACAACAACTCCTGAGCCTCTAGAGCCTGGAAGGTGCAACTACTGAGCCTGCATGTCGTGACTACTGAAGCCCACACACCCTAGAACCCATGCTCCACAGCAAGAGAAGCCACTGCAATGAGAAGCCCACACACTGCAACTCAAGAGTAGCCCCTGCTCTCTGCAGCCAGAGAAAAACCCTCATAGCAGTGAAGACTCAGCACAGCCAAATAAATAATAAATAATTATTTAAGAAACCAAATGCTAACATAAATGGGCTTGTGGCCCTTTCTCACAAATAGGCATGAACACCTTTCCTTCAGTCTCACACACACTTGAGCCAAGCGAGTGAGCCTTCGGTACAGTGTGCACAAAGCTGTTGGACCATTTGTTCTATTGTTATTCAGTCGCTGAGTCATGTCTGACTCCTTGCGACCCCAAGGACCACAACACACCAGGCTTCCCTGTCCTTCACTATCTCCTAGAGCTTGCTCACACTCGTGTCCATTCCGTTGGTGATGCCATCCAACCATCTCATCCTCTGTCATTCCCTTCTCCCTCCTGCCCTCAATCTTTCCCAGCATCAGGGTCTTTTCCAGTGAGTCAGCTCTTACCATCAGGTGGCCAAAGTATTGGAGCTTCAGCATCAGTCCTCCAATGAATATTCAGTGTCGATTTCCTTTAGAATTGACGGGTTGGATCTCCTTGCAGTCCAAGGGATTCTCAAGAGTCTTCTCCAACACCACAATTCAAAAGCATCAATTCTTTGGCACTCAGCCTTCTTAATGGTCCAATTCTTGCATCCATACATGACTACTAGGAAAAGTTTTCTAGTTATCTATTTTTTCTAAGGCTGATCTGATTCCTGGTTTCTTACCACTTCATGTCTCCATTTATCTTTCCAAACCAATACCCTCCACCATAATTCACTCACAAATATGAAGATGTAATCACACAAGGCTAGAGCCAGAGAGTTGTAGAGATAAAAAAATGCTTAGAGATCAAGCCAGAACCCCATCATTTTATATCTCAGATGGGGAAATGTATATATTTTAATTCACACAGAGCAGAGTAGGGACCGAAAAGAAAGCCAGGTCTCCTGCCATTACATCACAGTGCTTCCTGTGCACACAGTACATTTTTTAGAATTTTGATTCCCAGGAGTGAACCTCACAGGTATCGCTCCCATTGAGGTTACTGGAAAAAAAACAAGAGACCACACTTTGGGAAGAGAAGATGGAGTTGGAGCGGACAGAGTGGGAGAGGTTTTATCACACAGCCTTGGGAGAGGCCCAGAGTGCTGAGGCAAGGTAAAGCCTGAGATTTCCTCTTCCCCTGTGGGAAGGGCTGAAAATGCAAAAGGATCAATGGAAGCAGTTCTCTGTGCTCTGCCAGGTGCCAGCAGTATCCCTGTGGGTTCCGGAACTCTGTGGCCTGGCTAGTCAATAAAGCGGGAGCTCTGGGAGATTAGGGACCTGTTTGTCTTGTTCCACCAGGCATTCCTGGCAGCTAGGACGATGCCTAGAGCAAAGCAGACTTTCTAGTATAAATATTGATTATATAACAACCTTTCAGAGGGGAGTGGTAGGTAGGGTCACCATAAAATTTATCATCCAATCTGAGATACTTCAAGAGCCAAAAAGAATGCTCTTAGTAATTATACTTAAGACTACAGACATAAAGCAGGGTGTCCCGGGCGAACTAGGACATTTGGTGTCCTTAATGATAGGCTAAATAAATGCTTCCTAGAGTCTTTTCCATTCTGGCCAGATATCTAAATTACTCTGCACCTTTAGGGCCATGGTGGGATCAAGCAGGAGGCAGTCAGCAGCTCAGAGTGATGTCAGACACTGGACAGCAAGTGCAGAGTGACACACGTTGCAGGCCCTCTCTGATACCACAGGGAGAGGAGATGCGGAAATATTTCTGTAAGAGAGGGCTCATACATGGAAACAAATGGATGGCACTCAGTTTTATAATTTAAGATGTCTCAAATGCCATAGACTTTTTTCTAATATGTCATTCTAATGGTATATTGTGAAAGCACTATATAAAGGCTTATTACCCTGTGAGGTAAGGTCTTTCATGATCATTGATTTTCCAGTTAGGAAACAGAAGCACAAAGAAATGTAATGGGTGTCCCAGGTCACTGCCAAACAAGTCCTGGACTGGGTTG
Source organism: Cephalophus harveyi (assembly GCA_006410635.1). NCBI lineage: Eukaryota > Metazoa > Chordata > Mammalia > Artiodactyla > Bovidae > Cephalophus > Cephalophus harveyi. The sequence goes on from SJYT01012774.1 coordinate 97,783, forward strand.
GAACCCAGGCCACTAGACTCCACTTAGCCTGTGCTTCGAAGCTCGGTTTCTGATAACATGCATGCGTGCTTAGTCACTGCAGGCCTGTCCAACTCTTTGCAGCTATAGACTGTAGCCTGCCAGGCTCCTCTGTCCATGGGATTCTTCAGGCAAGAATACTGGAGGGGGTTGCCGTGCCCTCCTCCAGGGGATCTTCCTGACCCAGGGATCAAACCCACGTCTCTTTATGTCTCCTGCATTGGCCAGGTGGGTGCTTTACCACTAGCGCCACCTAGAAAGCCTTCAATTCCTGATACTTAGTCTCATTTATATAGTTAAAATTAGAAAACCATCTCTACATACCCATCTAGTAACCCTTTCTATTAGTATTCATCCTGAAATTTATGAGACAAGAAAAGAAAAAAAACCTGGAAAATTTAAAAAAAATTAAATATTTTAAAATTAATGTCAAGTCCAAGATGAGATTGTAATGGTATATTAGAAAATTGTGAATGTGAATAAAAATGCTACTTCTCAAACTTGTAGAATAAGGTCAAAGTCATACTTTACAAGAAAGACATATATATGTATAATTCCCTATAAGAAAGAAAGACATTTTACCTTTAAAAGAATTTGTGAGGGAATTCCCCAGCAGTCTAGTGGTTAGAACGTGGAGCTTTCACTGCCAAGGGTCCATTTCAGTCCCTGGTTGGAGAACTAAGATTCCACATGCTATGAAGTGAGGCCAAAAATAATAATAAATAAAAGAATCTATGATAGAAGAAGGAGAGCTTAAAATTAAAGGATTTTTTTTTTAATTTAAAGAAAAAAAGGAAATTTGGAAAAAGATAAAAAGGAAAAAGCTACAGACGAATTGACACAGATAAATTGAATTTTGACAAATTAAGAATCTATGCATACCACATGAATAAAATCTATGTAGAAATTATCCCGGAGAAGGCAATGGCATCCCACTCCAGTACTCTTGCCTGGAAACTCCCATGGACGGAGGAGCCTGGTAGGCTGCAGTCCATGGGGTCCCTGAGTCAGACATGACTGAGCGACCTCACTTTCACTTTTCACTTTCATGCATTGGAGAAGGCAATGGCAACCCACTCCAGTGTTCTTGCCTGGAGAATCCCAGGGATGGGGGAGCCCGGTGGGCTGCCGTCTGTGGGGTCGCACAGAGTTGGACACGACTGAAGCGACTTAGCAGCAGCAGGAGCAGAAATTATCCAGTACTTGATTATTGCTTATAGACCTTTCTAAATTTAGAAGCCAAAAGGTTTATACGATGCCTATTGATAGTTATAGTGTCTGATGCTAGAAAGAGACATGGAATATCTATATACACATCTTTTTATAGATAGCTAGAGGTGGTGGCTAAAACTGGTAGGTTTTTAGTTGCAAGTGAGCAAAGTTGTTCACAAAATAAATCCTACTGGAATTTAAACATTTAAAAGAGAAAAATGACTGAAATATCCCCAAATAGTTCAAAGAACTATTTTTAAATTTAAAGAAATACCTATGTATGTATAATTTGTTTCTCTCACATGGGTATATAGAGATGAGTGATTTGAGTTTTGTACCTACATGAATCAATTTTATATGTGTTCTATTCATATATGTAGAAATTTTAAAAAATATGTGTTGTTGTTCAGTCACTAAGTTGTGTCTGACTCTTTGCAACCCCATGAACTGTAGCATGCCAGGCCCTGCTGTCCTACATCAGCTCCTGGAGTTTGCTCAAACTCATGTCCACTGAGTTGTATATTCATGTATATGCATGTGTGCGTGCTAGGTTGCTTCAGTCGTGTTGTGCTCTTTGCAGTCCTACGGACTGTAGCCTCCAGGCTCCTCTGTCCCTGGCAATTCTCCAGGCAAGAATACTAGAGTGGGTTACCATGTCCTCCTCCAGGGGATCTTTCCAACCCAGGGATCGAACCCAGGTCTCCTGCATTGCAGGCAGATTCTTTACCAGCTGAGCTACCAGGGAAGCCCATGTATGTATATACATGTATACAAATTTGCATATAATATAAGTCCCATAGACCTGGTTTTCCCAATAGTTTCTATTCTTTTATCTTAGGGTCTTTCAGGATCATAACAAAATCCTTAATACTTGGGATCTAACTACACAAAATCACCAAATCTCACATCTTAGAGCTGGAAAAGGTGTACATAGACAAGCCAAAGTGCCATGTATAAGTTATAGCAAATACACTCCCTCACTGAAGCCCTGAGTTTGGTAGTGTCCCTGGCATTATGTGACAGTTCCCCCTGGTGGTGAATATGTGTACTTCATATTTCTCCATTTTCTTCTCAGGGCTCTTCTGATGCTCAGGAGTCTGGTCCCAGCCCCTGGCTGGCTAATCCTTCCATCCGGAGGACATTCTTCCCAGATCCCCAAACGTATGTAACTGCCAGAGTGAGGTCTCTTGGCCACTTCTCAGTTCCTTCTCCTGGACGAGACTACCAGATCACTCACAGACACACAGGACCTGTCTGGGTTCTCTCAGCACACTCTAGGCCTCACCCCATATATATATACCAAACCTGGCTTTCTTGGTTAGATGCTGCTGACCTGGGTGAGCAAAATGCAGTCTCTGTTCTGAATGAAACCAAGTGCTCCCTGTTTCCCCGCAGGACCACCAAGGAAATCTCAGAGCTCAGGAATGTCCTAAAGCAGCTGCAGCCGGGGACTCTGGGGCGTTCAGCCTGCATGGTGCTTTCAGCTGCCCACAGGGCACCTCCAGCCCGTGTGGCAAACCCTGAGACCAACCATGCAAAGCCAAGTCCCACTCATCAGCACAGCGCAGGTGAGGCCCCATGACCTACCTTTGGCTCCTTACTTCCCAGCACCCTCCTTCCTCCCTGAATGCATCGATGCTACACAAGGATGGCTCACAAACAGGACTTCAAGTGGAAGAAAAGATGGTGGTCGGTGTCCTGTTCCCAGAAGAAAAATCAAATAGTGTATATAATTGAAAGAGCTCTGGCCCAGGAACCGAAAGTCCTTCTCTCTTTGGGCTCCAGATCTTTTCCCTTCAAAGTGAAGGAATTAAACCAAATAGTATTTAGGCCTCTTGCAGTTTTAATGTTCTGTGAGTGAGCAAGGGAGGACAATTAAGTTGAGGTGGCGGTATATGGAGCTTATTAGAGACACAAAGTAGGGGAGTAATGTGGTTTCATCACAGAGAGAGAAAGGATTAAACATTTTGGAGTTCCTATTTTGCACCAGATACTGCTAGGCACTCTTACTAGCTAATGTTCACCACAAACTCATTTTACGAAAGAATCTGAGGCTACATATTCTAAGTCACACAGCTAATAAGTGACAGAGCCAGGATTTGGACCCTAGAGTTCTTGTCCTTCTCACTATTCTAAACAGCCAGAGAGCAGAAACAAGTAGCATTCTCACTGTAAACCCTTGATTCCACTCGTTGCTTCATTGGGAAAAAATTTTTTAAAGGAATGGTTTGTCATTTCAAAGAACTGAATGAATTAGTGAAATCATGAGTATATTATTTCATTGCAGAAATAGGGTACTTTTTTTTTTTTTTTTTTTTAGGTAAGAAGTGGATTTATTTAGAGAGAAACACACTCCACAGACAGAATGTGGGCCATCGCAGAGAGTGAGTCCAGCAGCAGAAATAGGGTACACTGGTTATCAATTGTATAATAAATTACCCTAAAATTTAGTGACAGAGAACAATATTTACTGTCTCACGGTTTCTCATGGTTAGGAATCCAGGTGTGACTTAACTGGGTCTCAGGCTCTGGATCTGTCACAGGCTGCCGTCGTTTCACGGCTCAGCTGGAAAGGATCTGCACCCTCGCCCCTCCCCATGACTGTGGTAGGATTCAGCTCCTCGAGAGCTGTTGGATTGAGGCTCCCCTCAGTTCTGCTATGAGAGCCTCTCCGCAGAGCATTTCACACTGTGGCAGCTTGCTCCCTTAGAGTGAGCCACCTAGAGGGCAAGAGACACAGAGCTAGCAAGGAAGGAGTCCGTGTCTGGTAACCTCATCACAGAAGTGCCACCCGTCACTTTTGCCATATTCTTTGTTTTAAAAGAAACATCTGTACTAGACGCTTTTTGTTTTTTGGCTTCACAGAGTCTTAGTTGCAGCACGTGGGATCTTTCATCCCCCAACAAACTGGAACAGGCTCTTTAGTTGCAGCACCTGAACTCTCAGTTGCAGCATGTGGGATCTAGTTCGCTAACCAGGCATCAAACCTAGGCCCCCTGCATTGGGAGTGTGGAGTCTCAGCCACTGGACCACAAGGGAATTCCTAACCATATTCTATTCATTAGAAGCAAGTTCCTAAGTCCTCCCCACACTTAAGGGGAGACAGGTATATCAGGAAGCAGGAACCAGTGGGAGTCATCCTAGAAGCTGCCTGCCACCTAAGAAGGATGCATGTTATCATTTTAAAATCGGGAGAATGGGGAAGGAGCTCATCTTTGGGGGGCACCCTACAGACTGGGTGTTAAGAGCTATGAGAACACTTAAAATATAGTAAATGCTGGACTTCCCTGGTGGTCCAGGGAAGAATCCACCCAGGGGATTAAGAATCCACCTGCCAATGCAGGGGACACCGGTTTGATCCCTAGTCAGGGAAGATTCCACATGCAGCAAGGCACCTAAGCCCATGCACTGCAACTACTGAGCCCGCATGCCTGGAGTTGTGCTCTGCAACAAAAGAAGTGACCGCTACGAGAAGCCCTCGCATCACAATGACAAGTAGACCTCACTCACCGCATTAGGAAAGGAGCACATGAGGCAACAAAGACCCAGCACAGCCAAAAATAAAAATAAATAAAAATTTTAAAATATTATATATAGTAAATGCTGTATGTAGTGCTCCATAAGTTCTGAATAACGAGACAAATCGTTGTTGCTAGCTTTTGTTACTGTTCCTTTGACAGATGTTAGTTGCACATCTGTATGTGCAAGGCTCTGGGCTAGGTGCCAGGGACACCACAATAAATAAAATAGCAGTGCTTCTACCCTGATGGAGAGATACGCATCCATGTCATACAAGGAAATCTAAAACTTAAAACTGTGAATAAGTACTTCAAAGGCAAAGCATAATAGGATGACCAGACTTAGATGAGAGAATCCTGCCTCACAGAAATTAGCATTTCATCTAAGACTTGAAGAGCAAGAAGGAATTGACTAGGGAAGGGGGATAGAATATTCTCAAAATAAGGAATTTTGTATGTGAAGGGCCTTTTATTAATGAGATAGATTTAATGAGTGTTTCTAACACAGAGCCCCGATCAGAGGAGCAGAACGCAGAGAAGGACATGGGCAGGACGAAGAGGAGGAAAGTGGGAGCCCGTAGGTAAGCAGGTCAACCTGAAAGCCCCAAATCACCTCCCCCAACCTCCTGTCCTTCTGCACCTGTCCACCCCCCACTCGTGTTTCCGTTATGCTAGAGAGCACCCTGGTGTCTGGTCTTGCTCTCGTGGTATGGACTTGCAAGGTAGCAAGAGAAAAGATGTCCTTGTCTGCATGGTGTCAGGCATGGAGCTAGACAAGGAGGTGGCCCTGGAAGCGAACCAGAAATGAAGACAAGTGCGCTGTATCTCATGGGCTTCGTTAAAATTTAACTTGTTTCCTGCTTCAAAGGACACCATCAAGAAAATTAAAAGACAGCCCTCAGAAAAAGGGGGGGATATTTGCATATCGTGTATTCAGTAAGGGGTTCGTATCTAGAAATATAGAGGAACCCTTCAATTCAGTTAAGTTCAGTGGTTCAGTTGTGTCTGACTCTTTGTGACCCCATGGACTGCAGCACGCCAGGCTTCCCTGTCCATCACCAACTCCTGGAGCTTGCTCAACCTCATGTCCATTGAGTCGGTGATGCCATCCAACCATCTCATCCTCTGTCATCCCCCTTTCCTCCTGCCTTCAATGTTTCTCAGCATCAGGGTCTTTTCCAGTGAGTCAATTCTTCACATCAGGTGACCAGAGTATTGGAGTTTCAGCTTCAGCATCAACCCTTCCAGTGAATATTCAGGAGTGATTTCCTTTAGGATTGACTGGTTTGATCTCCCTGCATTCCAAGGGATTCTCAAGAGTCTTCTCCAACACCACAGTTCAAAAGTTGTAAGGAACACTTACAATTCAATATTAAAAGATAACCTCATTTTTTAAATGGACAAAAAATATGTCAGAATGTATGGGAATAGAGGAGTAGGGAGTGACTACGAATGGGCTCAGGGTTTCTTTTTGGGGGTGATAAAAATATTCTGGAGTAAGCTGTAATGGTTACATGACCTCGTGAATATCCTAAAACTACTGAATAATATATTCTAAAAGGGTGAATTTTATGAGATGTATGTCTGTAAAAAAATAATAAAACTGAAGACAGTTATAGAAGCTCTGTTCTCAGATATTCAAAGGTTAAATGACTTCCCTCAAGTCTGATACATCAAGTGAGCAAACCAGGACCCCAGCCCAGGGCTTCTGGCTCCACAGCAGCGCGTCTGCACCCTTTCACCCTGGTTTGAGGCTCCTTCAGCCCTGAGGGCCTCTTGCTAACAGCTGGTCTTTAACCATTCTTTCTCACAGGCCTGTATCCAACTCAAACTCTCGGCCAAACCGGCGGGGGCCAGCAAAGGCAGGCCAGAGAGAACACCTGCGGCCCCAGGCCCGAAGCAGCAGAGTCCAGGAGAGTGGGTGGTGCCCCATTTGTGCAGGTGAGCTGCTCGGGCACAGGGCTGCTTGAGGGGGTACTAGGCGTCCCTTGAGGGAGGAATAGGAGATCTGGGAGCGCTGCCAGGAGCCAGGTGAACTTGGGCCCCTGGCCTCTGTCATCTGTAGTTACGTACAAGTCTGCATTGAGCTCCTCCTCACGTTGTGTTCACTAAGCTGAGGAAGCGACCTTGGCTCTGTCCTCGGGAGAAATATGGAAAAAGCAAACTATAATGCTATCAACGAAGACCTAGAATTTCGTTCAAAACTTCTGCCTCCGTGACCAAATTCTGCTTCCCCTTAAGTCTCTGTTCAGGTGGTTCTTATTTGCCAGGTCTTCTCTGACCTCAGATACTCTCTCCCACTGAGCTCCTGCCGCGTTCTTTGATTCTCCTGGGCTTAGCACTTCTCACCCTGTGCTTTGTGACAGTTATTTGTGGTCACAAGTTATCTTTGCCCCTAGACGCCATAGTCCATGAGGACAGGCCTGGGCTTACATCCCTCAGCGCCTCCCACAGTGTCAGGCACATAGGACATACTCAAAAAATGTTTGTGACTGGATGTCATCAGGTATCATATATTCAACCCTAGTCAAATTTTCTTGTGAAAACAGCTGCATTTTGCCCGCAGATGTTCCCTTCAGGCTGCGTGGGGTGACCTCCCGGCCGGGAGTGGGCCCAGGGTTCTTACCTCCTTCTTTCCTCTCCCCCTCAGGCTCCTTCAGCGTTGACGTGCTTCCCCAGCACGCTGCCACTTGTGGAGGGGCCTCCCCGCCTGCCCCAGCCTCTCCCGCCTCATCACCATCTTCGTCTCCGCACGTACTGTGGGTTTCTTCCCCGGAGAGCTCGCCGCCCATTTCCTGGGTCCAGTGTCCTATCTGCGAGTTGCCGTTCTTGGCAGGAGAAATAGAAGAACATGCCAGCACGTGCGGGGAGGTCCTTTAGGCCTGAGCCGTGAAGTCCTGCGGCCTTGGCCCCCTCTGCCCTCTGGGACGGAAACGGACGAGGGGCTCTCTTGACAGCTGGGAGGGGCTGACGAGGCCAGGCCGCCCCCTGTCCTCCCCCCACTCATTCCCTTAGGACTCTGCCTGAGGGCACCTCCGGGCCCAGCCTGCTCCCCACTCCCAGTTGCCAAGGCTTCTGTTGCCATGGCACCCTACTCTCCCAAGGACGGCTCCATGTGTCTCTTCTTTGGGACTTCTGGGATAGAATTGGTGAGCTCTCAAGGGCTTCAGGACACAATCCAGAACATCTTCCACTCAGTGAGTGGTGTGTGTCCTCGTGCCCATTTTCTTGAGAGGAAAATTGAGGCCCAGTGAAAAGACAAGCACTACCCTACAGATAAGATCCTGCGGTGTCCTGGGAAAAGTGAGAGTGATTTTTGAGTATGAGCATGACCTCCAGCACCCCATGAAGTGTACTCTCAGTATCCTTTGGGACTTTCCTCCCTAGGATAATCAGGTAATAGTGTTGCTGTGTGTCTTTAAGCAAATTATTTATCTTGGGTCCAGAGTTAAACCTCAGTAACAGAAAAAAAAAATCCCATCCTCCTCTTGAGTTTTATGGGAATCACAGACTAAACACTAAGGAGTGGCTGGCTGTGGAACCCTGGGCGGATCCCAGGCCACATGAGCACACTGGGGCAGTTGGACCAGAAGGTCACTAAGGTCCCTTCCACCTGTGGTTTTCTAAAATATATTCCTACCTTTTTTGAGCATCTGTGTCCTCTCTCCTTTCCCAGAAGGTTTCGTTGTGTGGCACTAACACCAGTTCCCCTGGTCTCCAGGGTACAGGGCAGAAGGGGAGCAGCTGGGCCTGGCAGAGGGAGGGCAGGGTTTGGAAGGGGTAGGAAAGAGAAAGCTGGGCATAGCTAGGGGAGCAGACAGAGGAGCCGGAGTTCTCTCCTGCCGTCCCCGCCAGCATAGTTGAGTACAGCCATGGACCCCCTCACGGTAAGAGGCCTCTGCTCCCTGCCTTCCCCTGTCCTTGTCCCGTTTCTGGCTGTGATTAAAACAATAGATTGATTCAGAGGAGTGGGGGGGACAACGTAGCTGCCAGGCAGGTGGGGGACACCACCCTGTGGCGGGGAGGAGAGCAGTTGGAGGCCCAAACCTGGGCACAGAAAGAAGAGCAGTGAGGACAGGCTGGCCTGGTGGGAAAGAGGGGCAAGGCAGCACCAGGGGGTTGGAGGGAGTGCTGCCCAGAGCAGGAGAGGGCAGAGCTGGCGAGTTGGTGGAGGAGAGCCTGGTGGGATCCTGCCGCGAGGCCTGGTCAGCGCTCAGGGGCTTGGGAAAAACCCAGTTCAAAGACCCTCCTGTGTGGACGTGTCTGGACCTGTCCTTCGGAAGCTCTGGGACTTCGCCAGGGAGGAGCAGCTGGAAGAGGATATCAACAAGATGGGAGCAGATCCTGGAGAGATCCGTGTGCCCGCCTGGGGGTTCCACTCCCAGTGCAGCCCTGTCCTGCTTCAGTCTGCTCCTTCCCGGGCAGCCCACGTCAGCCCCACTGCGTGTGGCTTCCTGCAAGGTGGGAGTTGTGCTGAGGGAGGCGCCCCCCGTCAGAACTGAATGAGTAACTTGGATGAAGAGTGTGAAGAACTCTTTCCTAAGCTGAATCCGCACAATAAAATAGTGACTAAGAACATGTTTTTAATCTTTATATCTTCAGGAGATGTGAGAGTCTATGCCACTGGCTTTTAAAGCTGAAGGAAGTGGCCATAAACAGGAATGCAAGGGATGTAACTCTGGAACGTAGCTGCCAGGCAGTTACATTGGAAAAGGATTCTACCCTAGAGCCACCCTGCCCCTCTAGCACCTTGACTTTAGCCTCATGATATGATTTAGTTCTGCGTGAACTGTAAGAGAATGAATGTGTGTGGTTTTAAGCCACTCAACTTTAAAAAAAAAAATGCATTTTTCAACCAAGACCAATTTTTGAAATATTATCAGCATTTCATACCAGTCAATGGGATATTGTTGACTAACAGCTAAACGAAAATATACAAGAAGCTATTATGGTATGAAAGGGTATTTCTAAAACGATTAATCCCTGGAAAATATGGACATGAAGTATATTCCCTACACAGACATAACTGGGCGGGGGAGGACTTTCATATTGTCGTTATACAAGATGATCACATTATATAAGCTATACATACTAGAGTATATATCATTTAATGTAGAATTTAGTTTCAGAGTAAAACAGATAAAAGTGGTAGCATTGTTATTTTCCTTCTTAAAGGAAGGAAAGTGTTTACCTACCTACCACATTTGGGAGGTTTTGAAGCAGAGATTCCGGAAATCCAAAAGCTACCTACTACTACTAATTTTTATTTGAGTTGAGAAGTACCACGGAAGAATAGCTAGGAACACCAGCTTCTCAACCAAACTGCCTGGGTGACCACCCTGTCTAAGTGGCTTGGCAAGTCTTGGTTTCCTCTTCTGTTAAAGTGGGGACAGGGTGAAGTGATAGCTCCTGCCTTATAGGGTTATTTAAGAATTGAATGACTTACATACTTCTGAGGGTTTAAAAAAACTACCCGTACTTAAATACTATATGCTAAGTTGCTTCAGTCACATCCAACTTTTTGCGACCCTGTGAACTGTAGCCCACCAGGCTCCCATGTCCATGGGATTCTCCAGGCAAGAGGCTGGAGTGGGTCGTGATGTCCTTCTCCAGAGGATCTTCCTGACCCAGGGATGGAACCCACGTCTCTTCTGACTCCTGTGTTGGCAGACAGGTTCTTGACCACTAGCACCACCTGGGAAGCCCAAACATTAAGCGCACCTTAAAACAAAAAGAAACGTGTTTGGGATGAAAGTGAAAGTGAAGTCGCTCAGTCATGTCCAACTCTTTGTGACCCCATGGACTGTAGTCCCCCGGGCTCCTCTGTCCATGGGATTTTCCAGGCAAGAATACTGGAGTGGGTTGCCATTTCCTTCTCCAGGGGATCTTCCCCACCCAGGGCCTGAACTCAGGTCTCCCACATTGCAGGTAGACTCTACTGTCTGAGTCACCAGGAAGACTATAATGGTGGCTGGGTACAGAGGGTTAAGGGCTTGAAAATGGAAGGGTGAGGGAGGCCCCCAGTGAAGAAGGTTGGGGACTCGAGGTCTCACCCTGTCTGCTCCTTCATCCAGCCTCAACCTAACTGGACAGAGATCATGAACAGAAAGCTGAAGTTCCCCGCTCCACTGCTGGGGGCCATCCAGGAGGGACATATAGGCCTGGTGCAGCAGCTGCTGGAGGTGGGGGTCGAGGCCCCGGGCGGCGGGCCAGGCGGACCCCCCCGGAATGTGGAAGAGGCCGAGGACCGCTCCTGGAGGGAGGCCCTCAATCTGGCCATCCGCCTGGGCCACGAGGCCATCACTGATGTGCTGCTGGCCAACGTCAAGTTCGACTTCCGCCAGATCCACGAAGCCCTGCTGGTGGCTGTGGACACAAACCAACCCGCAGTGGTGCATCACCTGCTGGCCCGGCTGGAACGCGAGAAGGGCCGCAAGGTGGACACCAGGTCTTCCTCACTGGCTTTCTTTGACTCGTCGATCGACGGCTCCCGCTTCGCCCCCGGGGTCACGCCCCTCACTCTGGCCTGCCAGAAGGACCTGTATGAGGTCGCCCAGCTGCTCATGGGCCAGGGTCACACCATCGCACGGCCACACCCCGTCTCCTGCGCCTGCCTCGAGTGCAGCAACGCGCGCCGCTACGACCTGCTCAAGTTCTCCCTGTCTCGCATCAACACCTACCGCGGCATCGCCAGCCGCGCCCACCTCTCGCTGGCCAGCGAGGACGCCATGCTCGCTGCCTTCCAGCTCAGCCGCGAGCTCCGGCACCTTGCCCGCAAGGAGCCTGAGTTTAAGGTTGGTTTCTGCTCCCTCCTCCTGCCCTCAGTGCCCTGTATCTATCCTTCCACCAGGGCATGGCCGGGCCTCTGGTGGGTGTTCTGGGAAGAGAGAAAAAACGAAAGATATTCTCAGGAAACCTCCATTCTGATGGAGAGTGGCAGAATCCTCCCCTGAAGGGGATTCATTCTAATGGCAGACCGCTATCACTTCAGGGGCTCCTAGTCTCATGGGGGCAACACATACCCCACCCTAGGGGTGTCCTGGGTCTGTCTGATGGAGGAGGGAGAACACAGATAGAAAAACAGCTGGACAGACTTAGAGATGACCTTCAGTAGAACCTGTCCTTTCTGAATGCCTACTGTGTGGTCCCACCTAGAGCATCCTGTGTTGGGGCCTCGAGCTCATGATCACGTCAAGGTGGAAGAGGGCAGAGTGAGGCGGACAAGACTCCCCAGAGGCTCAGCTTCATTCGGGGCCTCTGTGGATGGTGCTACAGGGCTTCCAAGGGCCAGAAAATAGGTCAGGAGGCTACAGCTGCTGTGTGCAGGGCAGACTCCTTAGAGGATGCGGGATTAACCTTGGCTACACGACCAGGTGGTTTAACACAAGTGAAGAGGAGTAGGGAGGATATTTGATGTAGGGGTTCAGGGCAAGCAAAGACTCTCAGCTAGCAAAAGGCAACATGGGATGAGAGCAGGGGCTCTTTGCAGACAGAACACCTGAAGGGAAGGCCTGGAGCCAGGACTGATCAGGGGCCTTGAATTCACAGTCTAGTTCCATCCATCACTCATCCACTGACATCCTCTCAGTGCCAGCCTGGCTTGATCCCCGTGGTGACAACTACCATTAGGTGAGGAAGCAGGGATATTAGAACAGAGGCCTAAGGCTGGATGTGACCTCTGCCAGGTGAGCCGGGGGAGGAGCGTGCTGATTCTCTGGAGTCAAAGGATCAGAGAATGAGGGCCCCCCTTCCAGGAAGCAGGAAGAGCAGCCCTCTCCCAGGGCCTTTCCCTCCATCCCCACAGCAGCCCACAGAAGGAGACACAGGAATGACCATCCCCACCCTCCTGGCAGGGGACAGAGGCTTGGGAAGGGGACACGCCTAACGAAGGTGCTGCCACCTGAGGGACCGTGCTGGGCCTCCTGGAATCCTAGCCTGGATTCTCTCTGGTGTTAGGGCCCCAAGTAAGACCGAAGCTAGGCAGGGGAAAGTGGAGGCAAGAGCTGCCCACTCTGCAGCTTCCAAAACTGCCAGCATGTGTTTTCATATAAGGTGGCAAAAGTAAGGAACCCAAGAAGGCATGAAGACTGGGAGCAAAATCGAAACAGGCAGAGGGGAAGGAAAGGACAAGGGGTGAGCAGAGGTGATGGAGGGGAGGTCTGTGTTGAAATGACTCAGCGAGGAGATAGATGTGGTACCAGAGAAGCAATGTGATACAGCAGGTGCCTCGTTATAGCCAGGACAGGTGGGGTGGCAGAGAAGAAAGGAATAGATGGTTTAGGGTGACATCAGCTGTGGGGAAGTGTGGGCTGACCAACCGGGCTGGGCCCGCAGGATGGCCAGCCCACCTGGACTTTCTCTCTACAGCCCGAGTACATTGCCCTGGAGTCGCTGAGCCAGGACTATGCCTTTGAACTGCTGGGCATGTGCCGGAACCAGAGTGAGGTCACTGCGGTGCTCAATGACCTGGGCGAGGACAGCGAGACTGAGCCTGAGGCCGAGGGTCTGGGCCAGGCCTTTGAGGAAGGCATCCCCAACCTGGCGAGGCTGCGACTGGCCGTCAACTACAACCAGAAGCGGGTCAGCTGGGCCCTGCCCGCCTCCCCTGCCCTGCCCTGCCCCCTCTAGATGGCCCCTTTCCAACCCTAAGCAAGTCATTTCCCTGCCCTCAGGACCCCCTCATTATTTTTTTTTAATATTTATATTTCTTTGTGCCAGGATTTAGTTGTGGCATGTGGGATCTAATTCCCCATCCAGGGATCGAACCCAGGTCACCTGCATTGGGAGTACAGTCTTAGCCACTGGACCACTGGGGAAGTCCCAGGACCCCTCTTAGATCTTGATTCTGAGCACCCTTCTCTCCAGGCCCTTGATCCTATGGGTTCCCCACCCTCCCTTCTTACCGTCAGTCTAAGTCCCTAACCTCTGCCCAGCCTTGGAAGTCCCATGACCCAACCAGACCAGACTTCTGAGTTTTACTTGTTGGCCTGCTGAGTAGGTTTGGTCTGGGCTTTTTCTGTGGTTATACTTCAATATCTCACTCTATCCAGCAAGATTAGACTAGATCTCTCAGGGCTGAAATATCAAGTGATTCCATTATTCCCCATCTCATTAGATGCCCACCCCTAAGCCAAAGACATGTGCACTTTCTAGCCTCCCCCAGCCTATTACTCCTCCCTCTCACCCACCCTCAGATATCCTAGCCCACCAAGAGCTTAACTAGAAACCTTCCTTTCCAATGAATGCCCAAATCAGCAAATTCCACCTTCCCTGCTCCTCCCTTCCTCAAGACCATGCTGCCTGGTGCCCCACATCGCTAAGAAGACAAAGAACCCTCAGGGTTCTGGGACCCATATCCAGTTGTACCCACCACTGCCTGGCTTAGATTCAACAATGTGGGATCTGGAGAGTCCAGAAAATTCTTTGAGCTCAGTTTCTCCTTCATAGACTAGGAAACTAAGTCCCAAAGAGGGGTGGGGTCTGCCCAAGGTCACTTGGCAAGTGGGTTGCCTCTCTTCTTAGCTGGCTGGCCTGGCGAGAAAAGAAACATGGTTCACTTTCTACCCAGGGAAGTCAGGGCACCTGACTGAGTCCTCTTCTTCCTCCCTGGCCAGTGGTCACTCCCTCCGCTCACACCCTTCTCTGTTTAGTTTGTAGCACACCCCATCTGCCAGCAAGTCCTGTCCTCCATCTGGTGTGGGAACCTGGCCGGCTGGCGTGGGAGCACCACCGTCTGGAAGCTCTTCGTCGCCTTCCTCATCTTCCTCACCATGCCCTTCCTCTGCCTTGGCTACTGGCTGGCGCCCAAGTCCCGGGTACTAAGAATAAAAATAATGATAATTGTCATTTATTGAGCACTTGTTTTATGCCAAGCCCTGAGCTGGGCCTTTAATGTTCCTTTTAGGTAGTTTGAGGTGGTTCTGGAAGGTAGGCATTGCACCTGGATTTTACAGTGAAGACACAGGGAACAGAAATTCTCTCTTGTCCGCAGGAAATAGCAGAGTTGGGATTGAAACTGAGGTCTCTCTGCCTCCAAAGCCTGAGTCCTATATGCAGTCTCTCCTAATGAGACCCCCACCCCAACCTCAAATTCTTTGGGGGCCCTTTTGGACTCAGATATTTCTATTCCCTACTATGAGCCAGACATCATGCCTGGCACTGCAAATATAAAAAAGATCAAGACCCTGTAAACCAGGTGAGGAATAGGGTAAGCAGTGCTCCAGGAGGCAGGAAAAGGGCATCCATCCAACATCCCAGGGAAGGAGAATGCAAAGCATTAGAGAGACTGAAAGGAATTCTGTGCAGCTAAAGCGTAAGTGCAAATAGCAATTAGCAAATGGTGGGAAGCAAGCAGGGGCCCAGGTTCCACAGAACCTTATGCAATGTTGGGAGCCGCTGGAGGATTGTAATGAGGTGAGAGATCCTATTAGTTTTGTGTTTTAGAAAGCTCTCTCTCCTAGGGATATGAAGGATGGATTGGGGGAGGGGTGGGAGTCCAAGAGACTGTCAGAGTGCGTGAGAGAAAGGAAAAGGATTCAGGGATGACTTCAAGCTTCCTGGTCTGGGTGGTCGGGACCTTTTCTAGGATGGGGACACAGGAAGAAGAGGAAGACTTTTGATATCCAAAGATGATAAACTTACTTTTTAACATGGCTGTGATCGAAGAGCCTGGGGGACCACCCCCCCCAGGGAAAGTTACTTCTGTGATCCTCAGTTCCTAGCTTAAAAATGGAAATAATGATACCCACCTCCTACAGTTGTGAAGGAAAGCATCAACATGAAAGGGGAAACCCTAATATACAGTACATTCTTGATAAATGTCTGAATAAGTGAGTGAATGAAAGGAGACACATGGGGGCTGAGCGTTCCAGAAGTTCTCCTGGGAGGGGAGAGCTGTGAGCAGGACCCTGAGAAGCCTGCTCTCCTTCCTTCCCTGCAGCTCGGCCGCCTGCTGAAGGTCCCGGTGCTGAAGTTCCTGCTGCACTCGGCCTCCTACCTGTGGTTCCTCATCTTCCTGCTGGGAGAGTCCCTGGTCATGGAGACGCAGCTGAGTACCTTCCGAGGCCGCAGCCAGAGCGTATGGGAGACTTCACTACACATGGTTTGGGTTGCAGGTACATGGGTGAGGCCTTTTATTTGTGGTAGACTCCCTCCTGGGGACCCCCTCACTTTTCTTCACAGTGAGCACCCCTATACGGGGCGGCCCCTATAGATGCTCCCTGAATATGTAACCAGACCTCTCCGGGCTCTAGTTCACCGTGGGTTTCCCCTTCACCTCTAATCAGGGGATCTCACCCTGTGATAGATCTCTGAGTATGGACTCCATTCTTCCCCTACCCTGGCACTAGTCGCTACCCACTCTGGATATTCATATCCTCTTGCAAATAAGACACTGGTCCATGGTAGCCAGTAGTCCAGTGGTAGCTAACGGTAGCCAGCAAGTACAACACCAGGCAATCTGTCCCAAAGGTCATGGAGCAGAAAGACTCATAGACCAAATTAAGAGGCTTGAATCATACAGTTCATTACATAAGTACATACAAATGGTGTACTTATGATAGTGCTGTTTTAAGGACCAGAGGTGAGGTTTGAGCAGAGGATTCAGTAGCCAGAAGCTGCCTGGGCCCAGCACGTGATCTGTAGCAGAAACACAGGGGCGCATATGTATAGCTGCAGCTCACTAATCATCCTGGTGAGCAGCTATGACTTTTCTTTGCAATTTTGTTGCAGAGGACTTGTGAGGCCACTAGGTATTACCAGTGGGGACCTAATTTAAGATCAGATGAATCCTAAGGGCCTCATCTGTCTCGTGTATATTCAGTGTGTCACTAATATTGAGTGTCGACCCTGAATATTCTACGTGTTCACACACATATGCTCTGTGTGTGTCTGTGTGTATACACTCAGTCACTCAGTCATGTCTCACTCATTGTGACCCCAAGGACAGTAGCCCACCAGGCTCCTCTGTCCATGGAATTTTCCAGGCAAGAATACTGAAGTGAGTTGCCATTTCCTACCCCAAGGGATATTCCCGGCCCAGGGACTGAACCTGCCTCTCTTGCATCTCCTACATTGGCCCGCAGTTTCTTGGCCACCACACCACTTGGGAAGCCCAACACATGTGTCCTACTTGCTTTATTTGTCCAACATGTCCCCTGGATAACTAATTTACGTATGCTTAAGGCATATGTTTCATCCATTCTATTCTTTCCTTCTATAGCAAAACTGCATTTTCTCACACAGTTCAGCAAATGCAGTTGACAAGAATCCCCAGAGCTCTGCTGAGCATTTGGTTAGTCAGCTCAGCAGCTAGGTTGGGCACCTTCCTCATCTATCTTCTCTTGACTTATCTCTAGCTTAGTTGGCAACTCCCAAACCACCAGTAGACTAAGTCTGCTCCTCCACCCTGTAACAAGTCAGTCAGTGAGGCACGAAAGGAAATTTGGCCAAGAAACTCAGGAGAAGATAAGAGTGATCCAAGAGGAAAAGTGTCCCATCCAACTGTTTACTAATCATTATTGACCTGTATTGGGTGGAGGTGAAACCAGTATCGTTCCTGCCTACAGGGGAAGAAGTCTTAAGAAACAACATTCCTCATTTCTTCATGTAGTGAACACCTGCTGCTGGTCTGTTGTGAGCAAAGCCCTGAGAACACATGGATAAATTAATTAGGATCCTATCCAGGAACTTCTCTTGTGATCCGGTGGTTAAGACTCCACACTCTCAATGCAGGAGGCCCGGGTTCAATCCCTGGTTAGGGAACTAGATCCCACACACCACATTTAAAAAAGATTCTGCATGCCACAGTTACAGATCCCACATGCTCAACAAAGACTGAAGATCTGGCATGCTGCAAGTACGACCCTGCACAGCCAAATAAAGATATTTTAAATAAATAGCGTTCCATCCACCCATTCAACATACACCACTGAGCAATCATCCCACCTCCACAAGATGCTCTGTTGCCATGGAAACGGACTCAGTTCCCACCACGCCCTGCTTGTCTCCAGGCCCACAACCCCCTCCCCTTTCATGCTGTCCCAGCTTCCCCTCCTCCATCCGGTCTCAGCTCAAACATCACTCTCTGTGAGAAGTGAAGCTTTCCCTGGTTCCCAAATCAGGGTGAGGATCAGTTCCTGAACACTCCAAAGACAGCCTCTTCCCCTGCTCTCCTTCACCTTAGCACTGACCACTCTGGGCTGTAACAACTTGGCTACTTGCCCACCTCCCTCACTAGATTATGAGCCCGGGGAGGCCTGTATGTCTTCTTTACCACAGGATGCCACTGGCACATGATAGGAGCTTAATCAGTGTTTATGCAGTAGTGATTGCTGGGCCTTGTTCTGGGCACTGCAGACAAGGAGGTGAATCGACCACAGTCCCTGCCTTGAGGGGTTCCAAGTTCAGGGAGGAGAGGGGGACAGACCCAGAAAGAGATATCTTGCAGTGCTCCATGGCGACTCTCCAGGTGTTACTTTCTGAGTTTGTCAGCTGATCGGATCACTGAAACTGGCCCCACAGCCACTGAGTCTGCATCAGCCAGGAGTCCTTTTTATTTCCATGTAAGATCTTTGTGACATTGAAGCAGACTAAATGCCTACATTTTATTATCACTTTCAAGCCTGGGATGTTTTAGTTCCCCCTCACCTGGTAGAGAGGTTCCCCCCCAACCACGCCCACACACCCAGCTCTGACCTGGATGCAGGGGGTGCCTCACCCGGTGCTGGCGCCCTGCCGCCTCCTTCAGGGTTCCTGTGGTTGGAGTGTAAGGAAGTGTGGATCGAGGGCCTGCGCAGTTATCTCCTGGACTGGTGGAACTTCCTGGATATGGTCATCCTCTCCCTGTACCTGGCGGCCTTCACGCTGCGCCTCCTCCTGGCCGGGCTTGCACACAAGCACTGCCAGGATGCCCCTGATGGGGCTGCCTGCCACTACTTCACCTCGGCTGGTGAGTGCCCCTCAGCACAGCCCTGAATCCTCCGGCCCCCTCTCTTCCTTGGCTCTCAGCCTCAGCCCATTCCCCCCGGCACAGAGCGGAGTGAGTGGCGCACGGAGGACCCCCAGTTCCTGGCTGAGGTGCTCTTCGCAGTCACCAGCATGCTCAGCTTCACCCGCCTGGCCTCCATCCTGCCAGCCCACGAGTCGCTGGGCACCCTGCAGATTTCCATGGGCAGGATGATTGACGACATGATCCGGTGCGTACCGCCTCTGCTCTGGGCATCCTCCCCTCCAATGGACTCCATCTGACCTCCTTCTGAAGTTCCCCAGCTCTAGTTAGCACAGGGGTTCTTAACCTGGGCTCCTTGTACAGGTTCCTTGGAAACCCTGGAACTATAGGAAAATTTGGGACTGTAAATGTCAAGATACATTTCTCTGCAGAGAGGGTCTATACAGGCTGCATGCATGCTAAGTTGCTTCAGCTGTCCAACTGTTTGCCACCCTGTGGACTATAGCCCACCAGGCTCCTCTGTCCATGGGGTTCTCCAGGCAAGAACACTAGAGTGGGTTGCCATGTCCTTCTCCAAGAGATCTTCCCCACCCAGGGATTGAACCTGTGTCTCTTAAGTCTGCATTGGCAAACAGGCTCTTTACCACAAGAGCCACCTGGGAAGCCAGAGAGGATCTATAACTTTCCTCTAATTCTCAAAGAGACCTATGACTCCAAAGATCAAGAACCACCGAATGCAGAAAAAGCCCTTGGTTGGCATGCCAGTTCTGTTGCTGTCTCCATAGGCAACCTGGGGCTCCACTTTCCCATTTTTGAGGTGAGACACTGGACTCAGAGGTCCCTTTGGATGGTTTCCCCTGTACAACTGCTCTTGGAACTCATGGAATTATCTGGTCTTCTTGATAATTATCATCTAATCATTTATAGCCTACCTGGCCTTTTGCTCTAGTCAGAGCCCATAGTTAATGCCTGCTTCCCTGGAAATCCCCTGCCTGAGGTAGGATGGGAGTGGGTGCCCTTGGTGGGAAAATAACCTTGGTTACATCTGTGAACATCTTCAGCTCAGCTCAGCTTCTATCCCTCCCTGCAGCAAGGCAACTCAACTCACACACGGCTTTAACTCTGCTGGTGAGAAATCCTGTCCAGTAGGACTCTGACTCTCCCCAATCCCTGTACCACATCTCAGCATCTCAGTCCCTCCCTGGGAGCCTGGACCATCTTCAACTTTGACTGTTTCAACCCAGAACCCTTTATTCTGTAGGGAGAGTTTCTGCTTCAATACCCTTTCAATCCCTTCTCATTTCCCACCCCCTAATTTCTCTCTTCTTAATAATAACCAGGCTGAATGCTTGTCAAGTAGAGGCTGAGCCTAGGAGCCATCACCCCCATCCCTCTTTCTAGAGCCTCACTTCTCCCAGGGTAGAGCCCTGCTCTGACCCTTCCCCATCCCACCTCCTGCCAGGTTCATGTTCATCCTCATGATCATCCTGACTGCCTTCCTCTGTGGCCTCAACAACATCTACGTGCCCTACCAGGAGACCGAGCGGCTGGGCAAGTACGCCAGGGCAGAGGCGGGCCAGGCAGGTGGGAGTCTGGGCATTCTGGGCAAAAGGGGCACATGTACCAAAGCAAGGGGGTATGTTTGGAGATTAGAAAGACTTCCTCCATGGCTGGCACATGGAGGGGATTTTGAGAGAGGAGGCAGGAGAAGGTAGAGGGGCCAGGTCCTGGAGCTCTTGAAGGACCTGCCAAGAAACCTGCCTTAACCAACTTTAACCAACCTGCTTTACCCTGCCTTTCCCAGGCCACAGAGCTCCAAGTGGCCTCTCGAGCAATCATTCAATCATAAATTCATGAGTGCAACTACTTGATGGTTTTATTAATGATGCTGAAGGACTTGTGGTTGGATCTGTGGATGTCTGTCAAAGCTTTCTCAAAGTAAATGGAGGCTTTATTCAGACCAACCCTTTTTTCCAAGAATCCTTGTTCATGTTCTGGCTTCTGGATGTTGAAACTCAACTGAGTTGGTAACTCAGCTGACATAGTTTAAAGCATGAATCTTAGTGCTAGGGACAGGAACTACTCCTTCCAGCATCCTTCAAGGACCCTGGTGGGATCAGTCACTCCATAGTAGCATGAACAGGCTGAGCCCTCCTGCTCTTTGATGGGTGACAGCTAAGTAAAAGTATTTTTGCTAAAACCTCAGGTAGGTTGCATAATAGGCATCTGGACCGAGAGTAGTTAGGAGCATTTAAAGTCTGACAAACAGAAGTCCAGCACATCAGCTCAGCATTGAGAAAGAACACACTGAATGCAGTGTGGAGGATGGAAGAGGTATAGTTAAGTGTCCATCTCACCCCCATCTCCACCCAGAACATAAAGTCCCTGAAGACGGGACTCTGCTTGTCTTGTTCATGGCTGCGTCCTTAGCGCCTGTTCCTGGTACTGCTGTGTGCTCAATAAATTCTGGCTCAGAAACAGCAAGCAGTCCAAAGGGCTTCGTGGAAGCAGAGCGCCTTTGGCTGGGTCCCCAGGGTGAGGAGGAGTGAGTCTGGGTGGCCCCCAGGCTCATCTCCCACCCCTCACATCCTACTTTTCGGCCCACTGTGCCAGTTTCAATGAGACCTTCCAGTTTCTGTTCTGGACGATGTTTGGCATGGAGGAGCACAGTGTGGTGGACATGCCTCAGTTTCTGGTGCCGGAATTCGTGGGCCGGGCCCTCTATGGCATCTTTACCATCGTCATGGTGATTGTGCTGCTCAACATGCTCATTGCCATGATCACCAACTCATTCCAGAAGATTGAGGTACGTGAACTGAGGACAGCTCGGGCCAGAGGGAAGAAGAGAGAAAGGGAAGGGAAGGAATAGGATACAAGGAGTCAAGAGATTTGGGTTCCTGCTCTGTCGCCACTACTGCCTTGTTTTGAGACTGGGGACAAGTTTTCCTTTCAAGCTCTCAATTTCCTCATCTGTAGATTGAGGGTCTTGATGTTATTGTTTTTATCACACACAAGTCTAGCGCTCATTTCATATTAGGGCTGGGAGAAAGTGTGTGTTGTGGAAAAGTAGGTGGAAACATGAGAAGTGAGAGGGAAGGAGATGGATAAGTTAGGGTTTGGGGGCTGGAGAACAGGCTGGCAGAAATTGAATGTCAGAAGGAGGCAAGATGATGGGGAGGAAGTGGGAAGGGGGTTACAAACGGGAGATGTGGATGATAGGTGAGGATGGAGACAAGAATGGGGAGAAGAAAGTGGTGGGCACACAGAAGATAAGAGACCAGAGGATTTGGGGGAAATGGGGCAGACTGAGTGGGCAGGAGGGCTAGGCACCAAAGCGGTCCTTGCTGAGCCCCCACTTCCTGGCCCTCAGGACGCTGCTGACGTGGAGTGGAAGTTTGCTCGCTCAAAACTCTACCTGTCTTACTTCCGAGAGGGCCTGACATTGCCTGTGCCCTTCAATATCCTGCCCTCCCCTAAGGCCATATTCTATCTGCTCAGGTGAGGACCTCAGAGCCCTCACTCCCAAGCCCCCAGCACTCAGCACTCCCACCCCACTCCTGCCCCATCTCCCTGGAACCTTTCCCCTGACTAACCCCTTCCCACCATCTCAATGTCTCAGGAGAGTTTTCCGCTTCATTTGCTGTTGCCACTTCTGCTGCAAAACCAAGAAGCCAGACTATCCCCCAATCCCCACCTTTGTGAGTATCTCATGTGCTTGTTGTGAGTCTTCCTCACATCAGGCTTTAGCTGCACTCTCTGTACCATCCGTTTGTCTGAACACCCCTGGCTCGCCTGTCTTCCCAGGTATGTTTGCAGAAAGTCTACTCCCAGTTCCTACTCTCTCCTGTGGCCTTTCCCTCTGCCTGGCTCTGGCCATTCCCTAAATCTCCAATCCCATAACATTCAGTTTAAAATGAAGTCCATGCCACCCTCCTCTCAAGCCACCAATACCCCGTAATCTCCAGGCAAAACTTTTTGTCCTAAACTGAGCCAAGAAACTGTTGAATGTATTCCACAGTGAAGATTTAGAAGCTAAGGGAAGAATGCCCCCCACACTGGGAAATTCGAAGGTGACTGAGGCCTGAGAGAGGAGGGCAGGGCTCCAGCGGACTAACTTACCTCTGCTTCTCTGCTCCCTAACTCAGTCTGGCTTGGCATGGGACCCCTCCTAATTCAGATAGCATTGTTGCAGGGGGTCCTATCTTTTCCCCTTAAAACATGTTACCTGAGGGTCTCTCTAAGGCAGGGTCTCTCTAAAGTCAGCTCTGTGAAGCCATAGGCCAGCGCTGAGGCTCAGAGGCCCCTGGATCCCCTGATGAGGTAGGCCTTCCCTTATCTGATTGGTCAATAGTTTGTTTAATAAATACTTACCTAAGCACACCTATGCTGGAAATAAAGATATGCAGAATGGTGGGCCCTTGAAGTGCTGACAGTCTAGAGCAGCAGAAAGAAACGGCATGTAGGATCTTTCCTGACCAGGGATTATACCAGCATCCCCTGCACTGCAAGGCAGATTCTTAACCACTGGACCATCAGGGAAACCCACCATCTCCATATTCAGTCTGCAGACATTCAGCCTGAAGAAGCTGAGCAGCTTGGCTCAAGGCTCACAGAGGCAAAGTGACCAAGCTGAGATTTCAGCCTGTTTTCCAAGCCCAGCACTTTGCCATCTTCACCTCTGCTCCCTCTCTCTATTATCTGCCCTAAAGGCCTGACTTGCCTTCCTGGTTCTGTCCTGAGGTCTGAAACTGGACCCAGAACCAATCACTCTTTTACGATGGTTTCCATTTCCTTTGCGTGAGCTAGTCCATGGAAATGCATCCCCATATCCTTTAGTCTCCCCTCTGAGGAATCAGAGGAAGGACAAGGTTAACCTGCCCTGACTCAGCTCAAGAAAACCAAGGATGGGTTGGTGGCACGAGAGAGCTCAACTCTGTCCTGCTCAGCATTTCTCCTTGCCCACTCCCCTCTTCCTCCTCTTCCTCTACTAACCCTCACCCACCTCCCTCCCTGGTTCCCTTGCACTCAGCCATTCCACAGTGTGTGACCTCCATCCAGAATACCTGCCAGACCTGCACAAAGGTCTGGATGTGCGGCCTTCGGGGACACACAACTCTGCACAGACTATGCCTCCATCCTTCATTGCTTGGGGGAGGTTGCAGTGAGGAGAGAAAGGCTAAGGGGTGAGGAATCCCGCTTACTCTCCTGTCTTCCCATCCCAGGCCAATCCTGGGGCAGGGGCAGGGCCTGGGGAGGGAGAGCGTGGATCCTACCGGCTTCGGGTCATCAAGGCCCTGGTGCAACGCTACATAGAGACTGCCCAGCGGGAGTTTGAGGAGACTCGTCGGAAAGGTTAGTTGCTTCCTTCCAAGCCTTTCCCATTCCTGTCCCTTGCTCATCTGGAATACCCAGCCTCACACCCCTTGTCCAGCCTGCAGTTCTCTCTGTGGCCCCCTCTGACCCACCCTCGGAAGCCACAACTTGCAGAGAGAGTGTGCGCCCTTGCACGCAGTAACCCCTGGCCCCACCCCCCATTCAGACATTTATCCCACTCCCTTCGTTCATCCCTTCGTTCCTACCTTCATTTATGTGTTCATTTATTCTCTCAGCCATTCCCTTATGCTTTCACTCTTTCACTTTATTCATCATTCATTCATTCATTCAATCAGAGTTCGTTGCTATGCCCCCTTGTTCCCAGCAGGGACACATGGGAAGCTTTCAGTTTGGTGAGGAAGAGAAACCACCTCCTTAGTCAGGAAGTGCTTTAAAAAAGAGAAACAAATTGCAGTGGGAGCTCAAAGGAGAGGAAGAGCCTATCATTTTGAGAGGCTCGTGGGAAGGCAGAAGACTAGAGTACTAGAAGCTGGAGAGAGAGAGAGGGTTGGGTCTGCACTCGGCCCTGAGGGTGGGTGTGAGCAGGACAGATGTACCTGGGGAAGAGGAGGACTGGGCAGATATACAGATATCTACCCATAGACAATTCTCATCCCTATGACTCCTCACCCCTCGGTCCATAGGACCTTCATTTTGCTATCTTCTAAACCCATCACAACCCCAGCTCTGCTGATTCATCCACCCCCGATGCAGCCTGCTCACCTGGCCCACAACCCATTGCCAGTCCCTCACTTCCTCCAGTTCTCCTGCTTCCAGATGCTCCAGCATACCCTCCCCTGTTGAGGGTAGAAATGGACCAGGGCAGACTCATCTTCTGAGAGACCCCCCATCTCTACTCCTACCCCCTAGACCTGGGCAACAGACTGACAGAGCTGACCAAGACGGTGTCTCGACTGCAGAGTGAGGTAGCAGGCGTGCAGCGGGCTGTGGTGCAGGCAGGGCCACGCCGGCCGCCCAGAGGAGCCAGCATCCTCAGTCGCTACATCACCCGAGTGTGCAACAGCTTCCAGAACCTGGGGCCCCCCATCCCTGAGACCCCAGAGCTGACAGTGCCAGCGGCAGTGGGGACCCAGGAGTCATCAGAAACAGGGCTTCCGGATGCTGGAGGGGCCCGGGCTCCAGCCTCTGGGGAATCTGGCCCCTCCTCCCCAGCTCACGTGTTAGTGCACAGGGAGCAAGAATCCGAGGGGGCTGGGGACCTGCCCCAGGAGGCAGACCTGGGAGCCCAGGGGGGGACCTGATGCTGGGGGAGGGTCCCTTCTTCTGTTGCTGACTAGAGCAGCCTCGGAGAAGGCAATGGCACCCCACTCCAGTACTCTTGCCTGGAAAATCCCATGGACGGAGGAGCCTGGTAGGCTGCAGTCCATGGGGTCGCGAAGAGTTGGGCACGACTGAGCGACTTCACTTTTGCGTTTCACTTTCATGCATTGGAGAAGGAAATGGCAACCCACTCCAGTATTCTTGCCTGGAGAATCCCAGAGACAGAGGAGCCTAGTGGGCTGCCGTCTCTGGGGTCGCACAGAGTCAGACACGACTGAAGCGACTTAGCAGCAGCAGCAGCAGAGCAGCCTGGATAGCTGAGGGCGGGGTCACTTCGTGGGAGCCCCTGCTGCTTTTCTTGCCTCAATAAAGCCTCTGCTCTGGAGCTCAGATGTCTCCAGAACGTGTGAGAATCTCTGTCTTATAATGTTTTGAAATCACCAATGCCGAAATGAACCCTGGTGGGAGCCAGAACACAGAGAAATGGCTTGCTCTGGGGACCCGATACCTTGGGCTTAGGATCCTACATTGAGCTCCTTCAGACTTTTGATGAAACTGAGGCTGGGTGGCAAGGGTCCTGGTTTGAAAACAACCCCTCTGACCTTCAGTAAGTTGCTTCCTTCCTTGGCTCTGCATTCCTTGTCAGACAAACAGCCGAGGAAGCCATCTGTCCCCCTTCCTGCCTTCTGGGCTGTTGTGAGGAACCTCTCTGTCTATTAAAGCATCTGGGGGTGCAGGCTATGGTGTGTGACAAGGGTCTGCACCTGGACCATGTCTAAAAGTGATCAAGAAGCCATTCATTTTAGTCCCTGAGTCCCATAAGACCGAAGCAGGGCAGAGAGTCCAGTCTCATGAAACAAAGAAGTCATGAAGTTTGATGTCATCACACTGCAGCTCTGTTTAATGGAGTGGCCATCGCAGCACCACCCTTGCTTGTTCCCAGGAGTCCCCATCACAGAGCGGGGCTCCCTCCACCCTACCATGGCCTCAGATCCCCCGACATCCTGGTTGAAGACATGGCTGCTAGGTCTGGGTCTGAAACCATCTTGTTGCTTCTCCAGGCTCTTCAAACCCTCCCTTCTTCATCTGGATGTCACATGTTCCCAGGACTCCTAAGTGGCAAGCATTGAACGTTCAGAGCCCAGCTCCTAAGAGCTGGAACCCCCAAGAGGCCAAGAGCAGGGTCTTTCAGGAGAGCAGAGAGAAGGCCCCTTGGAGAGTGAGTCTGCCTGCCAGCCTGCTGGAGAGAGAAGAAAAGGCAGTAAATGGTCAGCAGGGCCAGTGGGGGAGTCAAACAGCCGAGGGAGGGACCCGAGGGTGACTCACAGGGCACAGACTCACAGCTCAGCCTCTTCTTCTCTGCAAAAGACACCAGAGTGAGGCCTCCAGGTAGACAGACCCTCACACTGCAAACTTCCCTTCCCATCAGGCCCTGGCAAGGCCACTCCTCATCACAATCCACCTTTCCCTTTTCCCAAATACACGTCTTACTTCCCTTCCTCCTCCTCCTGCAAGAAATCTTCCCCGTTTGCCTTTCCATCCCTGCCCCACCCTGGCTCAGTCACTCTGTTCTGCCTCAGCCCTGGGGAATAGCACATGTGGGTCCCATCAACCCACGACGCCCATGGCCTCCTGAGATCTGAAGAAGTGCTCCTGCCACTTTCCTCTGCTTATTGCCCTCCCTAACCAGGTTCTTTTGGTCTATTAGACTGTGTAGCAGAAGGAAAATTTTGAGAACATTTAGAGAACCATCTGAAAATATCACATGTGCAGGAAACACTTATCTGACTATCTCTGAGCTGGCAGAACCTGAGTCACAGAGAAAAATATCTCCAACTAGCTTCTGGCCTTCAACGTCCTCATTAATCACGTGGGTCTCTTGAAGGCCCTGGGGACTGAAATCAACTGGGGACCTCCTGGCAGTCCTGCTTCCCTCATGCATGGCTCACCACCCAGATAGGCGCAGTTAAAGTAGCTGCACATCTGATCACTGCTGGAGAGAGTCACCAGGCTTTTGTTTCCATCCTTAGAGAAACCTGTCACCACGAAGACTTCATGTGGGGGGATCAGCACCTCACGCTCTTTAGGAAAGACAGACAGGGCCTGGATGGGGGCCCCAAAGCAAGTCCTTAGAGAGAAGAAAGTGGCATTACCAAATCCGCGGGCCACTGTCTCATCCAGGGAACTGGAGGTAAACTGGCCCAGGCGGATAGAGTCCCCCACACTCTTGGGTTCAAAGTGAATCCTGCGCACGCCACGGAACACCATCTGCCCAGGTTCCCTGCTGCAGCCCCCACCACCCCGCAGCAGCTGCAGGGCCCGGGTCAGGTAGAAATGCAGGGCCTTGAAAGGGAAGTGGTTCATGTAGGACTCCCAGGAGCCACCGCCAGTCCGCACAGCCTGGTTCAGCTCCCGGTACAAAGTGTTGGATGAGTTGGTGTAGACCATGATGGCGATTCCGTGCTGGCTTCTGAAGCCAGGAGGCAGAATGAACCCTGGACGTTTTTGCTCCCAGGCCTTCTGGGCTGTCTCCCAGGACTCTCGCAGCAGGGCATGGTCGGCCATCTCCTTCTCTAACAGAAGCACTGCTTTCTCCTCCATCTCCTCCGAGCAGCCCACATAGGCATCATCGAATGTGTCTGGAGCCAGGCTCAGGTTCTGGATGGAAATATTCTGCGGTAATGGAGAAAAGGAAGAGAGAAGCCACACAGGAAAACATATAAGTTCAGGGTACTGGAGAGAGGTCCTGGTGGAAGATCAGTTTAGAAACACAGAATCTCAGTCTGGGACTTCCCTCGCAGTCTAGTGCTTAAAACTCTGAGCTCTCTATGCAGGAGGCAAAGGTTCAATCCCTGGTCAGGGAACTAAGATTGGCTGCACTGTGGGACCAAAAAATACTCCCACCCCCCAAATGCTCCCAAATCTCATTTCTATGCCCAAAACAGAGTGTGAAATTTGGCAAGAGCTCCAAAATTTAAATAACAGGCACTGCTGCTGTTGCTGCTACTGCTGCTGCTAAGTCACTTCAGTCGTGTCCGACTCTGTGTGACCCCATAGACGGCAGCCCACCAGGCTCTCTCGTCCCTGGGATTCTCCAGGCAAGAACACTGGAGTGGGTTGCCATTTCCTTCTCCAATGCATGAAAGTGAAAAGTGAAAGTGAAGTCGCTCAGTCGTGTCCGACCCTCAGCGACCCCATGGACTGCAGCCTGCTGGAGTCAGTCAAATATGGGTTAATTCCTGAATTCACTACTTACTGCTTGTGAGATCTTGGTCAAGTCTCAACTTTTCTGGGCTCAGGTTCTCCCCCTATACACTGAGGATATTTCCAACCTCATAGTTATTGTCAGGACTACGTATAGATCCTCACTGTGTACTAAGAGGAGTCATCTATCATTAGAGAGGGTCCTGCACGTGGTGGGACGTGGGGCTGGTTGACCTCCAAGCACATTTCTGGCTCTGAGACTCACTGTGCAGATGACATACAAATATGCACTCAATCTCCAATGACCTGACCCCATGCCCAGCCTGACTCTTTCCTTCTCCCACACAGGCGTGTAGACACCACACCAGGGCCCTGTCAGCTCTGAGACTCAGTCCTCTCCTGCTCTAGAAGCCTGCATCCTCCACCCTGGGGTGGGAGTGGGGAGGAGGTCAAGCCCTGGTCTGGGAGGGGCTGCAGGAGGGTCGTACACAGGTAACCCTAAGGAGAGTGTGCAGGCTGGGCCCTGGGTGGGAGATGGGAAGTGAGAGGAGGAAGCTGGAGGATGCCTGAGGGAGGAGGGTGTGAAGGGAGGAGGGTCACAGGAGGACCGGTGGGTAGAGGTGGGGTTCTGGCAGATGGAGTAGGAACTTGGGGCTCCCTGCAGTGATCCTGAGAGGAAGAGGGTTCAGAGGATGACATCTCAGAGAAGCATCCCTGGGAGGGATCTCTGAGGAGCCAGGCAATGGGTCCCCCCCAAGTGTTCCTTACGTGGCAGCAGATAGTTCCCTCTTGTTACCTGCCAGGGGACAGACGGGCGGACACCGCTGCCGAGGGCGTGGAGGCTGAGGCAGCTGAGGGCGATCAGCAGAGCTGCCAACATTATTCCTCAGAGACACTTGGAGAGTGAGATCCAGCTGAGGGTGGGACCAGCGATGGTCCAGGCTTGGCTTCGATGGGCTGGGGGACAGAGATTTGGCCCGGCAGGGCCTGGGCGGGGCCAAGGGCGGGTCTAAGTGAGTGGGCGGGGCTTGGGTTTTAGCATCCGCCGCCTTCACCCCAGCACAACATCAGTCTTTGCTCCCCTCCTCCCGGCCGCCCTGCCGGAGTGCTCAGCAACTTTTGCCCCGGGGGTGATATAGGCGGATGGGTAATTTGGCTCCGCTTGGAAAGAGAAGGAAATGGGAGCCAAGGACCCACCTGGAGGTGGCGAAGACCCAGAGCGGGAAAAAGCACTTAAGTTTCCGGGCAGCGGGGGCTGAAGTCTATGCGGGCGCTACGATGTCCCCTGTCCCCGAAGTCCTGCAGATCAACAAAGTCCGCGGCTAAGTATAGCACCGGTGGCGGTAACCCGACACCTCTCTTCCACAATAACACGCTGGGGCTGGGGGAGCGGGACTGAGGGCTGTAACTCCCCTTCCCAGTGACTGCGCGGTCTTTCTCGAGGACCTTGTCTTCTAGCAAGACCAGAGCTAGAGACGGGGAATTTTGAGACGTGGTCTCTCCCTCGGGAGGGCCCTCACCGCTATGGCCGGGCCTCCAGACCAGTAGGTGGAGGGGACCAAAAGGGTTCCGCCCGCTGAGAGGTCACCACTTGTGCACTCGTTGATTTGCATACAATTTGCATATGGCCAACTGTTGGTTGACGTGTACTCCAGCATCTGAGCGCTCTCCACCCCTCTCCTTTCTTTTTACACCCCTTCCCTTCGGTAAGCCTTGCCCAGATGCAGGGCTGTCTGCCTGACATCCTCAGGGGCCAGTCCCCCCCTCCACAGACCCTCTGTCCCCTGACCTCTCAGACTCAGGTGACCCCATGTTTATAAACAGTAACCTTTCCCCTCATTTCCCTGGCTTGCCTATAAATACCCAACTTTGTGTTTTCGATGTCCCCTGGGAGGTAATGGGAGAAGGGACCAGTGAGGAATCAGTCAGCAGCTCTGGGAAGAGCTTTCTGGCAGCATGAACCTCTGGGGGTGGCAGGGTTCCTCCCCCAGAGTGCCCAGAGGACCGAGGAGTCCAGAAACCAGGATTAAAGAGATGTGCCTGCTACCTGCTGTGTCTGATAAGTGTAAAAGGTTAGGTTTATCCCAGGGCCTACACCTGGTCTGGCTGAGTAATTCAGTCCAATCTTTATTCCCTCATCTACTCAGGCTGCCAGCCAAATAAAGAATTTCCTTCGCCTAGAATACTGCTTCCTCCAGAAATCCTTTCTGAAGACCAAAAAGGAAGACAAGCTGTGTCCAGGGTTGAGGGAGGGAGGTGAAAAGAGGGGCATCCCAAGGAGTTCCCTGTTGGCCTAGGGGTTATGATTTAGGCATTCATTCACTGTGGTGGCCCTGGTTCAGTCCCTGGTTAGGGAACTGAGATCCCACAAACCAGAACATAAACAAAAGAGAAGAGAGGCAGTCCCAAAAACCAGACTGCTTGTTGGCAAACACAGCAAATCAAGACGAGTTCTTTCATCCCCTTCCAGTTAGACTGGCCCCCATAAGCTCTCCAAGATTAGAAATCAGGAGTCACTCTGCTGTTTTACATTACTGTGAAAAACAGCATCTCACCTACATATCCTGATGCCTCTCCCCCTAGAGTGTCCTGAGCACTGACAGTTGCTGGAACTGAAGATACTATACTGTCTGGGACAACTAGGCATGAAGGGACACTCCCTGTGACAAGATCTGCTGGTATCGGTATTTTGTCCTCTCTCTATCCTCTGGTTTTGGGAATTGCTTCTCCCATTGCGAGACTTGGCTTCAAGAGATGGAGTCAAATCTAGTAATTGAGCAGTGAAGCAGACAGTCCTCCAAGATCACATGGCCAATTAATGCTGGAGTTGGGACCTGGACTCTCTACCCTGGGAATCTCTTCTTGCTCCTCAGGTGAGTCTCCATGCTCACTTGAACGGATCAATAAGGAGATACTCCCTGAGGCCAGGAATTTTGAATGCAGGACCAAACCCAGAGGGGAAGCAGTTGTTCCAGCCTGGATCCTTGATTTCTCTCTGGATTCAGGGATTCCCTTTTTCATGAGAAGAGCTCTGGCCCAAGCACCCTAGGCAGAGGTTAGTGTTCTGAGCCTAGAGGAGACATCCAGAAATAGATGGGGAGTTCAATTCAGTCACTCAGTCGTGTCTAACTCTTTGTGACTGCATGGACTGCAGCATGCCGGCTCTCTGTCCTTTACCAACTCCCAGAACTTGCTCAAACTCATGTCCATCAAGTCGGTGATGCCATCCAACCATCTCATCCTCTGTCGTCCCCTTCTCCTCCTACCTTCAATCTTTCCCAGCATCAGGGTCTTTTCCAATGAGTTAGTTGTTTGAATCAGGTAGCCAAAGTATTGGAACTTTAGCTTCAGCATCCAATGAATATTCAGGATTGATTACCTTTAGGATTGACTGGTTTGATCTCTTTGCAGTTCAAGGGACTCTCAAGAGTCTTCTCCAATACCACAGTTCAAAAGCATAAATTCTTCAGCACTCAGCTTTCCTTATGGTCCATCTCTCACATCCATACATGACTACTGGAAAACCATAGCTTTGACTACATGGACATTTGTCAGTAATGTCTCTGCTTTTTAATATGCTGTCTAGGTTGATCATAGCTTTTCCTCTAAGGAGCAAGTGTTTTTGAATTTCATGGCTGCAGTTACTGTCTGCAATGATTTTGGAGCCCAAGAAAATAAAGTCTGTCACTGTTTCCGTTGTTTCCCCATCTATTTGCCATGAAGTGATGGGACCGGATGCCATGATCTTAGTTTTTTGAATGTTGAGTTTTAAGCCAGTTTTTTCACTCTCCTCTTTCACTTTCATCAAGAGGCTCTTTAGTTCCTCTTCACTTTCTGCCATAAGAGTGGTGTCATCTGCATATCTGAGGTTATTATATAGATGGGGAAGTGTCACATTTTTGAGCAGCTGTGTGGGAGAGGCAGGTGTGGGATTTGATGGTATAAAAGAGAAACCCGCCCTCCTCCCCTTGTGGTTGTCATTAGAGACCAGCTCTCCTGCCCTGGAGAAAGTCAAGGTAAGGGGTACAGCAACCTCCTCCTGGGCACTGGGGATGGAAAACAGTTTCTGAAATGGAAAGTTTGGGGTGTTAATGGTAGAGTCATAGCGATCATTAGGAAAAGTTTCAGGAAACCTTTTATCTGTCTTTTCAGGACACTGTAACAAAATACCACAGACTGGGTAAATTATCAACAACAAGCACTTCTTTTTAACAGTTCTGGAGGCTGAAAGTTTGAGACCTGAGTGCTAGCCTGGTCAGATGAGGGCCTTTTCCTGGTTCATAGCCAGCACCTCCCCACTGGGTCCTCACAGGTTGGAAGCTGCTGGGGAACCCTGTGGGGTCTCTTTTATAAGACTGCTGCTGCTGCTGCTAAGTCGCTTCAGTCGTGCCCGACTCTGTGCGACCCCATAGATGGCAGAGCCCCACCAGGCTCCCCCGTCCCTGGGATTCTCCAGGCAAGAACACTGGAGTGGGTTGCCATTTCCTTCTCCAATGCACGAAAGTGAAAAGGGAAAGTGAAGTCGCTCAGTCGTGTCCGACTCTTAGCGACCCCATGGACTGCAGCCCACCAGGCTCCTCTGTCCATGGGATTTTCTAGGCAAGAGTGCTGGAGTAGGGTGCCATTGCCTTCTCTAGCAATCCCAATCATGAGGGCTTATGAACTAATAATCTCCCAGAGGCCCCACCTTCTAATACCATGACCCCAGGCATTAGAGTTCCAGCATATGAATGTTGGGGAGACTACTTCACATTATATGGAGGGGTTTGGGATACTTAGGGAGGTTTCAGGCCATTGGGAAATTTGGGGATTTCTGGGGAAAAATTTGGAGCCACATCCTCAGTATGAAATGTTCATCACAGGCTTGGATGAGGGGAAACTGGAAAGAGGAGTGTCCTGAGCAGGATGAAGGAAGGACAGAAGGGCAGAGGCTGGAAGATGAAATCAGGGGTATCCCAGAGAGTTCCCTGGTTGCCTAGTGGTTAGGGTTTTGTGCTTTTAATGCCAAG
Source organism: Cephalophus harveyi (assembly GCA_006410635.1). Lineage (NCBI taxonomy): Eukaryota > Metazoa > Chordata > Mammalia > Artiodactyla > Bovidae > Cephalophus > Cephalophus harveyi. Next base: position 131,346 of record SJYT01012774.1, read on the forward strand.
TTCAGTTCAGTTCAGTTCAGTCACTCAATTATGTCCAACTCTTTGCGACTCCATGAACCACAGCACACCAGGCCTCCTGTCCATCACCAACTCCCAGAGTCCACCCAAACCCATGTCCATTGAGTCAGTGATGCCATCCAACCATCACATCCTCTGTCGTCCCCTTCTCCTGCCCTCAATCTTTCCCAGCATCAGGGTCTTTTCCAATGAGTCAGCTCTTTGCATCAGGTGGCCAAAGTATTGGAGTTTCAGCTTCAACATCAGTCCTACCAATGAACACCCAGGACTGATCTCCTTTAGGATGGATTGATTGGGTCTCCTTGCAGGGACTCTCAAGAGTCTTCTCCAACACCACAATTCAAAAGCATCAATTCTTTGGGGCTCAACTTTCTTTATGGTCCAACTCTTACATCCATACATGACCATTGGACAAACCATAGCCTTGACTAGATGGACCTTTGTTGACAAAGTAATGTCTCTGCTTTTTAATATGCTGTCTAGGTTGGTCATAACTTTCCTTCCAAGGAGTGAGCGTCTTTTAATTTCATGGCTGCAATCACCATCTGCGGTGATTTTGGAGCCCAGAAAAATAAAGTCAGTCAAGGCCCAAGTTTAATCCCTGTCTGGGGAACTAAATGCCACATACAATAGAGCATGGCCGAGAAAAAAAAAAAAAAAAGAAGAAAAAGAGTGGCATTCTAAAAAATTCAAATCGCTAGTCAGGCAAACACAGCAAACCAAGACAAGTTCTTTTGTCTTCTTCCAGTGAGACTGGCCTCCCAAAGCACTCCAAGAGTAGAAATCAGAAGTCACTCTGCTGTTCTCCATTATTGTGAAAAACAGCATCTCACCTACATATGCTGATGCCTCTCTCCCTAGAGGGTCCTGAGCACTGACAGTTGCTGAAACAGAAGATACTTACTGTCTGGACAGCTAGGCCTGCAGGGATACAACACAGGACCGGATCCACTGGTCTCATGGTTTGGGATGTTAATGGTAGAGTCATAGAAATCACTGGAAAAGTTTCAGGGAGCCTTTTATCTTAATCTGTTCAGGGTGCTATAGCAAAATACCACACATTAGATAACTTATCAGCAACAGACATTTACTTCCAACAGTTCAGGAGGCTTAAGTCTCAGATCTGTGTCACATCTGGTGGGATGAGGGCACTTTTCCTGGTTCACAGCCAATACCTTCCCATTTGGGTTCTCACAGGTGGAAGCTGCTAGGGAGCTCTATGGGGTTTCCTTCATAAGAACAGCAATCCCAGTCATGAGGGCTCATGAACTAATCATCTCCCAAAGTCCCCACCTTCTAATACCATCACATCAGGCATTGGAGTTCCAGCATATGAATTTCAGGGAGACACATTCAGACTATTGCATATTTGATGGAGAACTTTGGGATATTTAGGGAGGTTTGAGGTGATTGGGAAATTTGGGGATTTCTAGGGAGGGATTTGGAGCCACACCCCCAATAGGGAATGTTCATCACTGGCCTGGATGAGGGGAAACCAACAAGAGAGGTGCCCTGAGCAGGATGACAGGAAGGACAGAAGGGCAGCAGCTGGGAGAGGAAAAGGGGTTGCCAGTGCCTCCACTTCCTGACCTCCCAGACCCTCTCTGCCACTCTGGCCCCCACACCACTGCCCCCAAACTGGTCACTAAGCCATCAATCCACCTGCTCTGCAGGGGTCTCCATTACTACCGACACCCAGAAAGCCTCTCAGACTTTCAGCAAACATGCCAGGAGGCCTCATGTGTGCCTGGCCTTGGGCTGAGCCCTGGGGACACAGAGTGGGTCATACCTGGTCCTGCCCTCAAGGAACTCACAGGCCAGGATGGGGGGCAGACTCAGAAGGCAGCACAGTATGATCAGTGACAGAGGAAAGCGCAGGGTGATTCGGGAGGCCAGAGGAGTCGGAGGACTTCTTGGAGGAGGTGGCCCCTAGGCTACTCCTGGAAGAGTGGGTAGCAGCAGAAGGGCAGCCCCAGCATGTGGAGGGAAGCAGCAGCGCCTCATCTGGGACTTTGTGCTGTGCCATCCATGTGAAGCAGGTGTGGTGGGGCATGAGGCTGAAGAGGTCTGGCAGGGCCAGGCCACCTAGGGCTTCAAATGCCAGCTCCAGGAGGTTGGACTCTGTCCTGAGGGTAGGAGGGGAGTTTTGCTTTGTTCTATTGCCTTCTTTTTTCTTTCTTGATGTGTTTTCGTCCCTTCCTGCATAATTTTCATGTCTGTATATTGAGATATTTCTCCCAGTCTGGTTTGGCACGGAGGGTTCTGAACCAGGTGAGGAACATGGCCTGCTGTGCTTTAGAATCATTTTTCTACATGCTCCAGGGGAGCAGGTGAGGAACCCGACAAGCTGTGCTTCAGACTCATTGTTCTCCCTGCTCCAGGGGAGGGTGGAGTTGCAGGGGTGACTGTGACGGCAGGGAGACCAGGGAGAAGCCAGGGGCTGACTGGAGCCCTGGTGGTGATGGGAAAAGGAAGGACCATTGAAGAGGGACCCATACTCTGCACAATTAGTTGGCAACTAATTTACTGTTTGATAAATGACTGAATGAATGAAAACCCAAGTAACCATCTAGGGTGACTGGATGAATAACAGGATAGTAGATTACATGAGACTATTCTGATGGCAAGTTCAGAGGAAGCCCCTGAGCTGGATGAAGTGCAAAGAGAAATTCATCACAAGGATATTAGGGTATGTCTCGGTACACAAAGACCAGAAGTGAAGAGTCTCTAGAAGCCCAAGGAAGAGTCTCACTCTGCCTGTGCCTTGGTGTCAAAGCAGCTCTCTTTGACTCTCAGCCCTCCCTGCCTCTTTCCCTGGAACTTCTTCCCTCTCTGACTTCAGTATGCCTACGCTGCTGCTGCTGCTGCTAAGTCGCTTCAGTCGTGTCCGACTCTGTGCGACCCCATAGACGGCAGCCCACCAGGCTCCCCCGTCCGTGGGATTCTCCAGGCAAGAATACTGGAGTGGGTTGCCATTTCCTTCTCCAGTGCATGAAAGTGAAAAGTGAAAGGGAAGTCACTCAGTCGTGTCCGATTCCTAGTGACCCCATGAACTGCAGCCTACCAGGCTCCCCCATCCATGGGATTTTCCAGGCAAGAGTACTGGAGTGGGGTGCCATTGCCTTCTCCCAGTACACCTATGACTTTCAAATATCTCTTGCTGTCCATTCTGTGCCATCTCACATCCACCCCTGGAGAGTCCACGTGTGCCAAACTCCCTCACCCCCACCCCCTGGCAAACCTGATCCTTTACTCAAAATGTTTTTTTCATTGAACACCTACTAAGTGTTGAGATGAGCAAGGTGAGCTTACAATTCTACTCTGCTTTCCTCTATATTTTCAACTTAGAGCAGGGGAACCTTGTTATCCTTGAGTGTTTCCAAGAGTGCTTGCCTTCATTTCCCTCATCTCATCCCCTAAACCATACAGACATAAAATCCAGTCAATTCTACCTAGTAACAATGGGTGCACTCTCAGTGCCCACACCTTAGTCTGACCACATGATTCAATGTCCTCAGTCTGACTTCACCGTTCCCTATCCTGAAATCTTTTATTGCTGTGCTTCTGCAGGGCAGAGATGCGGACAGAAACAAGCCAATGGAGAGGCAGTGAGAGATACAGTTGGCTTCGGGTTTTCACTACATGACCATTCTGCTGTGGGCCACAAAATCTCAGGGGGATGCAAGCATTTATTCTCATGCTCCTGGGTCTTCAGGTTGACTTTAAATGGGCTACAGTGAGCTTGGATGGGCAGCTCAGCTTCAGGCTGCCAGTCTGCCTCAGCTGGGCACCTCCTTGTTGTAGGTTAAGCCCAGGTCTGCTCTCTGGGTGCAGGCTGGAGGAACAGTTCTGGGCTATGTTGTGATAGTCTCTGACCCCAAAAGATTCCTTCTCTGTTGGTTTGAGTTCCCCCAAGCAGAACTAGAGACAGGACTTGGGTGTAGTGAGTTTGTAAGGTGGTCTCAGGAAGTACAAGAGAAGGAGTGGCAAAGTGAGACGGAGAAGACAATAAAAAAGAAAGCCCCCAGTGAACCCATGGACTGGATTTTCCACAAGAAGAGGATCTATTATAGAAGTTCAGGCTTTTCGGTGGATTGCAAAAGACCACAAGAGTTCAAGTAGTTTTTTGCTGCTGTGTACTCTACCTATTAGCATTCTCTCCTGGAATTAAGGAGCTTTATGTCATGCTTTACACCTCACTGAGATGCCATTTTCAATTCTGCCTACTCCGTGTCTCCTCTGGGCAGCTCATCACTTAAACCCACTCCTGGTGCAAATGTGTTTCCATCAGGCTCTTTGGGCTCTTGTAGCATGCATCACATGCTACTTCAAATTCCTCAGTCTAACTCCATCTCCACCTTAAGAGTTTAAACAGCAGAGATACAAGTTTTGTTGTTGTTTGTGTTCATAATTTTATCCTCAGCTCCTTGCACATTACAGGATGCTCAAGAATTTTTAGGGGCTTCCCTGTTGGCTCAGTGGTAAAGAATCCACCTGCCAATGCAGGAGATGCAGGTTTGATCCCTGATCCGAGAAGATCCCCAATGCCTGATCCAGTGGGATCCCACCATACATGGGATCGCGTGGTGCACAGGGAGCAACTACTGAAGTTCTAGGCCCTAGAGCCCTTGCTCTGCAACAAGAAAAGTCACTGCAGCGAGAAGCCTGGGCACCTCAGCTAGAAAATAGCCCCTGCTCACCACGAGAGGAAAGACCGTGTGGCACTGAAGACCCAGCACCACCAAACATTAATTAATTAATTAATTAATTTTTAAAAAAAATAATTTTCTGTTAAATGATTGAGTAACCAAGTTTTGAGGGAGGGAAGATAAGGAGTTCAGTTTGGGACACATTGAATTTGCCAGAAACTTCTGTTAACTCCGTTGCCCAGAGATGCTCATACCTCAATTTAAACTGTTAATTGGCAGTGACAGGATCTTCAATTGGGAGACTCATAAAATTATAGCCACAGAACATCCCAGTCCTAGAGTCACTGAACTTTCAAAGTTTAGACCCCACCAAGAGCCAGAGGTATGGTTTTTCCAGTAGTCATGTATGGATATGAGAGCTGGACTATAAAGAAAGTTGAGCACCAAAGAATTGATGCTTTTGAACTGTGATGTTGGAGAAGACTCTTGAGAGTCCCTTGGACTGCAAGAAGAACCAATCAGTCCATCCTAAAGGAAATCAGTCCTGAGTATTCATTGGAAGGACTGATGCTGAAGCTGAAACTCCAATACTTGGCCACCTGATGTGAAGAACTGACTCATTGGAAAAGACCCTGATGCTGAGAAAGATTGAGGGCAGGAGGAGAAGGGGACGACAGAGGATGAGATGGTTGGATGGCATCACTGACTCAATGGACATGAGTTGAGCAAGCTCCAGGAGTTGGTGATGGGCAGGGAAGCCTGGGGTGCTGCAGTCCATGGGGTCGCAAAGAGTTGGACACGACTGAGCGACTGAACTGAACTGAACTGAAGAGCCAGAGGAGATGAGGGAGCAGGGATGCTGAAACTGAGTGAGACTGGGGCCGAGTGCACAACCACCCTGAAATTTGTGTAAAATCGATGCGAAGGCACATAGATCCATTTTTGGAGGAGAAGTTTCAGCTTTCATCAGATTTTCAAAGATAAAAAACCACTAACTGTATTATGGTTTGTATAAAAGAAGAAAAACAGAAATACCTGAGAATCTGCTGGTGTGTGCCTAGAAAACCTCTACAAGGATGACAGGAAATGGGAACACTGCTACATCTGGGAAGTGGGGTTGAATAATCAGTGAGAGAAGGGCATTTCACTGCTTGCCTTGTGGATTATAAATTTTGAACAATGTAAACGTATTACCTTTCTGAAAATTAAGTTAAAACTTTATAATATTACAATTAAAGTTATGGCATGAGTGGCAGTAGAGGGGTTAGGACCCTGGCCTTTCATGGCCAAGGACCTGGGTTTGATCCAGTTCAGGGGCCTAAGGTCCCACAATCTGCGTGGTGCAGCCAAAAATAATAATAAAGTTATGATTGATCCTGTTAATGAGCAGAGATTTAAATAAAAAACTAGGTAGTATTTGTGCAGATCAATGAAATGAGAGCTAAAAGAGATTAATAATACAAGTGCTGGCAAAGGCATGGAGAAACAGGCTCTTTTGTGCATTGCTGGTGGGAAGGTGAAGAGGGACCTTGTGGATGGCAGCTCGGCAGTGGCTACCAAAAGGACACTGTTCAGGGCTTCCCAGGTGGCTCAGTGGAAAAGAATCTGCCTGCTAAATCAGGAGACACGGGTTTGATCCCTGATCCAGGAAGATCCCACATGCCGTGGAGCAGCTAAGTCTGTGTGCCACACTGCTGAGCCTGTGCTGTAGAACTCAGGAACTGCAAGCCCTGCAGCTGCGCGCCCTAGAGCTGGTGCCCTGCAACGAGAGAAGCCGCCACCATGAGAAGCCCGAGCACTGGAACAGAGTAGCCCCTTCCCTCAGCAACTAGAGAAAAGCCCACACAGAGGTGAGGAAGATCCAGCAGTCAAAAATAAATAAACAAAATCTAAAAAAATTTGTATGATCAGTATTCAGTTCCTCGAAATATCTTCTTTTTATATCTTTCCTATAAAATTATGCAGACAAGTAGAAAAGGATTTATACACATGGATGTTCACTGGGATCAAATGTGTAACATCAAAAATTAGGATAAAAACGGTGTGTTCATCAATAAGGAAAGAGTTAAGTAAATTATGGATTAACTCTACTACGAAATTCCATGCTACCACTATAATAAACAAAATAGATATGCATGCACGGCATGGAAGGAAGACCAGGGTACATTTTTTCCTGGGAAAATGTTGTAGAACATGCATGAGTAAGCATGTTTCTTTTCTTTTTGAAAAAAATGATAGTAAAACACCTAAACCTACACATTATTACAAATCAATTATTTTCAATTAAAAAGAAAATAAATTACAATGTTTTTTCAAAAAGCCGATTAAAAAAACACCCCCAAAGAAAGATCCTGCCTGCCACAACTAAAACCTGGTGTAGCCAAATGAATGGATGAATTAATTAATAAAGCATGTTTTAACAAAGTAAAAAAGATAAAAAGAAAACAAAAATAGGCTGTATGTAGAAACTGTGTACATCTGTATTTAATATTATATTACTGGTAGTGCATCAAAAAAAGGTCTTAAATGGTACCATTAGCCCAAGAGCAGCAGGCAGGGGTAAAAGTGAGAAGAGGGACGTGAAGAAAGAGGAAGCAAAGGGGGACTTGGGCTCTGTGATTCATTCATACACAATAAGCACTCATTTCTTGGAAATAAAATGAAATGAAAGCACCAAATTGGAAACTGTCTGTTCCACTCTTGGCCCAAGCCAGGGGCACCTTCTTGGAGGCACTTCAGGCCCTCAGCATGCCCACCACCAGAGTGTAGGGAGCTTCCATGGGGAAGCACTACCCTCTGGACTCACCCCTATCCAGCCCCTCTACCCTCACAACCCGGAGGTCCCTAACTGGAATCATTTTAGGGTCCTGGTCCCTGGTGGCTCAGATGGTGAAGAGTCTGCCTGAAGTGCAGGAGACCTGGGTTCAATCCCTGGGTGGGGAAGATCCCCTGGAGAAGGAAATGGGAACCCACTCCCGTATTCTTGCCTGGAAAATCCCATGGATGGAGGAGCCTGGCAGACCACAGTCCATGGGGTCGAAAAGAGTTAGACACAACTGAGTGACTTAACTTTCAGTTGGCAGCAGGCATGAGGGAGAGTGGAGGACCCTCTGGATCCACTAGAAATTTCCACCTCTATGACGCATGACCCCCTGTCTGGTCCATAAGACATTCCTTCTTGGTATCTCTGAACCACACCACCCTGCTGATTCATCCACCCTGCTCACCTGGCCCACAACCCAGTGCCAGTCCCTCACTTCCTCCAATTCTCCTGCCTCAGGATCCCCGGCACACCTCCCCTGGGGTTGTGTTGAGGGTGGAAATGGAGCAGAGCAGACTCACCTTCAGAGAGACCTCCCTCTCACTACTCCTACCCTCCAGACATGGGCAACAGACTAACAGAGTTGAACAAGATGGTGTCTTGATTGCAAAGAGGGGTGCAGCGGGCCCTGGTGGAGGGAGGGCACAGGAAGCAAGAATCAGAGGGGGCTGGGGACCTGCTCCAGGGGAACCCAGGAGGGGGCCCAATGCAGGAGGGGGTCCCTTCTTCCGTTGCTGACTAGAGCAGCCTAGATAGCTGAGGGCGGGGGTCACTTCATGGGAGCCCCTGCTGCTTTCCTTGCCTCAATAAAGCCTCTGCTCTGCAGCTCAGATGTCTCCAGAGGGTGTGAGAATCTCTGCCTCATGTTTTGAGATTGCCAATGCCGAAAGGAACCCTGGTGGGAGCAGGACACAGAGAAACGGCTTGCTCTGGGGACCTGATATCTTGGCCTTAGGATCCTACTTTGAGCTCCTTCAGACTTTTGATGGAGCTGAAACTGGGGGGGCAGGGGTCCTGGTTTCACCACAGCCTCTCTGACCTTCACAAGATGCCTCCTTCCTTGGCTCTGCACTCCTTACCTGACAAACAGCCAAAGAAGCCACCTGTCCCCCTTCCTGCCTCCCAGGCTCGTGCGAGGAAACTCTATTAAAGCACCTGGGTGCAGGTCATGGTGTGGGACAGGAGTCCGCACTTAGGCCATGTCTACAAGCGATCAAGAAGTCATTCATGTCAGTCCCTCAGTCCCTGAGCCCCATAAGAACAGAGCAGAGCAGAGGGCCCAGTCTCATGAAACAAAGCAGTCATGAAGTTTGATGTCATCACACTGCAGCTCTGTTTAATGGCATGGCCATCGCAGCACTACCCTTGCTTGTTCCCCGGGTCCCCATCAGAGCGGGGCTCCCTCCACCCTACCGTGGGCTCAAATCCCCCAGTATCCTGGTTGGAGACATGGCTGCTAGGTCTGGGTCTGAAACCACCTTCTTGCTTCTCCAAGCTCTTTGAAGCCTCCCTTCTTCATCTGGAGGTCACATGTTGCCAGGACTCCTAAGTAGCAGGCACTGAATGTTCAGAGCCCAGCTCCTAAGAGCTGGAACCCCCAAGAGGCCAAGAGCAGGGTCTTCCAGGAGAGCAGGGAGAAGGCCCCTTTGGAGAGTGAGTCTCCCTGCCCTCCTAGTGGAGAGAGAAGAAAAGGCAGTGACTGGTCTGCAGGGCCATGGGGGAGACAAAGCAGCCTAGGGAAGGGCAGGTGGGTGACTTACTTAGCAAACGCACACGGCTCGGCCTCTTCTTCTCTGCAACAGACAGCAAAGTGAAGCCTCCAGTTAGACAGACCCGCACACCCCAAACTTCCCTTCCCTCCAGGCTATGGCCAGACCCCTCCCCATCTCAATCTAGCTTTTCCTTCTCCCAAATACACTTCTGACTTCCTTTCCTCCTCCTTCTTGCAGGGAATCATCCCCATGTGCCATCCATCCCAGCTCCCTACCCGGCCCCAGTGACTGTCCTGCCACCCAGCACGAGGGAATGGTGCACTTGTGTCCCATCAGCCCCACTAGGCCCAGAGCCTCCTGAGAGTTGAGGCCTCTTCTTATTGCCCTCCTTAACCAGGTTCTTTTGGTCTATTAGATAGACGTATAATAGAAGGAAACTTTCATGGATATTTAGAGAATCATCTGAGAATATTCACACATTCAGAAAACACCTATAGTGCCTTCTCTGAGATGGCAGAACCTGAGTCACAGAGAAAAATAACTCCAGCTACACTCTGACCCTCAACGTCCTCGTTTATCACATGGTTCCCTTGAAGGCCCTGGGGACTGAAACAGCCAGGGACCTCTGCAGTCCTGCTTCCCTCGTGCATGACCCACCACCCAGATAGGTGCAGTTAAAGTGGCTGCAGATGTGATCACTGCTGGAGAGTCACCCAGTTCTGGTCTTTATTCTGATCGAACTGAACGACCATAAAGATTTCTTGAGGGGGAATCAGCACCTCACGCTCCTCAGGAAAGACAGAAAAGTCCTGGATCGGGGCCCCAAAGCAAGTCCTCATAATGAAAAAGGTGGTAGGACCAAACTTATGGGCCACGGCGTCATCCAGGGAACTGGAGGCAAACTGGCCTAAGCGGACAGAGTCCCACAGCCTCCTGGGTTCAAGATCAGTGCGCACACCACGGAACACCACCAGCCCTGGTTTCCTGCTGCAGCCCCCACTGCCCCGCAGCAGCTGCAGGGCCCGGGTCAGGTAGAAATGCAGGGCCTTGAAGGGAAAGTATTTCACGTAGGACTCCCAGGAGCGACCGCCTGTCCGCACAGCCTCGTTCAGTTCCCGGTACAAAGTGTTGGATGAATTTGTATAGAGCACAAAGGCAATTCCATGCTCTTTTGAAGCCCGGGGCAAGCTGAGCCCTGAACTTTTTTGCTCCTAGTACTTCCCAGCATTTTCCCAGGCAACCTGCAGCCCACTATGGCAGGCCATCTCCTCCTTTAGCAGACCGACTGCCACCTCTTCCATCTTCTCTGAGCAGCCCACATAGGCATCGTCAAACGTGTCTGGAGCCAGGCCCATGTACTGAGAGGTAATACCCTGGGCCTATGAAGAAAGGAAGAAAGGACCAACAGAGGAAAGCATGTAAATTCAGGATACTGGACAGAGGTCCTGCGGGCAGATCAGTTCAGAAACACAGAATCTCATTTCTATGCTCAAATATCTAGAGTGTGAACTTTGGCAAGAGCTTAAAAAATTAAGTAACAGGTACTAGAGTCAGACAGATATGGGTTGAATCCTGAGTTTACCTCCTGCTTCCTGTGAGATCTTGGGCAAGTCTCAACTTTTCTGGGCTTAGGTTCTTCCCCTATACACTGAGGATACTTCCAACCTCATAGGGTTATTGTCAGGACTGCGTATAGATCCTCACTGTGTACTAACAAAGAGGAGTCATCTATCATTAGAGAGGGTCCTGCATGTGGTGGGACGTGGGGCTGGATGACCTCCAAGCACCTTTCTGGCTCTGAGACTCACTGTGCAGATAACATACAAATATGCACTCAATCTCCAATGACCTGACCCCATGCCCAGCCTCTGACTCTTTCCCTCTCCCACACAGGCGTGTAGACACCACACCAGGGCCCTGTCAGCTCTGAGACTCAGTCCTCTCCTGCCCTAGAAGCCTGCATCCTCCACCCTGGGGTGGGAGTGGGGAGGAGGTCAAGCCCTGGTCTGGGAGGGGCTGCAGGAGGGTCGTACACAGGTAACCCTAAGGAGAGTGTGCAGGCTGGGCCCTGGGTGGGAGATGGGAAGTGAGAGGAAGAAGCTGGAGGCTGTCCCGAGGGAGGAGGGTACGAAGGCAGGAGGGTCACAGGAGGACCAGTGGGTGGAGGTGGGGTTCTGGGAGATGGAGTGGGAACTTGGGGCTCCCTGCAGGGGTGGAGGTTCCTGAGAAGAAGAGGGTTCAGAGGATGGCAGCCTAGAGAAGCATCCCTAGGAGGGATCTTTGAGGAGTCAGGCCCTGGGTCCACCCCAACTGTTTCCTCTGTGGCGACAGATGTTTCTCCCCTGTTACCTGACCGGTGAAGTAAAGGCCAACACTGGTGAGGATGTAGAGGCTGAGGCGGCCAAGGACGGTCAACAGAGCTGCCAGCATTGTTCTTGGGGGATTCTTGGAGAGTGAGATCCAGTTGAGGGTGGGACCAGCGATGGTGGTGTCTCAGCTCTGCTGGAATGGGAACAGAGACTTGGAGCCTTTCTTCTCTGTTGTGAGAGCTTCCTGGTCCAGGACTTGGCCAGACAGGGCATAGGCAGGGTAAGGTGGGGCTAAGTGTGTGGGTGCAGCTTGAATTACAGTATCTCCCACCTCTTCTCCAGCATAAGGATGCATCCCCAGCATCCTTCCAGTTTCTGCTCCCCGCCTCTTGATTCCTTGGAGATATCTGGGGTGCTTGGAGCCATCTGTCCAGTAATGATAAAGTGGATGGGTAATTTGGCTCCACTTGGAGTTGGGAGGGGTCAGGGGTCCAGGACGCACCTAGAGATGACCTGTTAGAAGAAAAAGCCAATTCTGACTCCACGATGGAACTGTTTCTTTGACTTGCCTTCCGTTGCTTTAGTTATTGTAATCATGTATGTATGTATTGTAATCATACATAAGGTTCTGCCTCAGAGAACACTGCCTCTCTGTCTGACTATTAAAGTACCTCTGTTCAGCTCCCTGAAAGATAAACTGACCCTCCCACCAGTGAATGGCTTCAAAAAATAAGAGATTAACACATCCCTTCCACAGGCTGGGCATTCTCAGAGATGTTTTGCAAGATTAACAGCTGTTTTAATACCAGATCACTTGACGTGCCTCTTGAGAAACCTGTATGCAGGTCAGAAAGCAACAGTTAGAATGGGACATGGAACAACAGACTGGTTCCAAACAGGAAAAGGAGTACATCAAGGCTGTATATTGTCACCCTGCTTATTTAACTTATATGTAGAGTACATCATGAAAAACGTTGGGCTGGAGGAAGTACAAGCTGGAATCAAGATTGCCGGGAGAAATATCAATAACCTCAGATATGCAGATGACACCACCCTTATGGCAGAAAGTGGAGAGGAACTAAAAAGCCTCTTCATGAAAGTGAAAGAGCAGAGTGAAAAAATTGGCTTAAAGCTCAACATTCAGAAAACTAAGATCATGGCATCCAGTCCTATCACTTCATGGCAAAGAGGGGGAAAAATGGGAACAGTGGCTGGCTTTATGTTTTGGGGCTTCAAAATCACTGCAGATGGTGACTGCAGCCATGAAATTAAAAGATGTTTGCTCCTTGGAAGGAAAGTTATGACAAACCTAGACAGCATATTAAAAAGCAGAGACCTTTGCCGACAAAGGTCCATAGAGTCAAAGCTATGGTTTTTCCAATGGGAACAGTGGCTGGCTTTATGTTTTGGGGCTTCAAAATCACTGCAGATGGTGACTGCAGCCATGAAATTAAAAGATGTTTGCTCCTTGGAAGGAAAGTTATGACAAACCTAGACAGCATATTAAAAAGCAGAGACCTTTGCCAACAAAGGTCCATGTAGTCAAGGCTATGGTTTTTCCTGTGGTCATGTATGGATGTGAGAGCTGGACTGTGAAGAAAGCTGAGCGCCGAAGAATTGATGCTTTTGAACTGTGGTGTTGGAGAAGACTTTTGAGAGTCCCTTGGAGTGCAAGGTGATCCAACCAGTCTATCCTAAAGGAGATCAGTCCTGGGTGTTCATTGGAAGGACTGATGTTGAAGCTGAAACTGCAATACTTTGGCCACCTTGTACAAAGAGCTGACTCATTTGAAGAGACCCTGATGCTAGGAAAGATTGAGGGCAGGAGGAGAAGGGGACGACAGAGGATGAGATGGATGGATGGCATCACTGACTCAATGGACATGGGTTTGGGTGAACTCCAGGAGTTGGTGATGGACAGGGAGGCCTGGTGTGCTGCAGGTCATGGGGTCGCAAAGAGTCGGACACGACTGAGAGACTGAACTGAACTTACTTTACTTCCTCACTGCCTCTCTGTCTCTATTCTATCTTTTTACTTGATTCTTCACTTACTATCTCTGCTCTATAAAAGAACCTGGCATACAGATTTCAATAAGATACTGAGCTTGAGACACTAATCTAAAATCTTTTTGGTCCACTGGTTTTCCAAACAAAGTTGTATTCCTTTCCTCATCACTTTGTTTCTTGGATTTGTTGACCCTTTGGGCCTCGAGCAGAGCAAGCTTGGACTCGATAACAGGCCAAGAGCAGTGAGGAGCCCTGACGTTTCCGGGCTGTAGGAAATGAGTCTGTGCAGGCGCTGTGCCAGAGTCCAATGGGTCAACAGAGTCTGCGGCTAACTATAGCCAGGGCAATGGTAGTATGACCCCTCCCTTCCTCACAAGGACACCAGGGGATCGGGGCTGAGAGCTGTAACTCCCCTTCCCAAGGACTGCCTGGTCTTTCTCCAGGACTTTCTTTGTCTCCTAGCAAAACCAGGGCTAGAGGAGGGTAACTGTGAGATGAGGTCTCTTCCTCGGGCAGGCCCTCACCACCCCAGTAGACCTAGGGGACCAAGAGGGTTCCGCCCGCTGAGCCGTCACCGCTTGTGCACTCGCTGATGTGCACACTATCTGCATATGGCCAGCTGCTGTGTGATGTGTACTCCAGCAGCTGAGCAGCCCCCACTCCCCTCCATTCTCTTTAAATCCCTTCTCTTCAGTGCTGTGCTGTGCTTAGTCTCTCAGTCATGTCCGACCCTTTCCAACCCTTGGACTGTAGCCCGCCAGGCTCCTCTGTCCATGGGGATTCTCCAGGCAAGAATACTGGAGAGGGTTGCCATGCCCTCCTCCAGGGGATTTTTCCAACCCAGGGGTCGAAACCAGGTCTTCCGCATTGAGAACGGTTACTTTACCGTCTGAGCCACCAGGGAAACCCAAGAATATTGGAGTCGGTAGCCTATCCTTTCTCCAGGGGATCTTTCTGACCCAGGAAGCAAACTGAGATCTCCTGCATTGCAGATGGATTCTTTATCAGTTAAGTTACCACAACGGAAGCCCTTCAGTAAAGCCTCCTTCAGTAAGCCTTACCCCAATACAGAGCTCTCTCACATCCTCAGGGGCCAGTCATGCATCTCCGCAGACCCTCTGTCCCCTGACATCTCAGACTCAGGTGAAAAAGAAAGATAGCGCTAAATTGTGTCCAACTCTTGCAGCCTCGTGAACTGTAGTCAGCCAGGCTCCTCTGTCCATGGGATTCTCCAGGCAAGAATACTGGAGTGGATTCCCATTTCCTTCTCCAGGGGATCTTCCCGACCCAGGAATCGAACCCAGGTCTCTGGCATTGCAGGCAGATTCCTTACTGACTGAGCTCAGGTGACCTCATGTTTATAAACACTAGCCTTTCCCCTCACCTCACTGGGCTTGCCTATAAATACTCTGACTCTGAGTTTTGGGAGGTAATGGAAGAAGGGGCCAGTGAGGAATCAGTCAGCAGCTCTGGGAAGAGCTTTCTGGCAATGTGAGCCTCTGGAGGTGGCAGGTTTCTTCTCCCATAGTTGCCAAGTACTTGTGGGTCAAGAAACCAGGATTTAAGAGATGTTCCTGCTATCTGCTGTGTCTGAGATGGCATAGAAGGTTAGATGCACCCCAGGGCCTTGTCCTGGTCTCGTTCATTAATTCAGCCCCATCTTCATTCCCCTATCCTCTTGGGTTTGCCAGACAAAGAATTTCCTTCACCTAGAATCCTGATTCCTCTACCAAAAATAAAGACAAACTGTGTCCAAGCTTGGCAGAAGGTAGGGAGGGAGGTGGAAAGAGGCACATCCCAGAGAGTTCCCTGGTGGCCTGATAGTTAGGATTTCAGACATTCCCTGCAGTGGCCCAGGTTCAATCCCTGGTGTGGGAGCTGAGATCCCTCAAACCACAGACCATAAACAAAAAAGGAGACAGGCAGTCCAAAAAACCAGACTGCTTGTCTGACAAGCACAGAAAATCAAGACAAGTTCTTTTGTCCCCTTCCAATGAGACTGGCACCCCCTAAGCTCTCCAGGGTTAGAAATCAGAAGTCACTCTGCTGTTCTCCATTATTGTGAAAAAACAGCAACTCGCCTACATATCTCAATGCATCTCCCCCTAGAGGCTCCTGAGCACTGACAGCTGCTAGAACAGAAACTGTTCTATACTGTCTGGACAGCTAGGCCTGCAGGGACAGAACACGGGACCAGATCTGCTGCTATCAGAATTTTGTCCTTTCTCCATCCTCTGGCTTTGGGGAATTGCTTCTCTCATCCCGAGACCTGGCACCCCAAGAAAGACCCCAAGAGATGGAATCAGATCTAGTCATTGAACAACATTCTGGAGCAAAGTAGATAGTCCTCCAAGATCACCTGGCCAATCACCGCTGGAGTTGGGACCCAGACTCTCTACTCTGGGTATCTCTCCATGCTCACCTGAAAGAATCAACAAAGAGATACTCCCTGAGGCCAGGGATACTGAATGCAAGACCAGACCCAGTGGGGAGGCACTTGTTCCAGCTTGAATCCTTGATTTCTCTCTGGCTTCAGGAATTCCCTTTTTCATGGAAAGAGCTCTGGCCCAGAGCACTCTGGGCAGAGGCTATATTCCTGAGCCTAGAGGAGATATCCAGAAATAGATGGGAGAGTGTCACATTTCCGAGCAGCTGTGTGGCAAAGGTACAAGGGGTGTGGGATTTGAAGGTCTAAAAGAGAAAGCTGCCCTCCCCCTTCCCTGGTGGCTGTTGCTGCAGACCAACACCAGCTTCCCCACTGCAGAGAAAGTCTAGGTAAGGGGCACACCACCCTCCTCTTAGGCACTGGGCACAGAAAACTGCTTCTGAAATGGGTAATTTGGGGTATTAATGGCAGAGTCATAGCAATCATTAGGAAAAGTTTCAGGAAACTTTTTATCTTTGTCTGTTCAGGCGGCTATAACAAAAATAACACAGTGTGTATAACTTATCAACAACAAACATTTATTTTTAACAGTTCTGGAAGCTGAAAGTCTGAGATCTGGGTCCCATATGGTCATATGAGGGCTCTGTTTCTGGTTCATAACCAGTACCTCCCCACTGGTTCCTCATGGGGTGGAAGGTGCTAGGGAGCTCTGTGGGATTTCTTTCATAAGAACAAAAATCCCAGTCATGAGGGCTCATGAACTAACGAACCAGTGATCTCCCAAAGTCCCCACCTTCTAATACCATCACATCAGGCAGGCATTAGAGTTTCAGCATATGAATTTCAGGGAGACACATTCAGACTATTGCATATTTGATGGAGAATATTGGGATACTTAGGGAGGTTTGAGACGATTGGGAAATTTGGGGATTTCTAGGGATTAATTTGGAGCCACACTCCCAATAGGGAATGTTCATCACTGACCTGGATGAGGGGAAACCAACAAGAGAGGTGCCCTGAGCAGGATGAAGGAAGGACAGAAGGGCAGCAGCTGGGAGAGGATAAGGGGTTGCCAGTGCCTCCACTTCCTGACCTCCCAGGTCCTCCCTGCCACTCAATGGCCCCCACACCATTGCCCCCAAACTAGTCACTAAGCCATCAATCCACCTGCTCTGCAGGGGTCTCCATTACTACCGACACCCAGAAAGCCTCTCAGACTTTCAGCAAACATGCCAGGAGGCCTCATGTGTGCCTGGCCTTGGGCTGAGCCCTGGGGACACAGAGTGGGTCATACCTGGTCCTGCTCTCAAGGAACTCACAGGCCAGGAGGGGAGGCAGATTCGGAAGGCAGCACAGTATGATTAGCACAGTGACAGAGGAAAGCGCAGGGTGATTCAGGAGGCCAGAGGAGTCGGAGGGCTTCCTGGAGGAAGTGTCCCCTGAGCTAGTCCTTGAAGAGTGGGTAGCAGGAGAAGGGCAGCCCCAGCACGTGGAGGGAAGCAGCAGTGCCTCATCTGGGACTTTGTGCTGTGCCATCCATGTGAAGCAGGTGTGGCGGGGCACGAGGCTGAAGAGGTCCGAGGCTGAAGAGGTTATGCAGGACCAAGTCACAGAGGGCTTCAAATGCCAGCTCCAGGAGGTTGGACTCTGTCCTGAGGGTAGGAGGGAAGTTTTGCTTTGTTCTATTGCCTTCTTTTTTTCTTTCTCATAGTGTTCTCATCCCTTCCCTCGTAGTTTTCATGTCTGTATTTTGAGATATTTCTCAAAGCAGGTTTGGCACAAAGAGTTCTGCAGCAGGTGAGGAACATGACCAGCTGTGCTCCAGACTCATTGTTCTCCCTGCTCCAGGGGAGCGTGGAGTTGCAGGGGTGACTGTGACGGCAGGGAGACCAGGGAGAAGCCAGGGGCTGACTGGAGCCTTGGTGGGAGCGGTGGCAATGGGGAAATGGAAGGTCCATCTCAATGGTCCCATACTGTGCACACATTAGTTGGCAACTAATTTACTGTTTGATAAATGACTGAATGAATGAAATCCCAAGTAACCATCTAGGGTGACTGGATGAATAACAGGTAGTAGATTACATGAGACTCTTCTGGTGCCGAATTCAGAGGAACCACCCCGAGCTGGATGAAGTCTAAAGAGAAATTCATCACAAGGATACCAGGGTATTTCTCGGTACCCAAAGGCTAGAAGTGAAGTCTCTAAAAACCCAAGGAAGTGCTTTACTTCACCTGTGCCTTGGTGTCTTTGCTCTTCAGGCCTCCCTGCCTCTTTCCCTGGGACTTCTTCTCTCCCTGAATTCAGTATACTTGTGACTCTCAAATGTCTCTTGTTGTTTATTCTGCTCCCTCTCAGACATCTGCCTCTGGAGAGTCCACATGCGCCAAACTGAACTCACCACATCCTCCAAAACTGACCCTTTACTCAATGCATTTTTTTAAATTGAACACCTACTATGTGTTGGGATGAGCAAGGTGAGCTTACAATTCTACTCTGTTTTCTTCTGTATTTCCAACTTAGAGAAAGGGAACCTTGTTTTCCTTGAGTGTTTCCAAGAGTGCTTGCCTTCATTTCCCTCATCTCATCCCCTAAACCGTACAGAAATAACATCCAGTCAATTCTACCTAGTAACAATGGGTGCACTCTCAGTGCCCACACCTTAGTCTGACCACATGATTCAATGTCCTCAGTCTGACTTCACTGTTCCCTGTCCTGAAATCTTTTATTGCTGTGCTTCTGCAGGGCAGAGATGCGGACAGACACAAGGCAATGGAGAGGCAGTGAGAAATACAGTTGGCTTCGGGTTTTCACTACATGACCATTTTGCTGTGGGCCACAAAATCTCAGGGGGATGCAAGCATTTATTCTCATGCTCCTGGGTCTTCACGGAGCCTGGAGAATCCCAGGGACGGGGGAGCCTGGTGGGCTGCCGTCTATGGGGTCACATAGAGTTGGACACGACTGAAGCGACTTAGCAGCAACAGCAGCAGCCTAGGTCTTCAGGTTGACTGTAGATGGGCTAAAGAGAGCTTGGATGGGCAGCTCTGCCTCAGGCTGCCAGTCTTCCTCAGCAGGCTGCCTCCTTGTTGTGGGCTGGACCCAGATGTGCTCCTCTGGGGTCCAGACTGGAGGAACAGTTCTAGGCCATGTTGTGATGGTCTCTGACCCCAAAAGGAGACCTTCTCTTTTGATTTGAGTTCACCCTAAAGCAGACTTAGAGGCAAGCACTTGTGTGAACTGATTTGTAAGGTGATCTCAGGAATTACAAGTGAAGGAGTGGAAAAGTGAGATAGAGAAGAGAGACAAGTACCCCTGCAAAAAGTGTGTGACCACTGTGGTCAACTACGTCTCTCTGGAAACCCTCTGTGGACTAGGGAATCTGATGTTCCACCCTCATTTGGTGAGAGTTGTACTTGGGAACATTAAATCTCCTGGACTTTGAGGCTGCCCTGAGCAAGTTCCCAGGATGACGGAGAAAGGCTTGGACACAGGACTACATGGAGCACTAGGGGTGGGAAGCTGCCAGATGCTTCAGAATTATTCATTGCTCCTGTGTTTCAGCCTGAAGATGAGCTGAGGCAACACTGTGAATCGACGGTCACTGGCAGTCTCCTTTACACCACATCCCTCTATGAAATCACAGGAAAGATTCTGAGTTTCTTGCTTGAGTTATGTGTCCATCTGTGAGTCAATCACAGTGGCCAGGGCATTGAGCACCTGTTTGCAGTCATGTGTTCCCCTCAAGAGTTGCAGATTGAAGAAAATCCCACGGAATCCATGGACTGCATTCTCCACAAAGAGAGAATCTATCATAGTTGCTCAGGCGTCTTTGGTAGATTTCAAGAGACCACAAGAGTTCAAGTAGTTTTTAGCCTACTACATACTCTGCCCACTAACACTCTATCCTGGAATTAAGGAGCAGAACCTCCTGCTTTACATGCCACTGCGATGCCAATTTTCAATTCTACCTACTCCGTGTCTCCTCTGGACAGCTCATCACTTAAACCCACTCCTGGTGCAAATGTATTTCCATCAGGCTCTTTGGCTTCTTATAACATGCATCACATGCTACATGAAACTCCTCACTCCAGCTCTGTCTCCACCTTAAAAGACTTTAAAAAGCAGGGATATGGGTTGTGTAGTTATTTCTGTTCATAATTTTATCCTCAGCACCTGACACAAGATGCTCAAGAGTTTTCTGGTGAATGAAGAGTAACCAAGTTTTAAGGGAGGGAAGATAAGGAGTTCAGTTTGGGACATGTTGAATTTGTCAGAAGCTGCTGTTAACTCCATTGCCCAGAGACGCTCACACCTCAATTTAAACTGTGAATTGGCAGTGACAGGATCTTCAATTGGGAGACTCATAAAATTATAGCCACAGAACATCCCAGTGTCCTAGGATCATGGAACTTTCAAAATTAAACCCCCACCAAGAGCCAGAGGAGATTAAGGGGCAGGGATGCTGAAACTGAGTAAGACTGGGGCAGGTGCACAACTACCCTGATATTTGTGTAAAATCGATGCGAAGGCACATAGATCCATTTTTGGAGAAGTTTTAGCTTTCATCAGATTTCAAAGATAAAAAACCACTAATTGCATTATGGTTTTTATAAAAGAAGAAAAACAGAAATACCTGAAAATCTGCTGGTGTGTCTAGAATACCTCTGCAAGGATGACAGGAAATGGGAACACTGGTACCTCTGGGGAGAGGAGGTGGGGTTGAGAAATCAGTGAGAGAAGGGCATTTCACTGCACGCCTTGTGGACTATACATTTTGAACAAAGTAAACATATTCAGTTCAGTTCAGTTGCTCAGTCGTGTCCGACTCTTTGCGACCCCATGAATCTCAGCACACCAGGCCTCCCTGTTCATCACCATTTCCCGGAGTTCACTCAGACTCACGTCCATCGAGTCCGTGATGCCATCCAGCCATCTCATCCTCGGTCGTCCCCTTCTCCTCCTGCCCCCAATCCCTCCCAGCATCAGAGTCTTTTCCAGTGAGTCCACTCTTCAACACTGTTTCCACTGTTTCCCCATCTATTTCCCATGAAGTGACGGGACCAGATGCCATGATCTTTGTTTTCTGAATGTTGAGCTTTAAGCCAACTTTTTCGCTCTCCTCTTTCACTTTCATCAAGAGGCTTTTTAGCTCCTCTTCACTTTCTGCCATAAGGGTGGTGTCATCTGCATATCTGAGGTTATTGATATTTCTCCTGGCAATCTTGATTCCAGCTTGTGTTTCTTCCAGTCCAGCGTTTCTCATGATGTACTCTGCATATAAACATATTACCTTTCTGAAAATTAAGTTAAAATTTTATACTATTAAAATTAAAGTTATGACATGAGTGGTAGCAGAGAGGTTAGGACTCTGGCCTTTCATGGCCAAGGACCTGGGTTTGATCCAGTTGGGGGAACTAAGATCCCACGATGCGTGGTGCTGCCAAAAACGTAATAATAAAGTTATGATTGATCCTGTTAGTGAGCAGAGACGTACACTAACAACTAGGTAGTGTTTGTGCCCACCACTTAAATGGAAATCAAAAGAGATTAATATTGCAAGTGTTGGCAAAGACGTGGAGAAACGGGCACTTTTATCCACTCTTGGTGGGAGGATGAAGAGGGATGTTTTGGATGGCAACTTGGCAGTGGCTACCTAAAGAAACACTATTCGGGGCTTCCCTGCTAGCTCAGTGGTAAAGAATCTGCCTGCTGAATCAGGAGACACAGATTCAACCCCTGATCCAGGAAGATCCCATGGAGTAGCTAAGCCTGACTGCCAGAACTATTGATCCTATGTTCTAGAACTCAGGAACTGCAAGCACTGAAGCTGCGCACCCTAGAGCTGGTGCTCTGCAACAAGAGACGCCACCACAATGGGAAGCCCGAGCACTGGAACAGAGTAGCCCCTTCTCTCAGCAACTAGAGAAAAGCCCACACAGCAATGAAGACCCAGCATAGTCAAAAGTAAAGCACAGTCCAAAAAATATGTATATATATATATGAACTGTATTCAGTTCCTTGAAATATCATAGTTTTTATATCTTTCCTATAAAATTATGCAGACAAGTAGCAAAGGATTTATACACATGGATAAATCACTGTGATCAAATGTGTAACATCAAAAACTAGGAAAAAAATTCTGTCTCCATCAATAAGGAAAGGGTTAAATAAATTATGGATTAACTCTACTATGAAATTCCATGTTATCATTATAATGAACAGGGTAGATATGAATGTAGGACATGGAAGACTATAGTCAACATTTTCCTGGGAAAATTCTGTAGAACATGTATGTGTAAGCATGTTTCCTTTCTTTTTGAAGAGTGGCAATAAAACACCCAAATCCACACAACATTGTAAAGCAATTATTCTTCAATTAAAAAGAAATAAATTACAATGCTTAAAAAAAATGTCGATTAAAAAAAACACCCCCCCAGACTCTTCAATAAATAGTGCTTGGGAAACTGGACAGCTACATGTAAAGGAATGAAATTAGAACACTTCCTAACACCATACACAAATACAAACTCAAAATGGATTAAAGACCTAAATGTAAGACCAGAAACTATATAACTCTTAGAGGAAAACATAGGCAGAACACTCAATGACATAAATCAAAGCAAGATCCTTAATGACCCACCTCCCAGAGTAACAGAAATAAAAACAAAAGTAAACAAGTGGGACCTGATTAAACTTAAAAGCTTTTGCGCAGCAAAGGAAACTAAGCAAGATTAAAAGACAACTCTCAGAGTGGGAGAAAATAATAGCAAATGAAACAACTGACAGAGGATTAATTTCCAAAATATACAAGCAGCTCATACAACTTAATATCAGAAAAACAAGCAACCCAATCAAAAAGTGGGAAAAGACCTAAACAGACATTTCTCCAAAGAAGATATACAGATGGCTAACAAACACATGAAAAGATGCTCAGCATCGCTCTTTATTAGGGAAATGCAAATCAAAAGCACAATGAGATATCACCGCACATTGGTCAGAGTGGCAAACATCAAAAAGTCTACAAACAATAAGTGCTGGAGAGGGTGTGGGGAAAAGGGGACGCTCTTGCACTGTTATTGGGAATGTAAATTGATACAGCCACTATGGAGGACGGTATGGAGATTACTTAAAAAACTAGGAAAAAAGCACCATGCGACCCAGCAATCCCACTCCTAGGCATATACCCTGAAGAAACCAAAATTGAAAAAGACACATGTACCCCAATGTTCACTGCAGCACTATTAATAATAGCTAGAACATGGAAGCAACCTAGATATCCACTGACAGATGAATGGATAAAGAAGTTGTGGTTCATATACACAATGGAATATTTCTCAGCCATAAAAAGGAACACATTTGAGTCAGTTCTGAAGAGGTGGATGAACCTAGAACCTATTATACAGAGCAAAGTAAATCAGAAAAAGAAAGACAAATACTGTATTCTAATGCATATATACAGGATCTAGAAAAATGGTGCTGAAGAATTTATTTACAGGGCAGCAGTGGAGAAACAGACATAGAGAATAGACTTATAGACCTGGGGAGAGGGGAAGAGAGGGTGAGTTGTATAGAAAGAGTAACATGGAAACTTACATTACAGTATGTAAAATAGCCAACGGGAATTTGCTGTATGACTCAGGAAACTCAAACAGGGGCTCGGTATCAACCTAGAGGGGTGGGATGGGGAAGGAGATGGGAGGGAGGTTCAAAAGAGGGGGGGATGTATGTACACCTATGACTGATTCATGTTGAGGGTAGACAGAAAACAACAAAATTCTGTAAAGCAATTATCCTTCAATAAAGAATAAATTAATCAAAAAAAAAATCCCCCCAAAAAGATCCTGCCTGTCACAGCTAAGGCCTGGTGTAGCCAAATAAATGAATGAATTAATGAAATTTATTAATAAATGTTAATAAAGTTAATAAAATTAAAATGTTAATAAAAATTTCTTTAAGAAAGTAAAAGAAGATAAAACAAAAAAAAATAGGCTGTACAGACAACTGTGTACATATATATTTAATATTATATTACTGGTAGTGCATCAAAAAAGGTCTTAAATGGTACCATTAGCCCAAGAGCAGCAGGCAGGGGTAAAAGTGAGAAGAGGGACATGGAGGAAGAGGAAGCAAAGGGGGACTTGGGCTCTGTGATTCATTCATACACAATAAGCACTCATTTCTTGGAAACAAAATGAAATGAAAGCACCAAATTGGAAACTGTCTGTTCCACTCTTGACCCAAGCCAGGGGCACCTTCTTGGAGCCACTTCAGGCCCTCAGCATGCCCACCACCAGGGTGTAGGGAGCTTCCATGGAAGCACTACCCTCTGGACTCACCTCTATCCAGCCCCTCTACCCTCACAACCTGGAGGTCCCTAACTGGAATCATCTTAGGGTCCCGATCCCTAGTGGCTCAGATGGTGAAGAGTCTGCCTGCAGTGTGGGAGATCTGGATTCGATCCCTGGGTGGAGAAAATCCCCTGGAGAAGGAAATGGCAGTCCACCGCAGTATTCTTGCCTGGAAAATCCCATGGATGGAGGAGCCTGGCAGGCTACAGTCCGTGGCATCAAAAAGAGTTGGACATAACTGAGTGACTTCACTTTCAGTTAGCTGGAGGCATGAGGGAGGACCCTCTGGATCCACTAGAAATTTTTACCTCTATGACTCATGACCCCCTGTCTGGTCCATAGGACATTCCTTCTTGGTATCTCTGAACCACACCACCCTGCTGATTCATCCACCCTGACACAGCCTGCTCACCTGGCCCACAACCCAGTGCCAGTCCCTCACTTCCTCCAATTCTCCTGCTTCAGGATCCCTGGCACACCCTCCCCTGGGGTTGTGTTGAGGGTGGAAATGGAGCAGAGCAGACTCACCTTCAGAGAGACCCCCCTCATCTCTACTCCCACCCCCCAGACCTGGGCAACAGATTGACAGAGCTGACTGTGTCTCGACTGCAAAGTGAGGTAACAGGTGTGCAGCAGGTTCTGGGGGAGGCAGGGCCACGCTGGCTGCCAAATGAGCCAGCATTCTCAGTCACTCCATCACTCAAGTGCACAACAGCTTCCAGAACCTGCGGTCCCCCATCCATGAGACCCAGGAGCTGTGCCAGGGTTGGTGGGGAGCCAGGGGTCCTCAGAAACTGGGTTTCTGAACACTAGAGGGGAGGGGCTCAGGCTCCAGCTTCTGGAGAATCTGGACCCTTCTCCCCAGCTTACATGTTGCTGCTAAGTCGCTTCAGTCGTGTCCGACTCTGTGCGACCCCAGAGATGGCAGCCCACTAGGCTCCCCTGTCCCTGGGATTCTCCAGGCAAGAACACTGGAGTGGGTTGCCATTTCCTTCTCCAGCTTACATGTTAGTGTACCAGAAACAAGAATCAGAGGGGGCTGGGGACCTGTCCCAGGAGGCAGACCTCAATGCCCAGCAGGGTCTTCCAGGGGACCTGATGCAGGGGGAGGGTCCCTTGCTCTGTTGCTGACTAGAGCAGCCTAGATAGCTGAGGGCAGGGGTCACTTCATAGGCACCACTGCTGCTCTTCTTGCCTCAATAAAGTCTCTGCTCTGGAGCGCAAATGGCTCCAGTTCAGTTCAGTCGCTCAGTCGTGTCCGACTCTTTGCAACCCCATGAATGGCAGCAGGCCAGGCCTCCCTGTCCATCATCAACTTCCAGAGTCTATCCAAACCCATGTCCATCGAGTTGGTGATGCCATCCAGCCTTCTCATCCTCTGTCGTCCCCTTCTCCTCCAGCCCCCAATCCCTCCCAGCATTAGGGTCTTTTCCAATGAGTCAACTCTTCGCATGAGGTGGCCAAAGTATTGGAGTTTCAGCTTGAACATCAGTCCTTCCAGGACTGATCTCCTTTAGGATGGACTGGTTGGATCTCCTTGCAGTCCAAGGGACTCTCAAGAGTCTTCTCCAACACCACAGTTTAAAAGCATCAATTCTTCAGCACTCAGCTTTCTTCACTGTCCAACTCTCACATCCATACATGACTACTGGAAAAACCATAGCCTTGACTAGACGGACCTTTGTTGACAAATTAATGTCTCTGCTTTTAAATATGCTATCTAGGTTGGTCATAACTTTCCTTCCAAGGAGTAACTTTCCTTCTTTTAATTTCATGGCTGCAATCACTATCTCTGGTGATTTTGGAGCCCCCCCAAAAAAGTCTGACATTGTTTCCACTGTTTCCCCATCTATTTCCCATGAAGTGATGGGACCAGATGCCATGATCTTAGTTTTCTGAATGTTGAGCTTGAAGCCAACTTTTTCACTCTCCTCCTTCACTTTCATCCAGAGTGTGTGTTAATCTCTGTCTCATGATGTTTTGAGATTGCCAACGCCGAAATGAACCCTAGTGGGAGAGGACACACAGAAATGTCTTGCTCTGGGGACCCGATATCTTGGGCTTAGGATCCTACTTTGAGCTCCTTCAGACGTTTGATGGAACTGAGACGGGGGGTGGGGGGTTGGGGCAGGGGTCCTGGTTTAAAAACAACCTCTCTGACTTCCTTCCTTGGCTCTGCATTTCTTGTCAGACAAACGGCATCTGTCCCCCTTCCTGCCTTCCGGGCTGTTGTGAGGAACCTTTGTCTATTAAAGCATCTGGGGGTGCAGACTATGGTGTGTGACAAGGGTCTGCACCTGGACCATGTCTAAAAGTGATCAAGAAGCCATTCATTTGAGCATTTGAGTCCCTGAGTCCCATAAAACCAAAGCAGGGCAGAGTCCAGTCTCATGAAACGAACCAGTCATGAAGTTTGATGTCATCACACTGCAGCTCTGTTTAATGGCGTGGCCATCGCAGCACTACCCTTGCTTGTTCCCCAGGTCCCCACCACAGAGCAGGGCTCCCTCCACCCTACCATGGGCTCAAATCCCCCAGTATCCTGGTTGGAGACATGGCTGCTAGGTCTGGGTCTGAAACCACCTTCTTGCTTCTCCAAGCTCTTTGAAGCCTCTCTTCTTCATCTGGAGGTCACATGTTGCCTGGACTCCTAAGTAGCAGGCACTGAATGTTCAGAGCCCAGCTCCTAAGAGCTGGAACCCCCAAGAGGCCAAGAGCAGGGTCTTCCAGGAGAGCAGGGAGAAGGCCCCTTTGGAGAGTGAGTCTCCCTGCCCTCCTAGTGGAGAGAGAAGAAAAGGCAGTGAATGGTCAGCAGGGCCAGTGGGGAGTCAAACAGCCGAGGGAGGGACCCGAGGGAGACTCACTGGGCACAGACTCACAGCTCAGCCTCTTCTTCTCTGCAAAAGACACCACAGTGAGGCCTCCAGGTAGACAGACCCTCATGCCCCAAACTTCCCTTCCCACCAGGCCCTGGCACAACTATTCCCAATTCAATCCATCTTCTCCCAAATATACTTCTGACTTCCATTCATCCTCTTTTTTCCAGTAAATCTTCCCTTTTTACCTTTCCATCCCTGCCCCACCCTGGCTCAGTCTCTCTGTCCTGCCTCCTGAGATCTGAAGCTGGACTCCCGCCACTTTCCTCTGCTTATTGCCCTCCTTAACCAGGTTCTTTTGGTCTATTAGACTGTGTAGCAGAAGGAAAATTTTGAGAACATTTGGAAAGTCATCTAAGAATATTCACACATGCAGAAAACATTTATCTGACTGCCACTGAGATGGCAGAACCTGAGTCACAAAGAAAGAATATCTCCAACTAGCTTCTGGCCTTCAACGTCCTCATTAATCACGTGGGTCTCTTGAAGGCCCTGGGGACTGAAATCAACTGGGGACCTCCTGGCAGTCCTGCTTCCCTCATGCATGGCTCACCACCCAGATAGGCGCAGTTAAAGTGGCTGCACATCTTATCACTGCTGGAGAGAGTCACCAGGCTTTTGTTTCCATCCTTAGAGAAACCCGTCACCATGAAGACTTCATATGGGGGGATCAGCACCTCACGCTCCTCAGGAAAGACAGACAGGGCCTGGATGGGGGCGCCAGAGCAAGTCCTTAGAGAGAAGAAAGTGGCATTACCAAATCCGCGGGCCACTGTCTCATCCAGGGAACTGGAGGCAAACTGGCCCAGGCGGATAGAGTCCCCCACACTCTTGGGTTCAAAGTGAATCCTGCGCACGCCACGGAACACCATCTGCCCAGGTTCCCTGCTGCAGCCCCCACCACCCCGCAGCAGCTGCAGGGCCCGGGTCAGGTAGAAATGCAGGGCCTTGAAAGGGAAGTGGTTCATGTAGGACTCCCAGGAGCCACCGCCAGTCCGCACAGCCTGGTTCAGCTCCCGGTACAAAGTGTTGGATGAGTTGGTGTAGACCATGATGGCGATTCCGTGCTGGCTTCTGAAGCCAGGAGGCAGAGTGAGCCCTGGACGTTTTTGCTCCCAGGCCTTCTGGGCTGTCTCCCAGGACTCTCGCAACCGAGTATGGTCGGCCATCTCCTTCTCTAACAGAAGCACTGCTTTCTCCTCCATCTCCTCCGAGCAGCCCACATAGGCATCATCGAATGTATCTGGAGCCAGGCTCAAGTACTGGATGGTAACACCCTGGGCACATGGAGGTAAGGAAGAAAGGGGCCACACAGAAAAGTGTATAAGTTCAGGGTACTGGACTAAGGTCCTGGACACAGATTATTTTAGAAACCCAGAATCTCATTTCTATACTCAAATATCTGGAGTCTGATATTTGGCAAGAGCTCAGGGGTTTAAATAACAGGCAATGAAGTCAGAGAGACATTGGTTCAAATCCTGAATTCACCACCTACTGCCTGTAAGATCTTGGGCAAGTCTCTTAACTTTTCTGGGCTTCAAGTCCTCCACTTATAAACTCAGTATACTTTCAACCTCACAGGGTTATTATCAGGACTGCATATAGATCCTAACTAACTAAAAGGGGTCATCTATCATTAGAGAGGTTCCTGCACTTGGTGGAATGTGGCGCTGGGTGACTTCCAAGCACCATTCTGGCTTTAAGACTGTGTGCAAGTGACATAGGAATACGCACTCAATCTCCAACGACCTGACCCCACGCCCAGCCTCAGACTCCTTCCCTCTCCCACACAGGCGTGTAGACACCACACCAGGGCCCTGTCAGCTCTGAGACTCAGTCCTCTCCTGCTCTAGAAGCCTGCATCCTCCAACCTGGGTGGGAGTGGGGAGGAGGTCAAGCCCTGGTCTGGAGGGGCTGCAGGATGGTTGTACACAGGTAACCCTAAGGAGAGTGTGCAGGCTGGGCCCCAGGTGGGAGATGGGAAGTGGGAGGAGGAAGCTGGAGGCTGCCTGAGGGAGGAGGGTGTGAAGGAAGGAGGGTCACAGGAGGACCTGTGGGTGGAGGTGGGGTTCTGGGAGATGGAGTGGGAACTTGGGGCTCCCTGAGGGTGTGGAGGTTCCTGAGAGGAAGCGGGTTCAGAGGATGACATGCTAGAGAAGCGTCCCTGGGAGGGATCTTTGAGGACTCGGGCCCCGGGTCCCACCCCACCAAGTATTCCCTTTGCTGCAGCAGAGGGCTCTCCCCACTTACCTGCCCAGGGTCATAACGGCGGACGCCACTGCCGAGGGTGTAGAGGCTGAGGCAGCTGAGGCTTATCAGCAGAGTTGCCTGTATCATTCTTGCTGGATTCTTGGAGGGTGAGATCCAGATGAAGGTGGGACCAGCAATGGTCTTTCTTGGCTTCAGTGGGCTGGGGGACAGAGACTTGGAGCCTTTTTTCTCTGGTGGGAGGGATCCCTGGTCCAGGACTTGGCCCAGCAGTGCACGGGCTGGTCCAAGGGCACGTCTAAGTGAGTGGACTCAGCTTGGATTATATCAACCCCCACTTCCACCCCAGCACAACCATAGCCTGTACTCCCCGCCTCCGGATTCCTGGGGTTCTCAGAGCCATCTGCCCAGGAATGATAAAGTAGAAGGGTAATAATGGCTCCGCTGGAGTGGGGAGGAGACAGGGTCAGGGACCCACCTGGAGGCAGCAGAGGCCTATTAGAAGGAAGAGCCAATTCTGATTCCACGAAGCAACTGTTTCTTTGACTTGCTTTTTGTTGCTTCAGTTTTTATAATCACACATAGAGTCCTGCCTCAGAGAACCCTGCCCCTTTGCCTGACCGTTAAACTAAAATACCTCTGTTCAGCTCACAGGAAGAGAAGCTGAGCCTTCCACCAGTGAATGGCTGCAAAAAAAGGAGAGAATAACACACTTTTTCTACAGGCTGGGCGTTTCCTGCAAGATGTTTTGTAAGACTAACAGCCCTTTTTACTTAACTTCCTCACTGCCTCCCCTCTCTATTCTGCCATTTGACCTTGTCCTTCACCTCCCCCACGCCCATAAAAGAACCTGGCATACAGACCCCATAAGGTAGTTAGTTTGAGACATTAGTCTGCCATCTTCTCAATCAACCGACTTTCCAAATAAAGTTATATTCCTTGCCTCAACACTTCATTTCTCAGATTTATTGACCTGTCAGGCGACAAGCAGACTGAGCTTGGACTTGATAACAGGTCGAGAGAGGGAAGGAAAACTGAAGCTTCTGGGTGGCAGGGGCTGAAGTCTGCATAGGCGCTGCGCTGTTCTGTGAACCAGGAGTCTGGGAGTCCCGAAGGTCAACAAAGTCCGAGGCTAACTATAGCATCATCACAGTAACCCGATACCCATACCTCTCTTCCCTAACAACAGACAACCGAGTAGGGGGAACGGAGCTGAGAGCTGTAACTTCCCTTTCCAGGGACTGCGAGGTCTATCTCCAGGATACTTTTCTTCCTGCAAACCAGAGCTTGAGGAGGAGAATTGTGAGATGTGGTCTCTCCCTTGGGTGGGCCCTTTCGGCCATGGTTGGAACTCCAAGGCACTAGGCCAAGGGAACCAAGAGGGTTCTGCCTGCTGAGAGGTCACCACTTGTGCATTTGTTGTTCTTGAGTCACTAAGTCGTGTCCGACTCTGTGACCCCATGGACTGCAGCATGCCAGGCCTCCCAGTCCCTCACTATCTCCCAGAGTTTGCCTAAGTTCATGTTCATTGAATCGGTGATACCATCCAACCATCTCATCCTCTGTTGCCCTCTTTTCCTTCTGCCTTCAATCTTCCCCAGGATCAGGGTCTTTTCCAATGAGTTGGCTGTTCACATCATGTGGCCAAAGTATTGGAGCTTCAGCTTCGGCATCAGTCTTTCCAATGAGTATTCAGGGTTGATTTCCTTTTGGATTGATTAGTTTGATCTCCTTGCTGTCCAAGGGACTCCGAAGAGTCTTCCCCCACACCAAAGTTCAAAAACATCAATTCTTTGGCCATCTGCCTTCTTTATGGTCCAACTCTCCCATATATAACTACTGGAAAAACCATAGCTTTAACTATACGGACTTTCGTCAGCAAAGTGATGTCTTTGCTTCTTAATATACTGTCTAGGTTTCTCATGGGCTTCCCTGGTGGCTCAGAAAGTAAAGAATCTGCCCCCAATGTGGAAGAACTTGGGTTGGGTAGATCCCCCAGAGAAAGGAATGGCAACCTACCTCAGTATTCTTACCTAGAAAATTCCATGCACAGAGGAGCCTGGTGAGCTACAGTCTGTGGAGTCACAAACAGTTGGATGTGACCGAGAGACTCACACACACACACACAAACACACACACACACAAACACACACACACACTAGGTTTGTCATAGCTTTCCATCCAAGAATCAATTGTCTTCTAATTTCATGCCTGCAGTCATCATCTGCAGTGATTTTAGACCCAAGAAGAGAAAATCTGTTGCTGCTTCCACCTTTTCCCCTTCTATTTGCCATGAAGTGATGGGACTGGATGCCATGATATTAGTTTTTTTTGATATTGAGTTTTAAACGTGACCTTTTCACTCTCCTCTTTCACCTTCATCAAGAGAGTCTTTAGTTCCTCTTCACTTTCTGCCATTAACGTGGTATCATCTGCAATATCTGAGGTTGTTGATATTTCCCCTGGTAATCTTAATTCCAGCTTGTAAATCATCTAAGCCAGCATTTCACATGATGTACTCTGCATAGACGTTAAATAAACAGGGTGACAATATATAGCCTTGTTGTACTCCTTTCTCAGTTTTGAACCAGTCAGTTGTTTCATATAGTTTATTCTACTTATTTATTTGTATACAATTTGCATATGGCCAACAGGTGGGTGACGTGTTGTCCAACATCTGAATGGCCCCTACCTGCTTCCTTTCTGTTTATACCCCTTCCCTCCAGTAAGCTTTACTCAGATGCAGAGCTCTCTCTCACATCCTCAGGAGCTAGCCTTGCTCCTCCCCAGACCCTCTGTCCCCTGACCTCTCAGACTCAGGCGACCCCATGTTTATAAACATTAGCCTTTCCCTTCACCTCCTTGGGCTTGCCTATAAATACACTAGCTCTGAGTTTTTGATACCTCCCAGGAGGTAATGAGAGAAGGGGCCAGCTGAGGAATTGGCCAGCAGCTCTGGGAGGAGGTTTCTGGTAGTGTGAGCCTCTGCGGGTGGCAGGATTCCTCCTTCAGAGTGGCCAAGGACTTGTGGGTGCAGAAACTAGCATTTAATAGATGTACTTGCTATTGCTGTGTCTGAGGTGTGCGTAGAAGGTTAGATTCACCCCAGGGCCTTGTCTTGGTCTGGTTCATTAATTCAGACTCATCTTCGTTCCCCTATCCCCTCAGGTTTGCCAGACAAAGAATTTCCTTCACCTAGAATCCTGCTTCTTGTAGACCAAAAATGAAGACAAGCTGTGTCCAGGGTTGAGAGAGGGAAATGAAAACAGGAGTATCCCAAGGAGTTCCCTGGTGGCCTAGGGGTTATGATTTAGGCATTCACGGCGGTGGCCAGGTATAATCCCTGGTCAGGGAGCTGAGATCCCACAAACCAAAGAGCATAAACAGAAAGGAAGAGAGGCAGTCCAAAAAACCAGACTGCTTGTCAAAAACCACAGAAGATCAAGACAAGTTCTTTTGTTCCTGTCCAATGAGACTGGCCCCCCTTAGCTCTCCAAGATTAGAAATCAGGAGTCACTCTCCTGTTCTCCATTAGTGTGAAAACAGCATCTCACCTACATGTCCTGATGTCTCTCCCCCAGAGGGTCCCGAGCACTGACAGTTGCTGGAACAGAAGATACTATAGTATACTGTCTGGACAAATAGGCCTGCAGGGACACAACACGGGACCGGACCTGTTGGTATCAGAGTTTTCTCCTCTCTCCATCCTCTGACTTTGGGGAGTTGCTTCAGTTATCCTGAGACCTGGCACCCCAAGAAAGACCCCAAGAGATGGAGTCAAATCTAGTCATTGAACAGTGGTCTGGAGTGAAGTGGAAAGTCCTCCGGATCACATGGCCGGTCAACGCTGGAGTTGGGACCCAGACTCTGTACTCTGGGTATCTCTCCTTG
Source organism: Cephalophus harveyi (assembly GCA_006410635.1). Classification (NCBI taxonomy): domain Eukaryota; kingdom Metazoa; phylum Chordata; class Mammalia; order Artiodactyla; family Bovidae; genus Cephalophus; species Cephalophus harveyi. The sequence continues at coordinate 164,572 of SJYT01012774.1, forward strand.
CTCCTCAGGTGAGTCTCCATGCTCATCTGAAAGGATCAATAAGGAGATACTCCCTGAGGCCAGGGATGCTGAATGCAGGACCAAACCCAGTGGGAAGGCACTTGTTCCAGCTTGAATCCTTGATTTGTCTCTGGTTTAAGGGATTCCCTTTTTCATGGGAAGAGCTCTGGCCCAGAGCACCCTGAGCAGAGGCTAATATTCCTGAGCCTAGAGGAGATATCCAGAAATAGATGGGGGAGTGTCACATTTCTGAGCAGCTGTGTGGGAGAGGCACAAGGGATGTGGAATTTGACAGTATAAAAAAGAAACCTGCCCTCCTCCTCCCCTGGTGACTGTCACTGGAGACCAACATCAGCTTCCCCACTACAGAGAAAGTCTAGGTAAGGGGCACACCGCCCTCCTCCTGGGTACTTGGCAAGAAAAGCTGTTTCTGAAACAGGAAATTTGGGCTGTTAGTGGTAGAGTCATAGCAATCATTAGGAAAAGTTTCAGGAAGCCTTTTATCTTTGTCTGTTCAGGCTGCTATAACAAAAATACAACAAAGTGGGTAACTTATCAACAACAAACATTTATTTTTAACAGTTCTGGAGGCTGGAGGCTGAAGGCTGAAAGTTTGAGATCTGGGTGCCACCCTGGTAAGATGAAGGCCTTTTCCTGGTTCATAGCCAGCACCTCCCCACTGGGACCTCACAGGTTGGAAGCTGCTAGGGAGGTCTGTGGGGTCTTTTATTACAAGAACAAAATTCCAGTCATTAGGGCTCATGAACTAATGAACCAATGATTTCCCCATGACTCCCCTTCTAATACCATCACATCAGGCATTAGGGTTCCAGTATTTGAATTTTGGGGTGACACATTCAGACTTTTGCACATTGGATGGAGAACTTTGGGATACTTAGGAAGGTTTGAGGCCATTGGGTAATTTGGGGGTTTTTTAGGAAGGGATTTGGAGCTACATCCCCAGTATGGAATGTTCATCACAGGCCTGGATGAGGGGAAACCGACAAGTGCCCTGAGCAGGATTACAGGAAGGACTGAACGGCAGTATCTGGGAGAGGAAAAGGGGTTGCCAGTGCCTTCACTTCCTGGCCTTCCAGGCCCTTCCCAACACTCTGACCCCCACACCAAACATGAAATTTGATGTCATCACAGTGCAGCATCCCCCGACATCCTGGTTGGAGACACGGCCGCTAGGTCTGAGTCTGAAACCACCTTCTTGCCTTTCCAGGCTCTTCAAAGCCTCCCTTCTTCATATGGAGGTCACATGGTCCCAGGACTCCTAAGAGACAGGTCTTGAACTTTCAGATCCTTGTTTCTAAGAGCCAGAATCCCCAAGAGGCCAAGAGCAGGGTCTGCCAGGAGAACAGAGAGAAGTCCCCCTTGGAGAGTGAGTCTGCTTGCCCTCCTGCTTGAGAGAGAAGAAAAGGCAGTGAATGGTCAGCAGGGCCAGTGGGGGAGTCAAAGCAAGGGAGAGAGGGGCAGGAGGGTGACTCACTTGGCACAGACTCACATCTCGGCCTCTTCCTCCCTGCAACGGACAGCACAGTGAGGCCTCCATGTAGACACACCCTCACACCCCAAACTTCCCTTCCCACCAAGCCCTGGCAAAGCCACCTCCCATCTCAACCCAGCTTTCCCTTGTCCCAAATATACTCCTGACTTCCAGTCCCCCTCCTTCTTCCAAGAAATCTTCCCCGTTTGCCTTTCCATCCCTGCCCCACCCTGGCCCCAATCACTTGGTCCCTTCCTCAGCACTGGGGAATAGCATCCGTGTGTCCTGTCAGCCCCGCTACACCCAGAGCCTCCTGAGATCTGAAGCCGCACTCCTGCCACTTTCCTCTGCTTAGCATCCTCCTCAACCAGCTATTTTGGTCTGTTAGACTGTATAGCAGAAGAAAATTTTGAGGAAATTTAGAGAATCATCTGAGAATATTCACACATGCAGTAAACACCTATAGGACCTTGTCTGAGTGGCTGAACCTGAGTCATAAAGAAAATAACTTCAACTAACTTCTAGCCTTCAACTTCCCCATTAATCACATGGGTCTCTTGAAAGGCCCTGGACATTTAAATCAACCAGGGATCTCCTGCCAGTCTTGTTTCCCTCATGCATGGCTCACCACCCAGATAGGCGCAGTTAAAGTGGCTGCAGATGTGGTTGGTGCTGGAGAGAGTCACCAGACTGTGGGTTTCATTCTGGAAGAAATCAGTAACCACGAAGACTTCATGTGGGGGGATCAGCACCTCACGCTCCTCAGGAAAGACAGATAGGTCCTGGATCAGGGCCCCAAAGCAAGTCCTTAGGGAGAAGAAGGTGGTATTACCAAAATTGCGGGCCACTGCCTCATTCAGGGAGCTGGAGGCAAACTGGCCAAAGCGGATAGAGTCCCACAGCCTCTTGGGTTCAAAGCGAACTGTGCGCACGCCTCGGAACACCATCTGCCCGGGTTCCCTGCTGCAGCCCCCACTACCCCGCAGCAGCTGCAGGGCCCGGGTCAGGTAGAAATGCAGGGCCTTGAAGTGGAACTGGTTCATGTAGGACTCCCAGGAGCCACCGCCTGTCTGCACAGCCTCGTTCAGCTTCTGGTGCAACGTGTTGGATGAGTTGGTATAGAGCACAATGGCGATTCCATGCTCGGTTTTGAAGCCCGGAGGCAGGCTGAGCCCTGGACTTTTTTGCTCCCAGTACTTCTCAGCTGCCTCCCAGGCATCCCACAGCCAGGTATGGTGCAACATCTCCCTCTGTAGCAGATGGGCTGCCATGTCCTCCATCTCTTCCGAGCAGCCCACATAGGAATCATCAAAGGTGTCTGGAGCCAGATCCAGGTCCTTGGAGGTAATACCCTGGGCATATGGAGAAAAGAAAGAGAGGAGCCACACAGGAAAGCATGTAAATTCAGGGTACTGAACAGAGGTCCTGTGGGCAGATCAGTTCAGAAACACAGAATTTCATTTCTATGCTCAAATATCTAGAGTGTGAAATTTGTCACGAGCTCAAAAACTTAAATAATAGGCACTGAAGTCAGACAGATATGGGTTCAGTCCTGAATTCTCCAGCTACTGACTGTGAGATCTTGGGCAAATCTCTTAACTTTTCTGGGCTTCAGGTTCTTCCCCTATACACTGAGGATACTTCCTGACTCCACAGGGTTATTGTCAGGACCATATATAGATCCTCACTGTGTACTAAGAGGAATCATCTATCATTAGAGAGGGTCCTGCACGTGGTGGGACGTGGGGCTGGTTGACCTCCAAGCACCTTTCTGGCTCTGAGACTCACTGTGCAGATAACATACAAATATGCACTCAATCTCCAATGACCTAACCCCATGCCCAGCCTGACTCTTTCCTTCTCCCACACAGGCGTGTAGACACCACACCAGGGCCCTGTCAGCTCTGAGACTCAGTCCTCTCCTGCTCTAGAAGCCTGAATCCTCCACCCTGGGGTGGGAGTGGGGAGGAGGTCAAGCCCTGGTCTGGGAGGGGCTGCAGGAGGGTCGTACACAGGTAACCCTAAGGAGAGTGTGCAGGCTGGGCCCCAGGTGGGAGATGGGAAGTGAGAGGAGGAAGTTGGAGGCTGTCCTGAGGGAGGAGGGTATGAAGGGAGGAGGGTCACAGGAGGGCCTGTGGGTGGAGGTGGGGTTCTGGGAGACGGAATGGGAACTTGGGGCTCCCTGCAGGGGTGGAGGTTCCTGAGAAGAAGAGGGTTCAGAGGATGGCAGCCTAGAGAAGCATCCCTGGGAGGGATCTTTGAGGAGTCAGGCCCTGGGTGTCCCCCCTCCACAAGTGTTCCCTTTGCTGCAGCAGAAGGCTCTTCCCAGTTACCTGCCCATGGCTGCCCAGGGTGTGGAGGCCGAGGCAGCTGAGGGTGATCAGTAGAGCAGCCAGCATTATCCTCAGAGACACTTGGAGAGTGAGATCCAGTTGAGGGTGGGACCAGCGATGGTGGATTCTCAGTTTTGCTAGTCCCCCCTCCACAAGTGTTCCCTTTGCTGCAGCAGAAGGCTCTTCCCAGTTACCTGCCCATGGCTGCCCAGGGTGTGGAGGCCGAGGCAGCTGAGGGTGATCAGTAGAGCAGCCAGCATTATCCTCAGAGACACTTGGAGAGTGAGATCCAGTTGAGGGTGGGACCAGCGATGGTGGATTCTCAGTTTTGCTGGGATGGTGACAGAAACTTGGAGCCTTTCTTCTCTGGTGTGAGGGGTCCCTGGCCCAGGACTTGGCCAGGCAGGGCATGGGCAGGTCCAGAGGTGTGTCTAAGTGAGTGGGTGCGGTTTGGATTATAACATCCCTCACATCCACCCCAGCACAACCTTAGTCTCTGTCCCTGCCGCCTGGTTCCTGGAGTGCTTAGAGCCATCTGCACAGGAATGATAAAGGCAGGGGTGGGGCTTGAGGAGGGGAGGTGATTTGGCTCTACTTAGAGTCAGGAGGGGCCTGTTAGAAAGAGGAGTCAGCTCTAACTCTAGGATGGAACTGTTTCTTTGACTTGCTTTTGTTGCTTCAGTTACTATAATTATACGTGAAATCCTGCCTCAGAGAACCCTGCTCCTCACCCTGAATATTAAACTAAAGTACCTCTGTTCAGCTCACAGAAAAATAATCTAGCCCCCATGCCAGTGAATGACTGCAAAAAAAGAAGAGATTAACATATCCTTTCCATAGGCTAGGCATTTCCTCCGAGATGTTTTGTAAAACTCAGTTCAGTTCAGTCGCTCAGTCGTGTCTGACTCTTTGCGACCCCATGAATTGCAGCATGCCAGGCCTCCCTGTTCAAATTGCTGAAGCCTGGCTTGGAGAATTTTGAGCATTATTTTACTAGCATGTGAGATGAGTGCAACTGTGCAGTAGTTTGACCCTTTTTACTTTACTTCTGCCCAGCCTCTCCCTCTCTGTTTTGCCTTTTTACTTTATTCCTCACCTCTCTTTCTCTGCTCTAAAAAAAAAAACAAAAAAACCCTGGCAATACAGACCCCTATAGGATAGTTAGTTGAGACATCAGTCTGCCATTTTCTCGGTCAGCTGCCTTTCCACATAAAGTCATATTCCTTGTCTCAGCACTTCCTTTCTCAATTTATTGAGCTGTTGGGTGGCTAGCAGAGCAACCTTGGATTTGGTTGCAGACCAAGAACAGGAAGGAGGGCTGAAAGTTCTGGGCGGCAGCCCCTGGTGTCTGCAGTCTCCTGTCCCGTGTGTCCCGCAGATCTACAAAGTCCATGGCTAACTGTAGCCCCCCCACCCAGGCAGTGACCCGACAGCTCCCTTCCCTAACAGCGGACACCCTGTGGGAGCAGGGCTGAGAGCTATAACTCCCCTTCCCTTGGACTGCGAGGCCTTTCTCCAGGACCTTCTTTGTCTCCTAGCAAGACCAAGGCTACAGCAAGAGAACTGTGAAAAGTGTTTTTCCCTCGGGCAATCTGTGACTGCCACGGCCCAGCCTCCACACCAGAAGTCTGAGGGGACCAAGAGAGTTATAACCTGCTGAGAGTTCATCTTTTGTGTACAGCTCCCTTCCCTAACAGCGGACACCCTGTGGGAGCAGGGCTGAGAGCTATAACTCCCCTTCCCTTGGACTGCGAGGCCTTTCTCCAGGACCTTCTTTGTCTCCTAGCAAGACCAAGGCTACAGCAAGAGAACTGTGAAAAGTGTTTTTCCCTCGGGCAATCTGTGACTGCCACGGCCCAGCCTCCACACCAGAAGTCTGAGGGGACCAAGAGAGTTATAACCTGCTGAGAGTTCATCTTTTGTGTGCTCCTTTATTTGCATACAATTTGCATATGGCCAACTCCTTGGGTCACGTGTACTCCAGCATTTGAGGGCCCCCCCCCCCTCCGCCCTTCTCCTTTCTCTTTAAGCCCCTTCCCTTCAGTAAGCCTTGCCCAGATGCAGAGCTCTCTTTCACATCCTCAGGGGCCAGCCTCGCCCCTCCACAGACCCTCAGTCCCCTGACTCTCAGACTCAGGTGACCTATGTTTATAAACACTAGCCTTTCCCCTCACCTCCCTGGGCTTGCCTATAAATACCCTAGCTCTGTGTTTTGGATGCCCCCTGGGAGGTAAAGGCAGAAGGGACCAGTGAGGAATCAGTCAGCAGCTCTGGGAAGAGCTTTCTGGCAGTATGAGCTTCTGGGGGGCAGGGTTCCTCTTTCAGAGTGGCCAAGGACCTGGGGTCCAGAATCCAGGATTTAAGAGATGTGCCTGCCACCTGGTGTGTCTGAGAAGGGCGCAGAAAGTTAAACTCACCCCGGGGACTAGCCCTGCTCTGGCTCATTAATTTAGCCCTATCTTTGTTCCCCCACCCCATTAGGTTGCCAGACAAATAAAAAATTTCACCTAGAATCCCATTTCCTCCAGAAATTCTTCCTGTAGTCAAAAAGGAAGATAAACTGTGTCCAGGCTTAGGGGAGGGTAGGGAGGAAGGTGAAAAGAGGCATATCCCCGGGAGTTCCCTGGTGCCATAGTGGTCAGGATTTCAGGCTTTCACTGCTGTGGCCCAGGTTCAGTCCCTGGTCAGGGAACTGAAATCCCACAAACCACGAAGCATGACCAAACAAAGAAGAGAGGAAGTCCCCAAACCGGACTGCTCCTCAGGCCAACACAACAAACCCAGCCAAGTTCTTTCATCCCCTTCTAATTTAGACTGGCTTCCCCAAAGCACTCCAAGATTAGAAAATCAGGAGCCACTCTGCTGTTTTCCATTATTGTGAAAAAACAGCAACTCATCTACATATACTGCCTGCCTCTCCCCCTAGAGGGTCCTGGGAATTGACAATTGCTGGAACAGAAGATACTACACTATACTGTCTGGACAAATAGGCCTGCAGGGACACAACACGGGACCAGATCTGCTGGTATCAGCGTTTTCTCCTCTCTCCATTCTCTGGCTTTGGGGAATTGCTTCACTTATCCTGAGACCTGGCACTCCAAGAAAGACCCCAAGAGATGGACTCAAATCTAGGAATTGAACAGTGGTCTAGAGTGAAGTGGGAAGTCCTCCAAGATCACATGACCAAGAGCACTGCAGCTGGGACTCAGACTCTCTACCCAGAAATCTCTCCTTATTCCTCAAGTGAGTTTCCATCACCTGAAAGGATCAATAAGGAGATACTCCCTGAGGCCTGGGATGCTGAATGCAGGAGCAAACCCAATTAGGAGACAGTTGTTCCAGCCTGGATCTTTGAGTTCTCTCTGGGTTCAGGGATTCGCTTTTTTCATGGGAAGAGCTCTGGCCCAGAGTACCCTGGGCAGAGGCTAGTATTCCTGAGCCTAGAAGAGATATCCAGAAATAGATGGGAGAGTGTCACATTTCTGAGCAGCTGTGTGGGAAAGGTACAAGGGGTGGTATAAAAACCTGCCCTCCCCCTCCCCTGGAGGCTGTCACTGGAGACCAACACCAGCTTCCAAGCCCCGGAGAAAGTCTAGGTAAGGGGCATATGACCCTCCTCCTGGGCACTGGGCACAGAAAGCTGTTTCTGAAATGCAACATTTGGGGTGTTATTGGTAGTTATAGCAATCATTAAGAAAAGGTTCAAGAAACCTTTTGTCTTTGTCTGTTCAGACTGGTATAACAAAAATACCACAGACTGAGTATCTTATCAACAACAAATATATATATAAAAGAGTTCTGGAGGCTGAAAGTCTGAGATCAGGGTGCTAGCCTGGCTCTATTCCTGGTCATAGCCAGCACTTCCCCACTGGGCCCTCTCAAGTTGAAAAAGCTAGCAAGCTCTGTGGGGTGTCTTTTATAGGAACAGCATTCCCAAGTCATGAGGGCTCATGAATTATGAACTCATGATCTCCCAAAGGCCCCACCTTCTAATACCATCACATCAGGAATTAGGGTTCCAGCCTATGAATTTTGGGGAGACACCAACATGCAGACCATTGCATATTTGACAAAGAGGTCTGAGATACTAAGGGAGGCTGAGGCCACTGGGAAACTTGGGGACTTCTAGGGAGGGATTTGGAGTCACAGTCCCAGTGGGGCTTCCCAGATGGTGCTGGTGGTAAAAATCCCTCTGCCAATGCAGGAGACCCAGGGTCGTGGGTTAAATCCCTGCATTGGGAACATCCCTGGAGTAGGAAATGGCAACCTGCTCCAGTATTCTTGCCTGGAAAATTTCATGGACAGAGAAGCCTGACAGGCTATAGTCTATGAGGTTGCAAAGAGTTGGACAGGACTGAGCAACTGAGCACAGGTTTAGGTCACAGCTTTAACGCTTTTGGCCCAAAAACCAATTTGAAACTTCTAGGGAGTTCACACAAAACAAGGCTAAAGTAAACTAGGAAACACCCCCAGTAGGGGATGTTCATCATGGACCTGGATGAGGGGAAACCGACAAGAGAGGTGCCCTGAGCAGGATGAAGGAAGGACAGAAGGGCAGCAGCTGGGAGAGGATAAGGGGTTGCCAGTGCCTCCACTTCCTGACCTCCCAGGTCCTCCCTGCCACTCAATGGCCCCCACACCATTGCCCCAAAACTGGTCACTAAGCCATCAATCCACCTGCTCTGCAGGGGTCTCCATTACTACCAACACCCAGAAAGCCTCTCAGACTTTCAGCAAACATGCCAGGAGGCCTCATGTGTGCCTGGCCCTGGGCTGAGCCCTGGGGACACAGAATGGGTCATACCTGGTCCTGCCCTCAAGGAACTCAGAGGCCAGGATGGGGGGCAGACTCAGAAGGCAGCACAGTATGATCAGTGACAGAGGAAAGTGCAGGGTGATTCAGGAGGCCAGAGGAGTCGGAGGGCTTCCTGGAAGAGGTGGCCCCTAAGCTAGTCCTTGAAGAGTGGGTAGCAGGAGAAGGGCAGCCCCAGCACGTGGAGGGAAGCAGCAGCGCCTCATCTGGGACTTTGTGCTGTGCCATCCATGTGAAGCAGGTGTGGTGGGGCATGAGGCTGAAGAGGATGGGGAGGGCCAGGTCACAGAGGGTTTCAAATGCCAGCACTCTGTCCTGAGCGTAAAAGTTTTGTTTTGTTATATTGCCTTTTTTTTTTCTTTCTTGTAGTGTTCTCATCCCTTCCCTCATAGTTTGCATGTCTGTATTTTGAGATATTTCTCCCAGTCAGGTTTGGCACAGAGGGTTCTGAAGCAGGTGAGGAACATCATCAGCTGTGCCCCAGATTCACTGTTCTCCCTGCTCCAGGGGAGCGTGGAATTGCAGGGGCGACAGTGGAGGCAGGGGGACCAGGGAGGAGCCAGGGGCTGACCGGAGCCTTGGTGGGGGAGGTAGTGATGGGGAAAGGGAAGGACCATCGAAGATGAACTCATACTGTGCACAGCACTCCTTGGTAACCAATTTAGTCTTCAATGAGTGAATGGAAAGCCAAGTAACTATCTTGGGTGACTGGGCGAATAACAAGGATGGAGGATTACACGACACTTTTCTGATGGAAAATTCAGAGGAACTACCTTGAGCTGGATGAAGCCCAGAGAAATTCATCACAAGGATCCCAGGGTATTTCTCGGTACCCAAAGGCCAGAAGTGAAGAGTCTCTGGAAACCCAAGGAAGTGCCTCACCCTGCCTGTGCTTTGGCTTCAAGCCACTCTCTTGGCTCCTCAGCCCTCCCTTCTTCTTTTCCCAGGGGCCTCATCTCTCCCTGACTTCAGTACACCTGTGATCCTCAAAGGTCTCTTGTCCATTCTGCTCCCTCTCAGACATTGGCCCCTGCAGACGAACTGAACTGTCCTATGTTCACATAGGACAAACTGAACGATGTGATCACTTATTCAGTACATTTTTAATTGATCATCTACTATGTGTTGAGGTGAGCAAGATGAGATTTCAAAGTGTAGTCTGCTTTCCTCTGTATTTCCAGCTTAGAGCATGGGAACCTGAGTGTGAGCCTTGATTTCCCCCATCTCATCTCCTAAATCTCATCAGATACCATGTCCAGTAAATTCTACATAGTGAGGTAGGGTCCACTCTCACTACCAATACCTTAGGCCACATGATTCAGTGTCCTCAATCTGACTTCATAATTCTCTTTCCCTATTCTAAGCCTCTGAAATCTTTTATTTCTGTGTTTCTGAAGGACAGAGACAAGGCAATGGAGAGGCAGTGAGAGATGCAGTTGGCTTCATGTTTTCGCTGCATGAACATTTTGCTGTGGGCCACAAAATCTCAGTGGCATGCAAACATTTATTCTCATGCTCCTGGGCCTTCAGGTTGGCTGTAGATGGGCTACAGTGAGCTTGGATGGGCAGCTCTGCCCCAGGCTGCCAGCCTGCCTCAGCTGGCTGCCCATGGATATGGGCTGGGCCCACATCTGCTCTTCTGGGGCCCAGGCTGGAGGAACAGTTCTGGGCTATGTTCTGATGGTACCCCCATCTGACCCCCAAAGAAGGCCTTCTCTCTGGTTTGGATTCCCTCCAAAGCAGACAAGGACTTGGGTGTAGTGATCTTATTTGTAAGGTGATCTCAGGAAGTACAAATAAAGGAGTGACAAAGTGAGACAGAGAAGAGAGACAAGCGTCCTTGCAAAAAGTGTGTGACCACTGTGGTCAGCTATGTCTCTCTGGGGACCCTCTGTGGACTAGGGAATCTGACATTCCACCCTCACTGGGTGAAAGTTCCTCACTGGAACAATAAATCTCCTGCACTTTGGGGCAGCCCTGAGCAAGCTCCCAAGGTGAAGCAGAAAGATTTGGACACAGGAATATATGGAGCACTAGGAGTGGGAAGCTGTCAGATGCTTGAGAATTATTCATTGCTCATGTGTTTCAGGGAGAAGGCAATGGCACCCCACTCCAGTACTCTGGCCTGGCAAATCCCATGGACAGAGGAGCCTGGTGGGCTGCAGTCCATGGGGTCGCTAGGAGTCGGACACGACCGAGCGACTTCACTTTCACTTTTCACCTTCAAGCATTGGAGAAGGAAATGGCAACCCACTCCAGTGTTCTTGCCTGGAGAATCCCAGGGACGGGGGAGCTTGGTAGGCTGCCATCTATGGGGTTGCACAGAGTCGGACACGACTGAAGTGACTTAGCAGCATGTGTTTCAACCTGAAGATGAGCTGAGGCAATACTATGAATCAGCAGTGGCAGGCATACTCTTTTATATTAAATCCATCTATTATTAAGAATATCAAATCCAGGAAGGACTTTGAGTGTCTCACTTAGGTTATGTGTCCAAACGTGAACCAATCACAACAACCAGGGCATTAGAGTACCAGTTTGGGGGTCTAATGTTCCCCTCATGAGGGTACAGAGTTAGGAAAGCCCCTAGTGAACCCGTGGACTGGATTTTCCATAAGAAGAGGATCTATTATAGAAGTTCAGGTTTCTTTGGTGGATTCCAAAAGACCACAAGAGTTCAAGCAGCTTTTTGCTGCTATATACTCTGCCCATTCACATTCTATCCTGGAACTAGGGAGCAGTATCTCATGCTTTAGTCCCCATTGTGATGCCATTTTCAATTCTATCTTCTCCGTATCTCCTCTAGACAGCCCATCATTTAAACCCATTTCTGGTGCAAATGTGTCTTCATCAGGCTCTTTGGTTTCTTGTAACATACATCACATGCTACTTGAAATTCCTCACTCCAGCTCCATCTCCACATTAAAAGAGTTTAAAGAAGCAGGGATATGGGTTTTGTTTTTGTTTTGTGATCACAGTTTTATCCTCAGCTCCTGGCATATTACAGGATGCTCAAGAATTTTCTGTTGGGAAGCTTTCTTTCTTTCTGTTGGGTGGCTCAGTGGTAAAGGATCCACCTGCCAATGCAGAAGACACGGGTTTGATCCCTGATCTGGGAAGATCCTGGATCCCTGATCGTATGGTGCACAAGGCAACTAAGCCCGTGCACCACCAGTACTGAACCTGTGCTCTGGAGGCTGGGTGCGGCAACTGCTGAAGCACTAGTGCCCGAGAGCCAGTGCTCCACAACAAGAAAAGACACTGCAGTGAGAAGCCTGCATCCCGTAACTAGAGAGCAACCCCTGCTCGCCGGGAGGAGAGAAAAGCCTGTGTAGCAATGAAGACCCAGCACAGCCAAATAGAAACTAATCAACTAAATTATTATTTTTTTGAAAAAAATTTTGTTGAATGAATGAGTAAGCAGGTTTTGAGGGAGGGAAGATAAGGAGTTCAGTTTGGAACATGTTAAACTTGATAAAAACCTGCTGTTAACTCCCTTGCCCAGAGAGGCTCACACCTCAATTTAAACTCTGAATTGGCAGTGATAAGATCTTAGATTGGGAAACATAAAATTATGGCCATAGAACATTCCCGTGTCCTAGGGTCACTGATCTATCAAAACTTAGGCCCCACCAAGAGGGGATCAGGGAACAGGGATGGTTAACCTAAGCAAGACTAGGGAGGGTGCACATCCACCCTGAGAATTGTGTAAGGTCTATGTGAAGGCACACAGATCTATCTTCTGAGAACTTTCAGTTTTCATCAGATCTCCAAAGATAAAAAACTACTAACTATATTATGTTCTGGATAAAAGAGGGAAAACAGAAATAGCTAAGAATCTGCTGATATGTGCCTAGAGTATCTCTGCCAGGATGACAGGAAATGGCAACAGTAATACCTCTGGGGAGAGGGGATGGGGTTGAGGAATCAGAGAGAAGGACGTTTCACTGCATGGCTTGTGGACTATAAATTATGAAAAATGAAAATGTACTACCTTTTTGAAACTTAAAACTTAATAATATTAAAAAATAAAGCTATGGGGGTTCCCTGGCAGTCCAGTGCTTAGGACTCTGCAGTTTCACTGCTGAGGGCCCAGGGTTCTATCCCAAGTTGGGGAATTTACCTCTCGGCTCACTAGCAGGATGAATCATAACGTTATTTATTTATTTTTTTCCATACCTCACAGCTGGTGTGTGTGTGTTTAGACACACACACACAAGCCGAGTGAGGTGTTCAGTTCAGTTGCTCAGTTCTGTCTGACTCTTTGTGACCCCAAGGACTGCAGTATGCCAGGCTACACCTCAGGTGTGCCCCTCCCCTCCAAAATAACATTATGACTCATCCTGTTAGTGAGCCAAGAGGTAAATTAGATAGATACCATTTGCACCCACCAGTTAAATGGAAATTAAGAGATTCATAATGGCCAGTGTTGGCAAAGACTTGGAGAAAAGGGCACTTTTGTCCACTGTTGGTGGGAGGTGAAGAGGGACATTTTGGATGGCACCTTGGCAGTGGCTGTCTAAAGGAACACTGTTCAGATCCTTTAAATATCACCTTGCTATCTTTCCTTTAAAAACATGCAGACAAGTAGATAAGGATTTATATACACAGCTGATCACTGCAATATCACGTGTAATATCAAAGACTGAGGAAAAAACACTAAGCGCCCGTCAATAAGGAAATGGTTAAATAAATTATGAACTAACTCTACTATGAAATTCCATGCTGCCATTATAACGAACAAGGTAGATATGCATATATGACATGGAAGGAAATTTATGGTACATTGTTTCTTTTGAAAATGTTGTAGAATGTGTGTGTGTAAGCATGTTTCCTTTTTCTTTTTGAAAAAAGTGACAGGAGGAAAACCAAAAATAGGCTGCACACAGAAAACTTTGTGTGTATATATACTGAAATATTATATTATTTGTATGTACATCAAAAAAAGGTCATGAAGGGTCCCATTACCAGGAAAACAGCAGGCCTGGGTAATAGTGCAAAGGGGACATGGAGGGAGAAGAAATGGGGGCCTTGAGCGTTGTGATTCATTCATATACCATGAGCATGTGTTACTTGGTAATAAACAGAAATAAAGAAGCACCACCAACTTGGAAACTGTTCCAATCTTGACCCAAAGCTGGAACACCTTCCTGGAGCCCTGCTCTGAGCCTGTCCCTGGGGTCCTGCTGTGGCCTCACCAGCTGACCCCTCCTGGATCTGCCCTGTTCCAGCCTCAGGTCCCCATGAGGGGAAGCCCGGACCTCTCACTATGAAAGTCAAGCTCCTTCAGGACTGACCCCAAACTTTCCAACGTTCCTACTCTGCACCTGCCACATTAGAAAAAGTGTCTTTCACTCTTTACATCGTGAGAGTTCCTACCTCCAGTTCCTTTCCTGTTCCCATTCCTGCTACCTCTAACATCTTTCCCTCTCCAGACTCCAGTCTTTTCTCTCCCACCTCCATTGACTTAAGCCTTATTCTCCTCTTTATCCCGTAAGACCCTAGTCACATGTTCCTCTTCCAGGAAGTTCCCTATGCTCCTTCCAGCAAGAAGGGTCCTCTCTCTCTTCTGAGCCTCCATTTCTATGCTGTGACCCTGTGCCAAGCAGTGTAAGTGACCCAGGCCAGGAATCAATTCATGTTTGTTTGTTTGTTTATGTATTTAGGCCACACTGGTCTTACTCGTGGCACACAGGGTCCTCCACCTTCACTGTGGCACGTGGGATCTTTTTAGTTGCAGCACGTGAACTCTCAGTTGCAGCAGGTAGGATCTAGTTCCCTGACCAGGGATCAAGCCAGGGCCCCCTACATTGGAGAGTGGAATCTTAGCCACTGGACCACCAGGAAGTTCCAGTTCATCCTTATTGAACTGTGCAGATTCTTTTTCCAGGTGAGGAAACTGAGGCTCAGAGAGTGACTTGAGCAGGGTCATCTCCAACATGCAGAGCCCTGCCATGATGTCTCTGCTGCTTGTGTCCATGGGCCTCATGGAAGCCCTTCAGGTACGGTCACCCTCTGCTGTCCCCATCCCCCAGCTGTTGGCTTCTGAATCCTGCCGGATGCTTCCTTTGGGGATGGCTCAGTCTGAGGGGACAGCCCTGGAGCCCAGTCTCAGGGCATCTATTGCTGGTAGTTTCCAATCCCCTTTCCCTCCAGGCTTCCCTTGTGGCTCAGCTGGTAAACAATCTGCCTACAATGTGGGAGACCTGGGTTCGAAAGATCACCTGGAGAAGGGAAAGGCTACCCCCTCGAGTATTCTGGCCTGGAGAAGTCCATGGACTGTATACTCCATGGGGTTGCAAAGAGCTGGACATGACTGAGCGACTTTCACTTCACTTCCCCTCCGAGTGTGCCCGGGGTCCTTCATCTCTCTCAGCTCAGTGGCGGAGGGGAGCTGGATAACAGGGCTCCTGCTCTCCTGGGGCCTAACCTCTCAATCCTTGCTGCTCCCCCTCTCGCAGGCCCAGAGCCACCCTGTCATACGAAGAGACCTCCTCTCTCGAGAAATGCCCCTGGACATGGCCCTGGCCTCCTTTGACGACCAGTATGCTGGCTGTGCCACAGCCATGGCAGCTGTGCTCCCGGAACTCAACCGCACAGAGTTCCAGGCCAACAAAGTGTACGCTGATGGCTGGGCGCAGGCAAGCAGCCAGTGGCGGGAGCGCCAGGCCTGGGGGCCCGAGTGGGGCGTCAGCCCGACCCGTCTGCTCGCCCCCCTGGGCTTCCGAGAAGAGCACGGGGTGGCCCTCCTGGCTTACACGGCCAACAGCCCCTTGCACAAAGAATTCAACGCGGCCGTGCGTGAGGCGGGTCGCTCCCGGGCCCACTACCTCCAGCACTTCTCCTTCAAGACCCTCCACTTCCTGCTGACCGAAGCCCTGCAGCTGCTGAGCAGCGGCCAGCGGCCACCCCAGTGCCACCAGGTGTTCCGAGGGGTGCAGGGCCTGCGCTTCCGGCCGGCGGGGCCCGGGGCCACCGTCAGGCTGGGGGGCTTTGCCTCCGCGTCCCTGCAGAATGCTGCAGCCCAGCACTTTGGGGAAGACACCTTCTTTGGCATCTGGACCTGCCTTGGGGCCCCAATCAAGGGCTACTCCTTCTTCCCTGGGGAGGAGGAAGTGCTGATCCCTCCCTTTGAGACCTTCCAGGTGATCAACGCCAGCAGGCCAGCCCAGGGCCCCTCCCGCATCTACCTCCGGGCCATGGGCAAGCGCAGCACATACAACTGCGAGTACATCAAAGGTGAGCAGGGCACGTGCCAGCCAGCAGCTGTGCACGAGGTGGGCTTCCCCGCCCCACTTTCCGGGGATACACACACAGTCCAAGCCAGAGCTGGCCACTTGCCTGCTGGGAGGCGGAAGAGGGTTTTCTGACCAGCACAGGTGTTTTTGGCCATGTGAGGGCCAGACTTGATCAGGCTTCTCTCCCAGATGCAAGCTGTTGCCAGAAATGAGTGTGGGTCCCCACCATGTTTTCCGAGGGGAGTGTGTTTTTTGACTGAGCAGAAACTCTGGGCTGCGCGTGTACTGGGCCAAGGAGACAGTGAGGTGGTGAGACAGCATTTGGGTGCCATCCCCCTAAGTTCCAGTTTGGGTTCTGGCAGTTTGGCTTCTCGGGTGTTTTCTTCTCCACCATCCCAGGACCAGGCAGAGGAGTAATCATGAGGATGGGCCCAGGTCCTTAGTCAGAAGGGGCTGTGGGCTGCTGGTCCTGGCTGAGGGATGCCAGGCAGGCTGTTGGCTGGATCCACCAACCACTTCTCAAGTGGAAGTAGGTCCATTGTGGCTTCAGATCGCACCCTGGACAGCATCATGAGCACGCATGTGTTGATGGAAGGTGACGAAGACTGGCAAAGAACATAAACCAGCCCCTCCTTGGCTGGGACAAGACAGGGGAGAAGGAGCGGGGGGTGGGGCATGGAGGCAAAGTTACAGGCCAGGGGAGGAGAAGCAGAGTCCGGATCACCCTGGCTTTGAGGGCTGGGGCCTTCCTGGCCCTGCTGCTCATGGGTCTAGTCAAACCCAGGCAAGGGTGGTCCCACTGTAAGGAAGCAGAATGAGGGGAAAAGGCACCAGTTTCTGCGAGAGCTGGTCAGGGAGGTTCTCTGGGGTCCCTTCGTGTCCTGAGATCTATTGAGCCTTTGATGCTTTGCTGTTTCTTTCCTGCAGACAAGCAGTGCAAGTCTGAGCGCTGCCGTCTGGATAACTCAGGTAAGGGCTGCAGGCATCTGGCAGGGCTCTGTTCGGAGATGAGCTGACTGCTCTGGGTCTGGGTCCCTCTCCTGGGTGAACATCCCCCTTAAATGAAAAACAACCCTTTTTTAATTAAAAAAAAAATATTAGATTTTCTTAAGCATACAGCTGTGGGAGTTGCTAAGCTTTCCCACAGAGTGTATATGCGGGTGGTAGGGGGCAAACTGACACACCTGCTCCCCTCCACCCGGGCCTGGGGCCGGCTTCCTCTTCACAGGAGGTCACTGATCAGACCCCAGGGAGCTCCAGGCTGCACTGAGGGGACAGTGGGAAAGGCCACAAAGTCCTCCCCAGGCCTTTTCCTCCTTCCGCTGGGGAGCCCTCTGTCTGTAACTGTGCTCAGAACTCCCTCAGACTGCCTTCCAAGGTCAAGGTCAGGTCATGGGTGCTGGAGACCTGGGCTTTAACCCAGGCTCTGCCCCAACTCTGTGACCAGTTTTTCCTCTCTGAACCTCAGTTTCCCTATCTGTATCCTAAGCATATTGGACTAGATGGTCCCCAGATTCTCTGTGCCCATGACTCTTCTCTTGAACACTTGCTGGGCCAGGGCTTGCCTGAGGCATCACCTCTCCAGGTGGGAACAGGCCATTCCCAGGGAAGAAACCACAGCTGCTCCTCACCCTGGGGTCCTGCCTTCTCCCTCAAGGCTTTTAGAACAGTGGGCAGGAAGGAGCCTCAACCTCCACTCTGCTCCCACCCTTCTCCACGACACAGTACCACTCAGGGTTCCGGGCACATGAGTCCTCACTGCGACCCGATGGTGTGGATACTGTCATCACCCCATTCCACGGATGAGAGAGGCACAGAGAGGTGAAGCAAGCGGCCCCGCACACAGACCTAGCAAGGGATGGGGCCCAGACAGCCTGGCCCTGGAGCCCAACTCTGAACCACCACAAGAGACTGGCCCCCACCTCACGTTATTCTTACTGCGCAATAATCAACTGGACGGAGGCGGGACAGGAAATACTGCCCTCGTTACATAACAAAGTGAGGCCCAGAGACAGAAGTGACTTGCTCCAGATGACAGAGTCATCTGTGGCAGAGTCAAGACCAGCCAAGTCTCCAGCTTCCAACCCGGCTTGAGTTCTGATAATGTCATTTCAGGTACTGAGAAAGTTTAGGATTCCTCCTCCCTGCCCCCAACTCCTCTCCACCAGTGCCTCTCCCACCAGAGTCTGGGCAGAAGAGCAAAGATCAGCATCACCAGATTTCACTCAGATCTCTACCCCACTTCATCCCACCCTGCAGTGCCTCAGTTGTGTCAACAGGAGGCTGGGGCATAAACTTAACGACCTCTGGAAAGGGAACTGGGACTCTCCTTATCTCTTCATCTCTGTCTACCTTTCTCCCAAAATTCTTCCTCACTTTGTCCCTGAATCTCTCTGCCTCTGTTTTCCCTGCAGCCGTGGGTCAGAGCCCTCTTTCTGCAGTCTGGTCCCTCCTATTGCTGCTCTGGTTCCTTGTTGGGGAAGTCTTTCCAGAGAGTCCGGGCCTCCTCTAATCCATCAGCCACTGAACAGCTCTGCCTGTAGCCTCTGCCCAACGTGAGGATGTCAGCCACACACGTGCTCTGAGTGTGGCCAAGATCTGGGGTAACTCCATCTGCAGGAAACTCTGGGATGTTCTCTGACGGCTGCCGGGCCTGATAGCACCAAGAAGAAAATGTGGGGACTGAGCCTCTCTCAGGGGTCTAGGAGTCAGATGCTGAAGAGAGGTGGGGGGACTGCAGGACAGGTAATCACTCACCTGGAGACAGATTATAGTAGTTTGGAGGCATGGTGATTGGGGAGAAAAGTACTTGGCCGTGGTATTCACTGATGTTACTCAAATGCCCCCCATGTGCACCTGGACAGCTCTTCGCTCTTCCAGGAAGCCTTCTCTGACCTCTCCTTCCTAGGTTAGAGGCACTGCCTCTGGTCTCCCATCTCCAACTATGAGCTTCTGAGGGCAGGAACTGCGTCCAAGGTACACAGGTGGTACCAGAAAACATGTGGAAGTCAGAAAGGAACAAACACCTTGTGAATGGCTGGTCTTTGTCCTGCCCCCTACCTTGGGCACCTTCAAGCTCTCTGGATGTCACTGTGTGATGCTCACACAGTGAGAACGCGGATGGGCTGAACCTAAATCCAGAGAGGAGAGAGCAGGGAAACAGCAGAGAGACCTTTAGGGATCTCAATCAAGTGCCAATCATTTTCTTATCAGCAAAGATGTAACTTCCACTCAGATTCATGGGTCCTCAGGTCCCTAAGAGGCTGGATTCCCAATTTGCACCACCAAGAGCCTACGGGTAAGACAGGTCACGGAGGAGATGCGAGGCACACATTACTTTATTATGAGTTGGAGCTTTGGGTCCAAGTCCTTATGTGGCCTCCTGCTGTGGAAAGTGGACCAGGAACCCTGAATCCCCAGTCACCTTCTCTGAGCCCCTAGACAGGGTCAGGTTAGACCAAGTCTCTGTAACAGCAGCCACAGAGGAAGGAAGAGAAGACAGGAAATGGGGCAGTGGTGTCATGCCTGCACTCTCCCCACTCAAAGTGCCTAAACTCAGCACCGAAGTCCAGTTCTGTCCCTCCCAAACTGCACTTCGATCTTGACCCTTCTCAGAGTTCCTCCTCTGCAGGAATCAGGGGAGCATCAAGCTCTGATTTCCCTTAGAGGTTAGAGTATGGAGGAGACAATGAATATTCCTGGTCCGTGAAGTGAGTAGTGCTGAAGAGAGGATGTCCCAGGCTCCTAGGCCCAGTGGAGAGACGCTGGGTGGCCTGAGGGTGGACCACCACCTGGCCTGGCTGATCCATCCCCATATGGAGGTGTTGTGGCTGCAGCAGACCCCCGGGACTCACAGGGCCTGCACCAGCACCAGAAGGCTCATGACCAGAGCCATGGAGAAGAAGATGCCCAGGAAGAAACGGTCCATGACCCGGGCCAGGCGCTTCCAGTCCTCATGGCGGCGCTGGGCAGCCCGGTGGCTGTGGAAGGCGTTGGCGATGGTGGCCACGTGATGCAGTAGGGCTTCCTGACGGCACAGACACCGGGGCTCATGGCAGGGACCTGCAGGGGGGCCAGTGCCTCTGTCAGGAGGCTGGGGACTGGGGGATGACTCAGGTGGTCTAGACTGTCCACAGGGCTCCCCTCGTTCCCGCACGCACAGGCCCCGTGCCAGGCGTCCGAGCAGGAGGGCCCGAGCCCAGGCTGGCACGGGGCGGGCACTGGGACCACAGTAATGCAGGTTCATGATAAGGATGGTAAGCGCCGTGGAGAAGGTGACCATGGTCATGGTGGCCATGTAGTACTTTCCTGCAGAAGAGAGAAATGGAACTGAGGCCCCAAACAAGAGCTCAGGGCGCGAGAGCTCCCCAGCTGCCTGAACACAAAATGAGCTCATCCCCCATCAGGCTCTCAGGACCCTCAAAGCAAAATGGAAGAAAGTGGGAAGGAGGTAAGGGCCAACATCTCCCCTCCCACATCCTCACATCTGGTTCTCAGAAGCTTCCTGCTCCCTGGTTGATGCCCTCACTGCTAAAGCCTGGACTCACCCACAGTCCCCTGAAAGTCACACTCTTAAATAGAACCACCATGACCTGGGCAATTTACAATGGAACCTTCCTGGTGGATTCCCAGGTAGCGCCAGTGGTAAAGAACCCCCTACCAATGCTGGAGACATAAGAGACTCCAGTTTGATCCTAGGTTGGGAAGATTTCCAGGAGGATGGCATGGCAACCCACGCCAGTATTCTTGCCTGGAGAATCTCATGGAGAGAGGAGTCTGGCAGGCTACAGTCACACAGAGTCGGAAACGACTGAAGTGACTTAGCACGCATGCACACAGGTCTGTGCTGCTGCTCCCCTGAGTTAATAAATGTCAAGAGAATGCCTGGCATGCAGTGAGTACTTAAGACGTTTCACCTATTATTATAATACTGGGGAATGTGGATCATCCTCCAACAAGTCCTTGAGTAAAGACCAACTCCTGGACTTCCCAGGTGGCACAAGTGGATAAGAATCCACCCACCAATGAAGAGGACAGAGGTTCCATCCCTGGTCCAGGAAGATTCCACATGCTGCCAAGCAACTAAGCTCGTGTGCCACAGCTACTGAAATCTGCGTGCTCTAGGGCCCGCAACAAAGAGTGGCCCCCACTCTCCACAACTAGAGAAAGCCCTCATGCACCAGTGAAGACCCAGCACAGACATAAATAAAACTAAAAAGCCAAAAAAGACCAATTCCTTCCTTCGCCCCTACAAGGGAGGGGAGGGCTATTTTCGCTGGAAGGGGCCTATCTCTTTCCCCTCCATCTCAGAACGAGGCCGGGCCCCAAGATGCTCAGCGGGGCCCCTCGGTTGACCCAGGCCAGTCCGGCTACGGCCCCCGCACCTGCGGAGGGCCTTATGCGCCAGCCCCCGGGGTGGGGGGCAACCTCCCCGCCAGCCCCTCCCTGGCCACCCTGGGGCCCTCGGAACCCACCGATGAGCGGCACACTCTCTGCCGGGGGCATGCTCTCGGCCAGGATCAGCTGGAAGACGGTGAGCGCCAGCAGCACGGTGACGCCCAGCGACACCTTCTCGCCCGAGTCCGCGGGCAGGTGGAAGGCGAGCGGCGCCAGCAGCGAGATGAGCACGCAGGGCAGCAGCAGGTTGCACACGTAGGCGGCGGCGCGGCGGCGCAGCAGCAGTGTGAAGGTCACGTCCGGGTAGGGCTCGGAGCAGCAGCCGTAGGTGAGCACGCGCCGCCGGGCTGGCATGCCGAGCACGCGCCACTCCACGTTCTCCACGAAGTCGGCCAGGCTGGCGGCGGCGCCACGCGGCCGAACGTCCAGCTGGTGCCCGCCGTGTGTCCACGAGCCGAAGGTCAGGCCGCAGCGCTGCGCGTCGAACGGGAAGGCCGACACGTCCACGCGGCAGGAGCTGCGCGTGATGGCCGGCGCGTCCCAGCGCACAGCGCCGTCGTGCCGCAGGACCACGTTGGTGCTGGCCGAGGCCGGGGCTTGCGCGTCCGCCCTGTGGGCAGGGGTTGGGGGTGGGGACTCCCTGAGGCTCCGCGGAGTTGGATGTCGGGGCTGTCCCTTGGAGGGGGTACGACTCCAACCCTCTGGGGGACTCACAGAGGGCCCTCTGTGTCTTTGGAGGCCTCATGGGGCCAGGGCCTGCAGGGCCCAGAACGAGACAGGTCTAGCTCTAAAAGGGACGTGGGGTGCACCATAACTTTTCTTGGGTGCCATCTGCAAAGCGCCTGGAGGGGCCCTGGGGAAAATGTACAGACTCAGGCCCGGAAGGGTGAAATGTGACATAAAGAGGTACGTTTGCCCCAGAACCCTGGCTGCGAGGGATACAGAACTAGTCCTGAGCCACGCAGAGGGTTTCTGGGAGACATTCAGCCTGGGTTGGCTTGGGGGTGCTATCAAGGGACTCTGAGGTCCCTCCAGTAGGTCGCTGCCATGAGCTGTGGTGTCAGGAAGCCCTACGGCACCACACAGCCACCACTGCTGACACCCTTCCTGGCAGTTTCGAAGGCTCCCAGAGCTCGTGTGCCACAGCTACTGAAATCTGCGTGCTCTAGGGCCCGCAACAAAGAGTGGCCCCCACTCTCCACAACTAGAGAAAGCCCTCATGCACCAGTGAAGACCCAGCACAGACATAAATAAAACTAAAAAGCCAAAAAAGACCAATTCCTTCCTTCGCCCCTACAAGGGAGGGGAGGGCTATTTTCGCTGGAAGGGGCCTATCTCTTTCCCCTCCATCTCAGAACGAGGCCGGGCCCCAAGATGCTCAGCGGGGCCCCTCGGTTGACCCAGGCCAGTCCGGCTACGGCCCCCGCACCTGCGGAGGGCCTTATGCGCCAGCCCCCGGGGTGGGGGGCAACCTCCCCGCCAGCCCCTCCCTGGCCACCCTGGGGCCCTCGGAACCCACCGATGAGCGGCACGCTCTCTGCCGGGGGCATGCTCTCGGCCAGGATCAGCTGGAAGACGGTGAGCGCCAGCAGCACGGTGACGCCCAGCGACACCTTCTCGCCCGAGTCCGCGGGCAGGTGGAAGGCGAGCGGCGCCAGCAGCGAGATGAGCACGCAGGGCAGCAGCAGGTTGCACACGTAGGCGGCGGCGCGGCGGCGCAGCAGCAGTGTGAAGGTCACGTCCGGGTAGGGCTCGGAGCAGCAGCCGTAGGTGAGCACGCGCCGCCGGGCTGGCATGCCGAGCACGCGCCACTCCACGTTCTCCACGAAGTCGGCCAGGCTGGCGGCGGCGCCACGTGGCCGAACGTCCAGCTGGTGCCCGCCGTGTGTCCACGAGCCGAAGGTCAGGCCACAGCGCTGCGCGTCGAACGGGAAGGCTGACACGTCCACGCGGCAGGAGCTGCGCGTGATGGCCGGCGCGTCCCAGCGCACAGCGCCGTCGTGCCGCAGGACCACGTTGGTGCTGGCCGAGGCCGGGGCTTGCGCGTCCGCCCTGTGGGCAGGGGTTGGGGGTGGGGACTCCTTGAGGCTCCGCGGAGTTGGATGTCGGGGCTGTCCCTTGGAGGGGGTGCGACTCCAACCCTCTGGGGGACTCACAGAGGGCCCTCTGTGTCTTTGGAGGCCTAATGGGGCCAGGGCCTGCAGGGCCCAGAACGAGACAGGTCTAGCCCTAAAAGGGACGCGGGGTGCACGGTAACATTTCTTGGGTGCCATCTGCAAAGCGCCTGGAGGGGCCCTGGGGAAAATGTATGGACTCAGGCCCGGAAGGGTGAAATGTGACATAAAGAGGTAGGTTTGCCCCAGAACCCTGGCTGCGAGGGATACAGAACTAGTCCTGAGCCACACAGAGGGTTTCTGGGAGACATTCAGCCTGGGTTGGCTTGGGGTGCTATCAAGGGACTCTGAGGTCCCTCCAGGAGGTCGCTGCCATGAGCTGTGGTGTCAGGAAGCCCTACGGCACCACACAGCCACCACTGCTGACACCTTCCTGGCAGTTTCAAAGGCTCCCAGGCAAAGCTTACTGGGCACCCTAGAGTCAGGTTTGGTGTGGGGGATGGGGAAATAAGTGCATCCTCAGAGCCAAGGGCATCTCTTGGGTGGAGGGGAGGGACCCAGGCAGGCAGTACTTGTTATAGAGTACGATGTCCGGCCTCCACACGAGACTGCTGGGGATGCGGATGGCATCCAGACCACCATAGGTGTCAGGGTCCCATCGTAGGTAGGCGTCTGTCCACTCCTGTCGGATCCACAGGTACAGGGTCAGCACCTGATTCCGCTCATCCTAAGTGGGGGCAGAGGGCAGGCATAGATGTGGACACATGTCTGTGCATACCCTGCCTTATGTGTGCACACTCAACTGCAGAGCTCTGGTCAGCACCCCCAGACCTGACTTGCCCACACAGTCCAGTGCCCACACAGTCTTGCTGCGTGACCTTGGCAGGCCCTTCTCCTTTGGGCCTGAGTTTCATCAGCAGTTACATGCTAGTCAGGAACTCGAGTGTGCAAGTATTGGGCACATTGTGGATACCCAATGGTTAACAGCCAACACTTGGTAGCTGTTATATTAATGTTTCCAGGAAAGAATTGTTGGGAGAGTAATCCTAGTCTCCCACCCCCCATTCCTTTTTTTTTTTTAACCTCACCACGCAGCATGCAGGATCTTAGTTTTCTGACCAGAGACAGAATCCATGCTCTGCTGCAGTGGAAGCTTGGAGTTTTAACCACTGAACCGCTAGGGAAGTTCCTCGTCCCCCATTCCTTTCCCATTCCTTCCTCCTCCAACCATCCCAGCACACTCTGTGGTTTAGAGCAACGCACCATGTCGATGATCTGGGACAGCGTCACCTCCAGGGTTACATTCAGGGCCTGGTCTGTGTCTGCCACAGGTCTCAGGGCACTTGTGTAGTTGGCAAAGAGGTCTCGGAACAGCTTGTGTGCCAGCCTGCCCTCGGCTCCCAAGCACTCTGGAGGACCAGTACGAAGGGGTGTCCACGGAGGCCCCGGAGCAGGGCCCTCGGCTCACACCCCCTACGCTCCACAAGACTGGGGCCCTGTCGGTGCCTTCGCTGTCTCAGCTGTCTAACTGTCCCTGCTCTCTGTCTCCCGTTCTTCCCTGCCTGCCTTCGGGGACAGATGCGATGAGGCTGTAGTGTGAATAGTTACTGTCTTCTGAAGCAAGGCTGATGGGTTTCTTCTCTACCTGCCCCTTCCTAAAGACCTGGATTCTGCTTGCCCGGCCACAGATGCTGGAGGGGCCCCATTAGACCACAAGAGTCCCAGGCGCCACATAGCATGGGGGAATGTTAGTTCCCGATCAGGGATCAAACCCATGGCCCTTGCATTGGAAGCGCTGTCTTAACCACTGGACCACCAGGGAAGCTCCTGAGATATCAAGCTTTTAAAGAGACAAATTCAGCTAGATCAATAGCTGCTTGAAAGAAAGTGAAAGTGTTAGTTGCTCAGTCGTGTCCAACTCTTTGCGACCCTGTGAACTTTTTAGCCTGCCAGGCTCCTAGTGTCTGCCTTCAATGCGGGAGACTTGGGTTCCATCCCTGGGTCAGGAAGATCCCCTGGAGAGGGAAATGGCAATCCACTCCAGTATTCTTGCCTGGAGAATCCCATGGACAGAGAAGCCTAGTAGGTTACAGTCCACAGGGTTGCAAAGAGTCAGACACGACTGAGCGACTTCACCTTCAGGCTCCTCTGTCCATGGGATTCTCCAGGCAAGAATACTGGAGTGGGTTGCCATTCTCTTCTCCAGGGGATCTATCTTCCCGACCCAGGGTTGGAACCTGGGTCTCCTGCATTGCGGGCAGATTGTTTACTGTCTGAGCCATGGCTCCCCAGGCCTGCTAGATAAAGCCCCAACTCATCCTTCACGATCTGGTCTGCCTGGCTTTTCCCTCCCTGGCTTATCCCTGGGAGCACCCCCCTCAACTGCTCCCACCCCAGCTAGGCAAGCCCCATCTTGCCCTCTTCAGCTCCCACTCTTCCAAACTCGCCAAATGGAGCTTTCTGCCAGCACAGGAATGAAGAGGGAGCATGTGGAGAGAGATCTGGGGAGGATGGGAAGAACAGCAATGCCCAGAGAAGCCAGGACCGGTCTACTGAGCTTCATACCTGGAAGGAGTGGGAGCAGGAGCAGAAGGCCCAGGCTGGAGGCAGAGAGGCCGAGGCTGAGGTGGTGGCTGCCGGGGCCCATGGCCTTGCCACAGCCAGAGGAGGGGCAGATCTCTGGGAGTGAGCCTCCTGGCTTGACCTGTGGCAGCGCCAGGCCCTGCTGGCAAGCGAGGCGTGGATAGTCCCTGGAAGTCAGAAGGAAGGCTGGGATCTCTGTTGACCTCCAGGGAGCCCTGCGGCCCTTCTAGCTCCCTCGGCCTCCTATTTGTACCGGCCCTGGAATCTAAGCACTTAGGCCTTGGCATCTACTGCTTCCCCTCTGCTGGCCTCTGCCCTGTTCTCTGCCCCTAAACCGTCTGTCTTGCTCTCCGTCCCTCTGTGACTCTTTCTTGGTCTCTGCCGCCCTGACCCTGGTCTTCCTCTTTCCACTTTCTCTTCTTTTCCCCTACTCTGTTTCAGCCCCCTGGACTCCCTTAAGGCCTTCCCCTCACCTGACGCTGGCTGAGCCTGGCGCAGTCTCAGCAGTACCGGGGGTCGGGACTCTGTCCCTCCGAGGCACAGGACAGCAGGCCTGGCCCCCTTTTCCTTTCACTAGCTTAATTACAGAGTTGGACACTGGTGTCCATGGGAACAGAGCAACTGAAACTGACACCTCAGGTCACTGGGACCTGAATTATTCAAATTCTGTAAGGTAGCACTCAGGCTCGGAGAAGGCAATGGCACCCCACTCCCGTACTCTTGCCTGGAAAATCCCATGGATGGAGGAGCCTGGTAGGCAAGAGTCGGACACGACTGAGCGACGTCACTTTCACTTTTCACTTTCATGAATTGGAGAAGGAAATGGCAACCCACTCCAGTATTCTTGCCTGGAGAATCCCAGGGATGGGGGACCCTGGTCGGCTGCCGTCTGTGGGGTCGCACAGAGTCGGACACGACTGAAGTGACTTAGCAGCAGCAGCACTCAGGCTTAGCTCAGGCCCACCTTGGGGGATTGGAGATTCCAGGGTCAGAATCTGCAGGAGACTGGGCCTTAGAGGTGTGAGGACAGGGCCTGTGGATGGCAACTGTCCCTACAGCTCTTTGCTGAGTTCTTTAAAAAAAATTTTTTTTTACTTATTTATCTGAGTGCACCCAAGTCTTAGTTGAGGCATGCAAGATCTTTCTTAGTTGTGGCATGTCAAGTCTAATTCCCTGGCCAGGGATCAAATCTCATGGACAGAGGAGACTGGTGGGCTACAGTCCATGAGGTCACAAAGTCAGGCACCACTGAGTGACTTTAAAAATAACACAGAAGTATGTGTAATATGATTTAAGAAATGAGGATTGGAAAAGAGCAAGTGGACTATCAAGAATAAGCAGTATTCAAGAATAAGCAGGTAGATTTCTCTCCCCATTCTTTCTAGTTTCTCTTTCTGAGACTCCAATTAAATATATATTTAATTAATTTTATTTTTATTAATTTATTAAAATTAATATATTAGACACAGATGAAGAGGCAATTAATGAATTCAGAGACAGATGATGAAATTACCAAAATACAACACAGGGAGACAAAAAGAAAATGAGTTTAGGAAACAGGAAAGAATCTGAAAAAATGTGTTAAATATATATTTAATTGGAGTCTCAGAAAGAGAAACTAGAAAGCATGGGGTAGACCCAGCACTAAAGAAATGAGAGATGAGAGGAGAAAGAGAGGAATCAAAATCAGGGAACACAAAACAAATAATAAAGTGTTAAAGTCGGCTTCCCTGATAGCTCAGTTGTTTAAGAATCCACCTGCAATGCAGGAGACTCCAGTTCGATTCCTGGGAAAGATCAGCCTGGAGAAGGGATAGGCTACCCGCTCTAGTATTCCTGGGCTTCCCTTGGGGCTCTGCTGGTAAAGAAGCCTCCTGCAATGCAGGAGACCTGGGTTCGATCCCTGGGTTGGGAAGATCCCCTGGAGAAGGGAAAGGCTAGCTACCCACTCCAGTATTCTGGCCTAGAGAATTCTGTGGGGTCCATGGGATCACAAAGAGTTGGACACGACTGAGCAACTTTCACTTCACAAACTTAAAGTCAACTTAGCAATATTTACATTAAAGTAAATGGCCTAAACACACTAATTAAAAGGCAGGGGTTGTAACACTATTAAGAAAATGAAAAGACAAGCTAGAGATTGGAAGAAAATATTTACAAATCACATAGTCAACAAAGGACTTGTATCAATTTCTCAAAACTGAACAATAATAAACCATATCAAATTTTAAAATGAGCAAAAAATTTAAAAACAACACAAGAACACACACAAAAGAAAAAAAACTGAGCAAAGGAATTTGGGCATTTAAAGAAAAGATAAGAACTGCCAATAAACACATGAAAAGTGGTGAACATAATTATATATTAGAGACATTCAAATTAAAATATCAGTGAGATACTCCATATTTATTAGAATGGCTAAAATAAAAACATTAACCATGCCAATTGCTGGAGAGGTTGTGAAGCTACTGCAACTTTCATATATGGGTTGTGAGAATGCAAAAATGGCACAACCACACTGGAAAATGGTCTGGCAGTTTCTTGGAATGTTATGCATATGCTTAGCCATATGACCCAGAAATCCAATGCCTAGAGAAGTAACAACTTTTATGGTCTCACAAAGTTCATGCATGTTTATAGCAGCTCTATTCATAACTGCCAAACCTATAAACAAACAAAATATTCTTCAGTGAGTGAGTGGATAAAAAACTGGTAAAGCCAAACAATGGAATATTTCGTATTCATTGCTAAGAAGAAATGAGCTATTAAGCTATGAAAAGACATGGAGGAACCTTAAATGCATGTTAATAAGTGAAAGAAGCCTGTTTGAAAGAGCTACATCTTGTATGATTCCAACTATATGACATTCTGAAAAAGGCAAAACTATGAAGATAATAGGAAGTTCAGTAGTTGGCAGGAGTTTCAGGAGACTATGGGAGAAGACTCATAAACTCAGAAAACAGAGTTTTTAGGGCAGTGAAAAGACTCTCTATACTCTCTATATGGTAAACATTCTCTATACCATAATGATGGATACATGTCTTTATACATGTCTAAACCCATAGAACTGACAACACTAAGCATCATCACATGTAAATTACGCACTTTGACTAATGAAGATGTATCAACGTAGGTTCATCAGATACAACAAAATGCTACTGGGGGAAACTATACACGTGCTGGGGCAAGGGGTTTGTGGGACATCTCTGTGCTTTCCACTCAATTTTGCTGTGAATCCAAAACTGCTCTAAAAAAAATAAAATCTTAATAAAAATTTTTTTAAAAAGGGATGAAGTACTGATATATGCTATCAGATGGTGATTCCCTGGTGGCTCAGTGGTAAAGAGTCCACCTGCCTGTGAAGGAGACTCAGGTTTGATTCCTGGGTTGGGAAGATCCCCTGGAGAAGGAAATGGCAACCCACTCCAGTTTTCTTTCTTGCCTGGGAAATACCATGGACAGAGGAGCCTGGTGGGCTACAGTCCATGGGGTCACAAAAGAGTTGGACATGACATAGAGACTAAACAACAACATAATACAGATGAACCCTGAAAACATTATACTAAGTGAAAGAAATTGGTAACAAAAAATCAGGTATTGTATGAGTCCATTTACATTACGTTGTATAAAAACAAAACTATAGGGAAGGAGATCAGGTTGCCAGGAATAAGGGATAGGAAGAGGGTCACTGTAAAGAGATCGGAAAAGGGAGATTTTGGGGGTAATGAAACATTTTGTATCCTGATTGTGGGGTGGTTATACAAATCTATATGTGTTAAAATTAACAACGGCATACCAAGTGAATTTTCTCATATAGTAATTTAGAAAATAGTTTGTACATAATTAATAAAACTCAGGGTTATTGTCCTTGCCAAAGGGGAAAGACAGTGAGAGTTCCCTGGGGGTCCAGTGTTTAGGACTCCTTGTTTCCAGTGCAAGGGGCACGGGTTTGATCCCTGGTAGGGCCAGAACAAACGAAACAAAAGCAAAGGTAAACAGCATGACACAAGAGTGAGTGTAGATGGTGTAGGGTTGGATGTGAGGTGAAAGATGTACCATTTTCAGCAGCACTTATTCAACCTTTTGGGGGCACAAGGTTGTCTTACACTCAAGTTACACTTAAAAATAACATTTTGCAGCAGAATACCTTTAGAGCAAAATAAAGGCTAGATTCAAGACTGCTTCAAAACACTTGGAAATAGCACCTGCATAAATTGACTGAATCAGTTATAGAAAAATTGGTATGTTTACCTGAAAAAAAAAGTTGAAATATTTCTTATATATAGTGTTTTGGGGTGAAAATGTTTGTTTGAAAAAATAATTATAAAAATTGGTAATTTTTTAAAAGCCATTATAAAAAAAAAAAAGAAAAAACACCTGAACAATAAGTGATTTAAGCCTCTATTTTGAAAATACTGGGCTTCCCTGATAGCTCAGTTGGTAAAAAATCCACCTGCAATGCAGGAGACCCTGGTTCGATTCCTGGGTTGGGAAGATCCCCTGGAGAAGGGATAGGCTACCCTGTCCAGTATTCTTGGGCTTACCTTGTGGCTCAGCTGGTAAAGAATGCGCCTGCAATGTGGAAGACCTGGGTTTAATCCCTGGGTTGGCAAGACACCCTGGAGAAGGGAAAGGCAACCCAGTCCAGTATTCTGGCCTGGAGAATTCCATTCCTGTATAGTCCATGGGTTCACAGAGTCAGACACGACTGAGCCACTTTCACTTTTGAAAATACTGAATCATGTATAAAAAGATGACTGTGCCATAATGAATTTTGGCATGATTATTAGGCAGAAGCTTGATGGAAACTTTATAAAGGATAAATGAGGCTGATAACAACTGAATCAACAATCTTAACACCACTAAAAGTGGGACGCGAGACAGTGTCTTCCCAAGTGATGAAAAACAGCACCACTAATGAGAAAGAACATGAGTCTAATCAAGTCTCTAGATCTAACCAGTGGTATGTAGCAAGTAAGGGAGGTAGAGGCACAGTCAGTCAAATCTAGAGGCCCCGGCCCTCTACACTAAAGGACGAACATCTCAGGTACTGCATCAAATCAGTTCAGTTCAGTCGCTCAGTCGTGTCCGACTCTTTGCGACCCCATGAATCGCAGCACGACAGGCCTCCCTGTCCATCACCAACTCCCGGAGTTTACTCAGACTCACGTCCATTGAGTCAGTGATGCCATCCAGCCATCTCATCCTCCTCCTGCCCCCAATCCCTCCCAGCATCAGAGTCTTTTCCAATGAGTCAGCTCTTCGCATGAGGTGGCCAAAGTACTGGAGTTTCAGCTTCAGCATCATTCCTTCCAAAGAAATCCCAGGGTTGATCTCCTTCAGAATGGACTGGTTGGATCTCCTTGCAGTCCAAGGGACTCTCAAGAGTCTTCTCCAACACCACAGTTCAAAAGCATCAAAGATGTACTCTGCATATAAGTTAAATAAGCAGGGTGACAATATACAGCCTTGACGTACTCCTTTTCCTATTTGGAACCAGTCTGTTGTTCCATGTCCAGTTCTGTTGCTTCCTGACCTGCATAACATTCAGGAATTATTCTTGTGTTAGGTATGACAATGGTATTATATTTATAAAAATTTATGGTAGGAATGCTTTTATATTGATGAAATGATGATCTCCCTTAGAAATCCCATTGGGGTGGGTAAGAATAAGAATTGGGGTAAAGATTAAATTAAGACATCATTTTACTTTTGTATGGGTGAAAATTTTTACAGTAAGATTTTTAAAAAACCCTTAGGAAAGCAGGAGAAATGAATTTTTAAAGCACAAGTTAATATATTACAATGTAGAACTCCAGTAAAACCATTAAGTCTGAGAACTGGTTCTTTAAGAGACAACAAATAAAAAATCTGAAAATTTCTAGAAATACAAAGTAACAAAATGAGTCAGAGTAAAACACCTAAAAAAGATGTTGGCTCTGATGATGCCTGCATTTAATCTCCAGACTTCTGTTAACATTATTTTGGCATTATTCCAGCATTGTGCGGAGGAAATACTTAATTCTGCACATTGTATGAGTTTGTGGATTCCACAGCTCTGTTGGGTGTTGAGACAACTAATTCTTATTTTCGTATTTTTGAGAAATTAAAAATTTTAAACATATATTTCAATGTAGTTTGAAATATAGAAGAGACTGTTCATCTTTTAAAAATATGCTTATTTTGAGCTGTGCCGGGTCTCTGATGCTGCAGTGAGCTGGGCTACTCTCTAGCTGCGGTGCGTGGGCTTTTCATCGTGGTGGCTTGTCTTGTGGAGCACGGCTCTAGGGCGCTCGGCTTTTGGTAGTTGCAGCTCTGGGGCTCCAGCACACAGGCTCAATAGTTGTGGCGCATACACTTAGTTGCTCTGTGACATGTGGGATCTTCCCAGATCAGGGATTGAACCTGTGTCTCCGGCACTGGCAGGCAGATTCTTTACCACTGAGTCACCAGGGAAGCATTGCTCATCTTTATGTGCTTTGAACTGCGAGTCTATTCTCTGTGATGCAGCATAGCTGCAGTGATATTTTAGAGATTTTTTTTAAGGAAAAACCTGTCCTGCAGATGGTGATTGCAGCCATGAAATTAAAAGACGCTTGCTCCTTGGAAGGAAAGTTATAACCAACCTGGACAGCATATTAAAAAGCAGAGACATTACTTTGCCAACAAAGGTCCGTCTAGTCAAGGCTATGGTTTTTCCTGTGGTCATGTATGGATGTGAGAGTTGGACGGTGAAGAAAGCTGAGCGCCAAAGAATTGATGCTTTTGAACTGTGGTGTTGGAGAAGACTCTTGAGAGTCCCTTGGACTGCAAGGAGACCAACCAGTCCATCCTAAAGATCAGTCCTGGGTGTTCATTGGAGGGACTGATGTTGAAGCTGAAACTCCAATACTTTGGCCACCTGATGCGAAGAGCTGACTCATTTGAAAAGACCCTGATGCTGGGAAAGGTTGAGGGCAGGAGGAGAAGGGGACAACAGAGGATGAGATGGTTGGATGGCATCACTGACTCAATGGACATGGGTTTGGGTGGACTCCGGGAGTTGGTGATGGACAGGGAGGCCTGGTGTGCTGCGGTTCATGGGGTTGCAAAGAGTCGGACACGACTGAGCGACTGAACTGAAGAGGAAATACTGCCCATATTCACAGTTCTTAACACTTCTAAAGACTAACCATTTTTATAGCATTGACTTTTCACAGAACACCTCTGGTGAGGAAACAGAACGAATTCTTAGAAGGCCAGCAGTGCTCTGTGACTCACTTGCTCAGGTTCACCATCAGTGACAGAGGGAGATTCCCAGCTGAGTAACCCTTGTCCTCGGGGACCCAAATGAAAGGGAAGCCCCAGCTACCAGGAAGATCTACTCAGCTTTCTTATCTCCTCAGGGTCCCAGAAATCTTTGGCCTAATCCTAACTGGAAATTGTTCAATAACAGAACCAACCCACCAACCTACTTACTACTCATCAGCCTCATTTGGTCCGTCTCAAGAACAGCCCTGTGAAGCAGCATATCAGGGATCATTATCTCCTTTACACAATGGAAACTGAGAGGTGAAGTGCCAAGGTTTAAAAAACCCCAGAGAAGAAGAGCAAAGAGGCTTTGAATACTAAGTATATTCCACTGGGCAACTTGAAACCCTGCCCCATCCCCCACTGGGAGTCCAAACACATATAAATAAGTAAATGTACAGCAGTCAGGACTCAATCTCAACACCCTCACCCCCAAATAAACCTAGCCTTTGATCTAGTCTGCACCTATTCTCTCGTTAACCCATGGCCAGTCTCCCCCTTTAGACTGCAAATTAAACAAGGCCGTCATAAAGCTCCTTGGGAAAACAAGGCTCAAAACACAAAAGAAAGCCGATACCAGGTATGCTATAAACATTTCATTTTATTTTTTTTAAGAAAGTAGCTTCAGAAAAAGAGGAAAATAATCTAGATCGTTTATATATATATATATATATATATATATATACTTTTTAATAAAAACCTTTACATAATCTTCATGCAAAAAGACCCAGATGTGGCCATGTTGTCCGTGATAGGCCACACACCAGCAGTCTCCGGTGGTTACCTGGGGCTCCCCATAGCTGGCTACAGTGTAGCGAAGGCCCTCTGCCTA
Source organism: Cephalophus harveyi (assembly GCA_006410635.1). NCBI lineage: Eukaryota > Metazoa > Chordata > Mammalia > Artiodactyla > Bovidae > Cephalophus > Cephalophus harveyi. The sequence goes on from SJYT01012774.1 coordinate 198,664, forward strand.
TCCCTGAAGCTCAGCTTCTTGCCTGGCTCAGTGAGGGCTTTACCTTCTGCAACTGTAGATGGAGGGTGGAAAATGCTTTGGGCTAGAATGGGAGGGGAAGGGAGGGCTACCTGATCTACTATGTTCACTGAAACTCTTCAAGCAAATTCAGGCAGGAGGCCTTGTCAGATGACTGAAAACCAGGCACCAAAATGAGTTCTGGGAGTTTCCCAGAGACATGGAGTCTGAGACCAAGGGCTCCTGCACAGGGAAGTTGTGGTATTCATGGAACATTCAAGACAAGAAGAACAATCAAGCCTTGAAGCCCCACGACTCCACAACAGGCACTCACTCTACCTTAAATGAGTCAGAAAGACCCTGTTCTGCTTCCTCAGTTCAACCCTCTCCTGATTCTGAAAGTCATGCAAATCATCAATCTACTCCAGAGACAGATTCTCTTCCTTCTGTGGATAGTCCACTTGTTAAGGAAGGTCCTAACACATTTGTCCAGCACCTGCCCCACTCCTTCTAAAGAGTCTGAGGATGAAAGGGCAGGAGTAGGAGCAGGGTAGCGGTTGGCATTGAGAGTCACAAGGTTAAGAATGGCTGAGGGAGGAAAAGCATTCCCTGGTTCTTTGGGGAATTCTGCCAAAGGTGCTTTATTGACCATTTCTAAAAAGGAAAACAAAGAATGGCTCTTGAGGATGGTAAAAAGAGACCTGGCTCCTTTTTGGGGGGTTCCAAAAGCCCTTATGTTACGTTTAGTATTAAGAAAGCCCTGAACAACTGGAGGTTGCTGCTTGGGCAGCAGGAAGGGAGGGGAGATTCCACAGCCAAGCCAGAGAACGGCAAACAGGGCAATCAACTCAATGCGGGAGCCCTCTGTGTGGTGAGTGTGAACAAGCATGTGAGTGTGGTGGGAGGAGCCCAGGGCTCACTGGCTCCCAACAGTCAGTTCCCGCAGGTAGGACTGTGTGAGGCTGCGCAGTTCCTCCAAGGCATAGTCCTCAGGCATGGGGAGCCGGCCAATGTGGGGAGCCAACAGGCGCAAAGGGACTCGCTGAGGGTCTGGCGTTGAGTCGGAGGTTGTATCAGAGGCATGCTGAAGGCTCAGTACCACCCGCAGCAGGTTGGCTACACGTTTGGCCATGTCTGGAGAAAAGAGCAGAGTAAGCACCAAACGAAGGGGTGAGGCAGGGATATAATAATCACAAAGACAGGCAGTGAGCAGGCAGCAGGGAGAGGAGGCGAGAGGCTGACCTGACTGAGCCAGGCGGTCCTTGGCATTGTAACACTGGATTTGCTCTATCCTGTTGCACAGTGAGGTCACTTTGGTGTGCAACTGCTCGAGTTCATAACCTGAGCAATCCACCTACAAAGAAGCAGGGAAACCAATTAGGCCAAAAGGAATACCCATCACTCCAATCCTATCCATAGACTGGCTATGCAACCCTCTGAAATCAGAGTGAGGTGAGGGAGGGGAAAACCCAAGAAGCTGGCTGGCAATGTCGTGTTCCCACCATCTAGCCTAGTTGCTGAAGACAAGACAGGATCTCAGCAATACACAACAGGAAAGCAATATAGTGTATAGGGCCTAGGACTGGGCAAGTTGTGAAATCACCATTCATGAACCATGTAATTAGCAAGCTTCAACACAGCACCAAAAATCTATAAAAACCTGGGTCAGAGACATGGTATTGACTTAAGAGCATAACAGTGAGAGGTGGAGCCCAAACTAGCACTTAATTTAGGTCTCTGACTCCAACTAAGAATTAGCACTTGATTATTAATATAGATATCAACAGGAACTGACTTTGTTATCGACAGAAATCACTTCCTTTCCTATCACATTACAGTTGTTTAGTCGCTAAGTTGAGCCTGACTTCTCTGACTCCATGGACTATAGCCCACCAGGCTCCTCGATCCACGGGATTTCCCAGGCAATACTGGAGTGGGTTCCCATTTCCTCCTCTAGGGGATCTTCCCAACCCAGGGATCAAACTCACGTTTCCTGCATTGGAGGGCACACCATGGGTTTCCCTGGTATTACAGCTGTTGGTAATCTTTAAGTATTTCAAAATTACAGTGCTAAATTTAACATCCTAAATTATCTTATTTAGGATGTTAACAAAGCACTTATTACATAGCACTAGTTTTTAATATTTTGATAATTCTATCTTAATATAATTGCTTTCTTTTGTAATCCTATATATTTTATATCTTGGTGTGGTGTGAAGTCGCTCAGTTGTGTCCGACTCTTTGCGACCCCATGGACTTTAGCCTACCAAGCTCCTCTGTCCATGGGATTTTCCAGGCAATAGTACTGGAGTGGATTGCCATTTCCTTCTCCAGGGGATCTTCCCGACCCAGGGATCGAACCCGGGTCTCCCGCATTGTAGACAGATGCTTTACCATCTGAGCCACCAGGGAAGTCCTATTTTATATCTTAGGCATTTAAAAACATTAGAGATCCATCCATAGGTGTCACCAGAATGCCCCCATAACACTTTCAATTTAAAAAAACATGCCACATATTATGTGAAAAAATTATCTACACTAAATCTCTGATCTTTACTGGATCTCTCAACCCAAAGCTTCTCACTTAAAACTACTGGAAAAGGGGACAAGGGGAGGGGACTAAGGACAAGTCTTAGGCATGTCCCCTACACACTACTTAGCAATAAACCACACACAAAAAAAGTTTCAAGTTTTGATAGAGCTGTCATAATAGCTGTATCAAATCTGTTTCATCAAAACACCCCTCCTGCACTGACAGTGCTATCTCTGTCAGTGAGTTTTTCGAGTTCTTGCTCAAGCCTTTGGCTGTCTCGACGGCTTTATGGGCCAGGGAAAGAGAAAACCAGGCCATGGTTTAAGGAGCTCAAGTACCTGCTGTATATGACGGAGCATTTCAATGATCCTAATGTAGTCCAGGTAAACAAGCCCAGATGTTTCCCAGTCCTGGATTAGGCCACTGCGCTCCAGAGGTGCCAGGTCTTCCAAGAACCCCTTCAGGTAGTCATAGTTCTCATTAATAATGGCATCTAAAGAAACAAAATATTGACCAGAAGTGTACAAAGGAAGGAGATGGCAGAAATCCAAGACAGGATGACAAGGAAAATTATGTTGGGTCAGACTTGAGAATTATGGTAGATATTTCAAAATTCTCTTAAAGAAACTGTAAAGAATTTCTGGTTTCAGTTTCCCAAATAGCGATCTCTGGTGTTGCTGAATGAAACTCCCTAAACAATGAGCTTAACACAGTTAGTGCACATCAAGAACATTCCTGGCAGATGGGGATATAACAGATATTGCTGTTGACCTCTGCCCCTCACCCTCACTAAGCATCTTTTGCACAGGGAGCTTTTACAAAGTGTGATCTGATTCAAGTCTGCCGTGCTCTGTACTGATCACTGTCCCTGGCCTGAGTCATCATGGGCTCAGAGGTTTGAAGAATTGGGGGTGATTCTAGGAGACACAGACCCTAGTTCGAAGCACTCACCGGAAGCTAAGTGTCGGATGACGAGCTTGTGGCACTTGTTCCAGTGTCCTGCTTTAAATAAATAGAGGGCCTCCAAGTGCTTGTCGGATTCCATGTGTGCTCGCACTGCTTTGGCCTCATGAATCCATTCAGCGGGCACACAAAGCTTCTCGGTCAGGAAAGTCTCCTTAGCCCAAGATTCAGGGGTCTCCAACAACTGGCAGTGCCGGGTAAGCAACTCTCGAACAGCCTTCTCCCGCGTGCTACAGGAGGAAATGTCAGCTGGGATAAATCTCACCCTTGCCGATGGAGAAGGCTGCCTCAGGCGGCTCAAAATGGCCCCTGAGGCAGTCTCCTGAACTGCAGGTCCTGACTCATAGAGGATCACCTCAAGCTTCACTTAAGGTGACATACCAGCATTAATTTTTAAAATGAAATAGAACAGAAGCACATTGTATTTTCATGGTCAAAACAGTTTGAGGATGAATACTCTTGGGAAGGTTGTCCACTGCCCCCAAAAGGCTTTATCCTCACTGGCTCATTTCTCTTTTCTAACTGTATTAGAATATAGTTGATGTTGTACAATGTTTGCCATACAATGGTGTACAGCAAAATGATTCAGTTATACATGCACATATGTTCATTCTTTTTAAATTTTTCTCATATAGGTCATCACAGATTATTGAGCAGAGTTCACTGTACTGTACAGCAGGTCCTTGTTGCTTATCCATCTTATATATAGTACAGTGTGTGTGTGTTCATCCCAGCAGGCTCATTTCTTTGTTTCCTTTCTAGAACAGGAGATGAAGGATAAGATAGGGGAATTCTGGACCCACCGAGCAGTCCTCTGCAGTTCATTCTCAACCTCCTCTCTGCCCTTTCTCCCACATGTCAGTGTAAGTAAACAAAGTTGATAGTTTTACAACGTAAAGTCCCTTCCAGGTCCTGTTTTTTCCCTTATAGCCATCAGGTTTCCTAATTCATTTTCTCTTTACTACTAGACTTAGGCTAACCTCACTCTTTCTGCTCTTGAGTCCACTTAAAGAGATTTCTTCTTTGGGCCAAAGGATCTCTCATTTGAATTTCAGATCAAAGCTATTCTCATCTTAGATTCTTTCGTCAACGCCTAGGCTTTTTAAGAACTCCCAGTCTCAGGACAACTGCCTCCTTTCCCGTCCTCTTCAGGAAATAGGATCTGCTCTCCTACGGCCATCCTCAGCCATCCATCAGCCAGCCTTCTACCATGTGGAATTCTCCAAGAGAGTATTTAAATAAACGCAGCGGGAAATTCTGGGGTCATTTTGCCTCCTGGTAAGGAGGAAGAGGAAAGAGAAATTCCTTAAAGGGAAAGTTGTGCTGGATGCTTTATATTTTTACTCTTTTAATTTCATAGTCACCTTTGAACAGAGATTAGCAATATTATGAATTTACAGATTAAAAAACTGAGGCCTAGAGACATCCTGACTCTAAGTCAAAAATGAGTAAGCTTTACCCTAGGTCAAAGTAAGTACATGGTGAAGTCAGAATTTAGAAAGACCGGACTACAAAACAACTTTCCATGCCCTACAGAATGACAGATTATAAGTATAGTACAGTGATTAAGAGCACAGACTCTGGGTATCTTGAGTTGAAAGCCTCACTTTGCCATTTACTAGCTATGTGATTTTGAACAAGTTATCTAATCTATGTATGCCTTGAACTGCTCATCTATAAACAGACAATAAGAATGTCTATCTCATAGGTCCATTAAACAAGTTAATATATTTAAAGTACTTACAACAGAATATAAAGATATATAAAAACATTATATAAATTATATAACAAAGCATTGTGTTAAGTGTTTTTGTTCTTAGTAATATGCCATGCTGCTACCAGTAACAAAAAACCTCCGGCTTTATACAGTTCACAGCAGGGAGTAAAGGTGTTTCTCTGGTTTTCATTCAGGACAGAGAACCAAAACATTATGCATCTGGGCAAGATTGTTTTGGTAAATAGGTAAACACAACACTATCAAACTTGAGGAATGGATGGCAAGGGAAGGGAGAAAGCCAGTGGACAGAGACAAAGAAGGGGGTATTCCTTGCCAACCTTTACGGATCCACTGAAGCAACGCAGCCAGCATTATTTCTGCATAATTCAAACATACCACATTCAAGGAATTTGTGCCTAAGTAATGGGATTTTTCCACCCAGTTCCACTTAATTATTTCCCATACCAATTTCATAGGTGTTTAGACTGATTCCTTTGTTGCCATGTAGGGGTAGAGGCACCCAGTGTATCTGATGGCTTCTCACTCACCTTGAGTTGTCAATGTGCAGGAGGACAAAGATGGCCCACTCCCAAAGACCCTCACTCTCCAGTTGGCCAGCATAACTGGCCTGCAGCACACCCTCACACTGCTCTGAGAGATGGGTATAGTTAAGAGCCCGCAGCACCTCCCACAAGTGCCAGCTTAGGCGATAGTCCAAAGGATCCGCAGTTATGCTTCGAGGCTCCAGCAGCTGGTTGAGGTCATAATGTCTGCAAAGGAGAATGTGCTGGGTTACCAAACCCAGTCAGTAGACCACCTGCACTGGATAGGTTAACTCTTTCAGCCACAGCTTAGAAAACAATAAAGGCAAGTACCCTAGAGCAGAAGCATCATAAGCCTTAGTCTTCTTCCTCTAGGTTTAGCCAGATTACAGATTCTACCAAAAACCAAGGAACTTCCCTTCCCAGGCTCTTCTAACAAATCTGCTGGTATTTCTTTGGTCTATTTTTACCATCCTGATACAGGAAGTCTTCACAACTTTCACCCTTTCATTATTATAGTGTCTTTTCCTTAACCATTAAAAAAAATTTAAGTTTTCTTAGTATCTTTCACATTGTTCTACTATCTGAAGTTGCTGAAGTGCTACTTCACCTGTTTATCTGAACACCTGACTAGTCTTAATGATGGTTGTGATGGTTATTTCCTTCCTTTTGCTTACAGTTGGTATTATTCTTTATATAGAAATCCAAGTACCCAAGGTTTGAAAGTCTCCCTAAGGCTTTTGCTTTTTCTTCTGCAAGGGGCCCAGGGATCTCAATGATTCTGGACCAGTCTGTGTGTGATGTCCTTAAACTTCCAAATCCCAGACCGTAAGAACAGTAAGAACGAAGATCCCATACCCACAAGCTTTAAAGATCTGGGCGTTGGTTTACTAACCAAAGTGTTTGTTTCACCTAAGATCCCAGACATTTTACAAGTACCTACACCTCACCCAGTAATGAGTAGCTTTTCTTGCCCAGTACTGTCAAACTGAACTTTGTGTGACAATGGAAATGTTCTATAATCGGCTTTGACCAATAAGATAGCCACTAGCCATGTGTGGCTATTAAACACTTGAAATATGGCTAGTGTGAATGAGTCATTAAACTAAGAAGGATTTACTATCTCAGTCTGGCTTTGGTTTCTCGCACATTGAGATATATGCTTTTTTTCTTCCTCTTTTTTCTTTTTTGACAGTAAAAGAAGCGACATACATTAACTATACATATTTAGAATATACAGTTTTCGCAAGTTCAAACACATATATACACCTGTGAAACTAAGATCAAGATAACAAGCTTACCCATCACCTCCAAAAGGTTCCAGAAGGCCCTCTTTGATTCCTGTCTCCTGCCTATCCCTACACCTACTCTTCCCACGCAACAACTGATTCCATCACTATAGATTAGTTTGCATTTTACAGTTTTATATAAACTGAAATCAAACAGTAGGTATATTTTGGGGAAGTTTTTTTTTTTTTTTTTGTCTCTTCAAAACTAAGTAAAAGTACTTTATAATTCACCATGCTGCTGTGTGTTATCAACAGTTACTGGTGAGGTAGTATTCCATTGTAGAGATGTACCACAATTGGCTTATCCAATCACCTATCGATGGAAATTTGGGCTGTTTCCTGTTTTGAACTTTTACAAATAAAACTGCTATCAACACATACATAATGTCAATGTATGGCAAAACCAATACAGTATTGTAAAGTAAAATAAAATAAAAAAGAAAAGAAAAATAAATAAAATTAATGAGAAAAAAAAACCACACATACATAGACATACATTTTCATTGCCCTCAGGTAAATACGTAGGAGTAGAATGAATCATATGTATGTAGGTGTATGTTAAACTATTTTTTAGCTACCAAACTCTTTCCCCAAGTACCAGTATTATTTAAATTTTCCCCCAGCAGTATTGAGAATTTCAACTGCTCCACATCCATGATGATATTTGGTAAAGGTCTTTTAAAAATTCTAACCATTCTAACTGATGGGTGGTGGCATCCCACAACAGCTTTAATTTGCATGTCCCTAATGTCTACCGATGTTAAACAACTTTTCATGGGCTTGACATGTAGATCTTCTTTGGTGAAGCATCTTTGAAATATTTTCCCATTTTTAAATTGAATTGTTCTCTTATTATTGAGTTCAAAGAGTTCTTTACATGTTCTAGATAAAAGTTCTTTATCAGATATATGAATTGCAAATATTCTCCCAATCTGTAGCTTGTCTTTTCAATCTCTTACAGACATTAAAAAAGAGTAAGGACAAGTTACAACTAACTTTATGCCAATAAATCTGGTGACTTTAGTGAAACAGAAAATTTCCTTAGGAAAAACAAATGAACAAAACTGGCTCAAGAAAAAAACTATTACAACACAGAAAAGAACTATTAGATACCCCCATTAAAGTGGTGGGATGGGGGCGGCGGCAAAAGATTTCAACGGACATTTCAGGACGATATGTAGATGGTAAATAAACACATGTAAAAACGCTTGCCATCATTAGGTATTAGGGGAAATGCAAATTAAAACACAATTTTAGTTATGTGTATTTTACCACAATGAGACTATTATTCTAAAATTAGTATAGTTAATTAAAAAAAAAGTATTTAAAAAACTGAAGTGAGATGTGAGCTACTAATTCTGACTGGAGAAAACTGCTCAGTGTTTCTCATGTAAGGTAAAAAGACAGCTCTGAGATAGTTTAAATTATTTGATTAGATTTAACAACATGTTAATATATTAATTTCTTATTAAGCACACAAAAATGAGATACCACTACATGCCCACTAAAATGATAAAGTTTTAAAAGCCAATAATAACAAATTTTGAGGAGGATTTGGAGCAATTATAGATCTTGATGGGACTTTTAGATACAAGTGGTCACAGCAGCTTTATTCTTAATTTCCTAAGACCAAAAAAAATTATTCACTAACAAATGAATAAAAATTAAATTTGTTATACATATTAATATGGATAAATCTCAAAATCACCATGTTGGGAAAAAAAAAAAAAAGGCACAAAAGATAACATACAGAATTATATAAAAATCTGTAATAACAAAGTAATCTACAATAATAAAAAGTCAGTAGTTGTCTGGGGTGTGGACTGACTGCAAAGGGACATAAGGGAACTTTTGGAGGGTAATGTAAATGCTATCCAGATAGTGATGGTAGTTACATTACATTAAAAAATATCAAACCACACACTTTATTATCAAGATACATAAATTGTATCTCATTGACGTTGATTAAAATAATTTTGTTTTTAAAATTTTTATTAAAATATAATTGATTTAAAATGTAAATTTTTAGATTTCTAATTCTAGTTCCCATGCTCTTTGAATCCTATTACTGTTTTATTTTGTGATTAATATAATCTTATGGCAATTTGACCAACTATAAAAGGGAAAGAACTCCCTAAGGTTCATGGAGCCCTCAAGTGATTGTAACACGACTGATTTACCTGTCACTGTAGAGTTTTAGAAGGTGAAAGCAGACATCTTGAAGAGGTCTCTGTGAGTCTTGCTCCTCCTCTACCACATACCCAGAGCCCTCCAGGTATGAAGGAAGTGGACAGCGGGCGTATCTGTCACCCTCAGAGGTATTCTGAAGTTAAGAATTTAATAAAACAATACATCAGCTGCAAGTGTGTTTCACTAGATGATATTATGTCAGTTACTCAGATGTGTATTAAGAATGGTGTGAAAGTGAAGTTGCTCAGTTGTGTCCGACTCTTAGTGACCCCGTGGACTGTAGCCCACCGGGCTCCTCCGTCCATGGGATTCTCCAGGCAAGAGTATTGGAGTGGGTTGCCATTTTCTTCTCCAGGGGATCTTCCTGACCCAGGGATCGAACCCAGGTCTCCCGCATTGCAGGCAGACGCTTTAACCTCTGAGCCACCAGGGAAACCCCAAGAATGGTGTGACATCCGCTAAGGGATTGTTTCAAGGATTTTAAACTTCATTACACTCAGTTTTTTTTTTTAGTGTTCTTTTTTCCCTGACAAATAATTCTGGCAAATGATATCAAAGACAATGAAAATTAACAGTAAGAAAAGAACCAAATAATGGCATTAAAAACATTAAGAATACTTTAACCTCCAAGTTCACAGGGAATATGAAATATTAATATAATGATATTTAGAGGCAAATTTCAGACGTGCTAATTTGGAGCTATACTAAACACAAGGTCAGGCTGTAGCTCAGGGGATTCCCGAAGGAATAAAACAGCATTAGGAATGAAGAAAAACCCTCTGATGATGGTGTAGGAAAACAGCAGTAAGAAAATATATTATGGGATTCCCTGACGGTCCAGTGGTTAAGAATCTGTCTTGCAAGGCAGAGAACACTGGTTCGATCCCTGGTCCAGGAAGATCCCACATGGCAAGAGGCAGCTGAGCCCATGTGTCACAACTACTGAAGCTGACATGCCCTAGAGCCTGTGTTTCACAAGAGAAGCCACCGCAACGAGAAGCCCGCATAGTGCAACTAAGGAGTAGCCTCTACTCGCCTAACTAGAGAAAGCCTGAGTGAAGCAACAAAGACCCAGCGTAGCAAAAAATAGTACAATCACTGTAAAAAAAAAAAAAAAGAGTAAACTACGGAAACTCCTTGTGTTAAGCATATATTTGAAGAAATTTCCCATCATTTCCTGTGTCCATTTCAATTTTACGGTAATTTCAAAAAAGTAGTTAGAAAAAAGTATTGCGAAATATGATTTGATGGTTTTTTTTCCTCTGGAGTACTTTTCTAATAAAACCAGAACTCCTACCAGGACTCGTGCTTGGTTCTACTGGATACATGTACCTGAAATGCTTCTTCATACATGCTGAGCGCCTTGGAAATGGAAGCTGTTGGTGGAAGCAAATACCAAAGATGGACAGCCAGGGAGCGTTTCCAATCCAACTGGGAGCACACATTGATTTGCTTCTGCTCTGAGAGCTGCCACACCTGCAGGAGGCAAAATCACCACCACAGCTCTACATTATATGTTACCTTGTTACTGCCCAAGCCTGCATGCTGCTCACTTATTTAAGTTGCATTTTAAATGATTTAAATATCAGTGTTAATGGCCCAGATATAAACTACACAGTTCCCTGGTGGCAGGTGACTGGGTGGACTAAATAGAAGGCACTTAGACAATAAGTGTGCTGAGAAGTGATGAGAACCACTCACTGCCCACAGTGGCCAACTTTTTAAGATGTGAATAAATTCTGATCAGTGACTGTGTTTTTGGAAATTGACGGCAAGCAAAACAGGTAGGCAGCAAGAAAACCGGCTTAAAGTCATTATGATACATCATACATAAAATGAAAGAGAACTGGCTATTAAAAAAAGAGAGGCCAAACAACATGAAAAAGTGTCCATATTCAGTAAGTTTCCAAGAAAAGTTGTAGAACTACGTATAATTCTATTTGAATATATACAAGAATAAATGTGCATGCATATATGTCAGAATATACTTAAAATATGTCTAGAAAGACAGATAACGAATTATGTTGTTTATCACTATGATAGGGGACATGGCAAATTTTAACATTTTAATTTCTATACAACCAGTATTTTCTTTCCCACAATGTACATATTGTATCTTTCTAATTTGAAAATATTTCTGCTCAAAGTTAAATACAAGTTGCTTAGTTATAGGTAACAATGTACAACTTAAAATATAGCTCTTTGCCTTAACTTCAAGTAATCCTGAATCTATGAAAAAATTTATGTGAGTTCACAAGAAAAGAGGAAAATACCGGTTTTCCAGCCAAGAGGGCAAAGATGCGCAGTCTCTCCTCCTGGATGAAGCAGTCAGCCTGGAGTTGATGCCAATCCACCAGCTGCATAGTAAGCAGCTCACGAACTGATTGGCTGCCAACCAACTGGGATAAAAGAAGAGCAAGACGATGATCACCTACAAGAGAAAGAAGTTCTTTGGTGATGCTGAGGATTCATAGACTTGGAAAAACACTTAGGGGCATTATCTTATTTCTTCTGGCCCCCAGAAACACCTCTGACTGCTTTTGGCAGTGATGCTGAAGACTGAGCAGAAAATTTTTGACTAGGGTAGAAAATTTTCAAAGTAACTTAACCTAATTACATACAGACTGTATAGCACACAGAGAATTAGACCATAAATTAAGAGAATAATTCGTTTCATCCCTAACTGACCTCCTTAAAGTCAATGCTCCTTTTCCTTGTCCTTTTGTTTTTGGATATGGGTCAGTGCTTGCATGACAAGTACTGTCCTGCCCAGAAACTAAGGCTCTCATCAGAAAGCGTTTCCTTCACACACTAGAGACACTTGGAGGAAAGAAATCATGCATCAGGAACACATCTGGAAATGTGTTGATAGGTCAAGCCGTCTCCCTGATTACCTGTATACAAGTAACCAAAACATGACTGGACTATGATTCATGCAGTAAATGTTGCAGCCCATTTGACCATGAGCTGCTAGTATTCTAAATGAATCACAATAAAGGAAAAAAGGTTATTTCTGTGTATCTACTGGACAAGTTCTGAGAAGAAAACTGGTATATCATATCTTGACTCAATCATTAAGGTCATCTTTCTTGGCTCTGATCAACCAATTTAGCTTCTGTCAATCCTTGATTTTTCACATAAGACTTTCATTAATGACAAGAACATGTACTTGAACAAATGGAAGGAGTCTAGAAAACTTCAAGTTGATTTTAGTGTACGGTGTGATGTAAGGATCTAAATTCGTCTTTTACAAGTGAACATTCAACTATTCCAGCATTATCTGTTGATAAGATTGTCCTTTTCACATTTAAACTATCTTGGCACTTTTTTTTATCAAAAATCAACTGTAAGCACAAGACTTTTACACTTGGATTCTCATTTCTGTTTCACTGAAGTGAATGTTCATCGTTATGCTGATTCCACATTGCTGTGACTGCTGTCCCCAATCTTAGGGTGAAATCATCCTGTCTTTTCAACATTAAGTATAATGTTAGATGCAGGTTTTTTTGGTAGATTTGCTTTGATATCAGGACAATAATGTTGCCACAGGTGAGGTGAAAAGTGCTCCCTCCTATTTTCTGGAACAGTTGTAGAATACTGGTATTCTTTCTTTCTTCTTGCAGCAATGTACGGCTTGCAGAGTCTTAGTTCCTTGACCAAGGACTGAACCCGGGCTCTCGGCAGTGAGAGCCTGGAGCCCTAACCACTGGACTGCCAGGGAATTCCTTCGTATTATTACGTGTATTCACCTGGGAAGACATCTGAGCTTTTCTAAGTGAAGATTGAAAATTACTAATTCAACTTCTTACATATCTATTTAGATTATCTACTTTTTCTTGAGTTTTGATAATTATACCTTCCTAGGAATTTTCAGTTTCATCCAAGTTGTTGCATTTGTTGAGAGAATTTCTCATAGTATTTCCTTTTCTGTAGTAGCGATGGTCACCCTTTCATTCTATTTTTGGCAATGTATCTTTCCTCTTTTTTCCACTGTCAGTGTAAAGATTTATAAACTTTCTTGATCTTTTAAAAAAACTAACTTTGGTTTTATCAATTCCTCTACTGTTTCTGTATTTTCATTATCACTGAATTCTGTTCTAATCTTTAATATTTCCTCCTTCTTCTACCTTTGGGTTTAGTTTTCTCTTCTTTTGCTAATTCCTCAACATAGAAGCTTAGATTATTAATTTGAGGAGTCTCTTCTTGTTGAGGAGGTATCAACGTAATGCTTCTTATTGACAGTGGTCTAAGTATTCCATATTCTTGACTTTGTTTAGTTAGTTCTCTATCAATTATTGAAAGTGGAGTTAAGAAAAGAAGCACAAGTTTTTAATAAGCTAAAACATAGTGCCTTGCCAAAAGCTTAATCCTAGGGTAAGAAAAAAAGGGGAGGAAAAGTAGTTTGTGAATGAATAAATCTTAGGACCTGACTTTCGGCACTCCTCTTCCACTCATGTCTATGTGTATCTCTTAAATGGTTCATAATCTTTATAACTTTATAGAAGGTCAATCCTGAAGACAAGTTTTCATTGTATAAATGTATGAAGACTAACTAAGGCACAAATTGAAAATAAACCCAGCTGATGGCTCCAATTAGTTGGCTTCAGTAAACAAGGTTTCAATAAAGTTTGATCAAGGATCTAATTATATACATATTAAACTGAACTATATCATCCTTTAATCATATCAAGATTTTTATCTAGATACTTAGTAACTACTTGCTGAATGCCTCTCACTAATGAATGTGGAACTAAAAATACACACACACACAACATATATATATATGAGAAGTCCAAAAATTAAACTTCTATATGTTTATTTGAATGAAATAAGTGAATCAGTACAAAACATGTATGTTTAAAAAGTTCAGTATGGGGACCTAAATGTCAAAAGAAATCTGCTAACATGGCACATTTTATGTATGCAAGAATATTAAGAAGTATTTGACTACAATATCTATATAACATTTGTAATGTATTACATGAAAAAAACAGAATGAAAAAAACATATATATATAAAAAACAGGATACTATCTTTTAAAATAATACATGCATATGTTGCTCTGTATGCACATATTTGTATATACTTTATATATATTACAAAGTAAACATTTTAAATACAACTGCACATTGAAATGTTTGCAGTGAATAGCAGTAAAGGATTTAGGTGATTTTGGTTTACTGCTCTGTGCTTATCTGCATTTTCTACTTTTACTGCAAATGCATGTGTAGCATATAAAATTAAAATAACTTTAATTAAAATTTAAGATTTAAAGTTATAAAAGGAAAACCAGAAGGCACAGTCCCTACCTATTTTGGAGAAACCAGAAATCTTGCTGGGAAGTTTCTACTTAATATTCAGGTTAGAAGAAAAGGGCAAACCCACAGATAAGGGGTAGGGACAGTGACTAGGAAGTAGGTAGAAGTGCAGAGGACTGTATGTCCTACCTGACTGCTGGGCCAGGGAGCAGGCCTCACTGATCCTCTTGCCTGTGAGGTAGCTGAAGACAGCCTCCATAGGGTTGTCTTTTCGGGTCAAGGAAACTTCTTCCTCAATTTGAGGTGAGGCAGTATTAGACAGCCAGCGAGAAAAAGCTCTCCTTCGCTCCAGAATCTGAATGTATTCACTGGGCTCATCCAGCTGGCTATCAAGCTCCTTCAGGTGGCCCCACAGAGCTTCGCATAACGTCCATGTTAGGCTCCAGTGCTTCACAACTAAGAAACAGACAGGAAGACAATGCAACGACCCAAAGTCATACAATAACTACAGAGAGGGGTCACTTTAATTGTGGCATTAAAAACACCAACAACTCCAGTTGCTTTCTCTGTCTGCATCTCACTCAGCTGTGTCTTACAAGCTCCAGAAGTGTGTGGTGTAACTGCCTGCTTACTCCATGTTCCCATGGTACTTACAAACAAATGTGACTCTATGCGTCTTTAAACAGACTCCTCTAGCCTAATTATGGCTAATATAGTCTCAAATGATAGAGAAAAATCCTCTGATCTGATCAAATTTTGTTCACAAATGCTTTATTAAGAAATAGATAGTGCTCTAAGAACTTGTGAAGGATTATTCTCTGCTACAGCCTAACAATTTAGTGAGCTCAAATGATACTGTTCAAATGTCCTTAAGAGTAAACCAACTCAATCTACACAATATAACTATGATAGCTACCATCTTCATTTTACAGATGAGGAAACTGAGGTATGGAACTTTAAGTGACTTGCTCAAAATTACAGCCAAGATGCAACAGAGCCAGGATTCAAATTCAAGTAATCGGCGTCCAATTCTTAGTCATTGTGCTATACTGCCCACGGTGAAGGAAAACAAAAAGGGAGCACTGTTTACCACTTTATGCTATTCACCAAGTATGCAATGGGATGACAACTCACATATCTGAAGAGACGAGACAACAAAGAAATGAACATAAGCAAGTTCCAAAATGTGTGGTATGGAACATTCTAAAATAGTATCCATTTTGCAATAAAAGTGATGTGATCTGATAAGTGAAACATGTAATTTTCCTACATGTTAAATTTTTCTAATTTTCCTTGAAATTAAGTGCCCAAATTAGAAAAGCCCTTAATCAAAGTATGGGTTCAGAAAAACATGGTCACAATCATTATAGAAAGGTAATAAGTGAAAGAGGTCAGGAAGAGAAGTCATAATCACCAAAGTTGTTGGGAAGAACAAGTGGGACTTGAATTAGACACGGAAGAATGAGTAGGACTTAGGTAGGAACTCTGTGTTCTCTGGGTGGGGTAAGAGATCTAATTTCATAAATTCACGAGAGGAACTGGCTACAGTTCCTCTAACAGGGGTGTAAAAGTGATGATAAAAAATGATAGGATTTCTCCCTGCTTGAGATTCTGTTCATCACAACTCAACTACAGATTAAGTCCAAGCTCAGGCATCCACCCACTACACTAGCATGAGGAAATACATCTGCTATGAACGTATGCTGCTACTCCTGTTCCTGGGACATCAAAGGTTAGAAGCATAGTCCATACTCACTTTGTGGTTCCAATAAATCTGCCGATGCTTCCTTAATCCAATCTGCATAGTCATGAATGACAGCAACTCCCGGATTGGGGACAATAAGAGGACACAGCTCATCCACGTGAACAGTGCTATGTTTTAATTTAAGCTCCAGAGATGTCTGGTATAATTGCAGGTCTTTGTCCAGCTTCTTTTGCCTCAAACTAAGTTTTTCCAAATGAACTTTGAATGGAGACTCAGTTAGGCTACAAGGGCAAATAACAAATAAGACAGAAAATAAAGACAAATGGCAGAATGCTCCTACAATAAAATCTTTCTTTTTATCTAATTACAAAATTGGATACAAACATTCTACTGTGATTTTAAAGAAATTCTGTTTCCTAATATCAAACTATAAAGGATTATCTATAGTTTATACATTTACCTTATTAGGTCAAAGATACAGAGAAGGTGCTTTATTGAGAATATACCTTATATATAAAGAAATTACAAATATCTTAAGTGAGAAAATGGAAAAATGACTAATGCAATAAAAAGGATGAAAACTCAAGGAATGCTACAGCAATTAGCTTTGGGTCTGTTTTCTTTTCCAACTGAAGTTTAACCATTAGGTAAGAATTAATATACTCTTCATACCTTGATGATACAAATGGGAGTTATTAATGGCAAGTTATTAATAATTATCTTACCTAATTAATAATTAGGTAAGTATTACACAATTTTTAATTATGCCAATAACACTGTACTAAGAATATATCTAGAAAATCACAAAGTGGAGCCCTGACCTTGTGTCTTCTGGTGATGAAAAGCTTTTGTTCACCTACCACATTGCCCTTCTCAGAAAACAAGGAAATGTGACTCACGATTTAACAGCTACTGGATTAGGCAGGAATCCATATTCCATACAGTCGGCAATCTGATGGTTTTCCAGTTCCAGAGAACCACTCAGCTGTTCTCCACTATTAGCGAGTGTCCAGTTGGGGCCCCAACCAACCCGAAATGATCGTCCCATAAATAGGGCCATGTCCATCAGGAGCTTCCCCTTTCCATAGGTGACAGACTTTTTAAGAGGGACTAGGCCTGGTTGTCTGCGTGTACCCACTGTTTTCAACTGAAACTCAGGGGCTGGGCTGGGCACCGTAAACACAGAAGTCAGGGGTGGAGGAACAGACCAAGGGGATGTGGATGGGATATTCATCAACGATGATGTTCTGGGAGTACGACATTCTTGTAAAGAGGCACTTGGTGAAAGAAAAGTCCCACTTGTAAGTTTTGATTGTAGTAACCCACTTACTAAAAGAAGAGGGAAAAAAAGACTATTAGAAAATACAGCCTATTGATTCTTAAATAACAACCAGCAAGGCTGAAATTATAGTTTTATTAAACTATCAATAATTAAGTCTGATACAGATGACTAGAATCAGGTTATATCAGACTGCAGAAATAATTTTCACATGGGAAATCAAGGCAGGAATTCTAATGATAATGTCAACAACAATAACAACACTATTGCTTATTATTTAAAAAATCTATGTAGCACTTATCTGAAGCAGACTCTATATAATCCATTTGTATACACTGTTTCATTTCATCCTTCAATAACTTTAAATGAAGAACCCTGCAGTCCTCATTTTATAGATGAGAAAACTGGGCCCAGTTAAGTGACTTGTCCAAATCTACAAAGCTCCTAAGTGGCAGTACTGACAGATAAACCCAGGTAAATCTGACACCAATGTTCATGCCCTTATCAAAATGCAAATGTTTATTCTTTAGTCAATATAAAAAGTTGGTAAGATCAAAACTCAAAATTCCTATCACTCCAGTACTCAATGCTAGAATTAAGAAACCAAACCCACTGAGATATCTTGTAATTGCATATATGCCTTTCAGAAGGATAGTTTTTGTTACTTTTGCCTGTTTTTCAATTTTATCTACTTCCTGTCTAAAGCAAGGAGTCGCTGATTGAAGTATAAGATTTTCATGTAGTGTTCATTATGGAAAAGCTTATAAATGTTTAACTGATGCTTCATTAAAGCATTTTAAAAAGGAAAGTTAGTAAGGGTACTCAAAAGAATTGAAAAATAAAGTTTTTAAGGCAACATAAACAAATCCCTTCCTGGTAGGTCTTCTGGCTTTCAAAATGTTTTGAAATTATACCGACTTAACTCTTTTATTGATATCAATACTCTAGCTCCAATCCCACATAATTATCAGTCCACTAGAAGAGATGAGATAAAAGCTTTAAAATAAAACAGGAAATTGCTTTCCTGGAAATTTGGCAAATTTCAGGGGAAAGCAGAAATCTGAGAAGTTTTATACATGATAGGAAGCAATATTTGCCCCTAGAAAACAATAAGGATAGTGTTAGAATTGCACAAAGAGTACAGTACAGAACAACTTGTTGATTCTTCTAAGGTCTGATAAAAATTAGAACTAAGCTTACTATCTAAGCTATACTCATAAGCAAATAAAAACAAACCCCTAAACAAAACACAAATGCTTTTTTTTCCCATACAATTTTTGCGTCTGCACCAGTGATCATAGTTTTGGAGTTGTCTGCTACAGAAGTTGACTCAGCTTAGAAGAAATGTTGAAAAACCAGACTTTACAGCTTTCTTGTAAAAGAGCATCTTTTACAGTACCTAATGAACGAGGTTTTGATGAGTGAGTTGCTGAGATGGGGAGCCTGGGAGAACATATTTCTTGAGAAGTATCTGCTTTAGAAGGAAGGTGAGTGATGCGCTGATCCAAGACCGTATCTACATCTTCTTCATCAGCAAGCAATGATGCTTTCATGATCTAAAAAAGCAATATCTATAGAATGAATGTGCTCCCCCAAATCCAAAGGCCATAAAAGAAAAACGCAGCTTGTGACAACCAATTAAAAAGCTCTGCCTCAGGTCATGTCCAGAACTAGTATAACATCTGTGTGACTAACTCTGTTATACTGTATGCGCCTGAAGGACAGAAGTTACACAAAACTTCTCTGCTTTGTATATAGTCTCACCAGAGGCTGGCACACAGCAGCAGCTTACGTATTTGCTGAATGAATTAATTTTAAAGTCAAATATAAGCCAAAGGCTAAATTCATATAATGACAAAAGGCATAGGCAAGGAGAAATTGAGACAGTTTAAAGAAACTTGTAACTATAATTAAAAAAAAAAACAAAACACTTCTGTGGAGCACTTTCCAGAGTCTCAAAACCTCTCTGTAAATGAAGTTACTATTTTATAGAGAAAAATCAGTGCTCACAGATGTTAAACGACTTGCCCAAAGTCACACTGTAATAGTTACAAAACTGGGCCTAGAATCTAGGTCTTCTAAATTTCAATATACCCTTCCTTCCACCAATGGCAAAATGATGCCTAACATGGGCCATATTCCATTTTTTTTCTCATTCCAGTGACCGTTCAGGACTAATGAAAGAAAAGGCCTGGTATTAAGAAAGGAAGATGAAAACTAGTTTGGATTCTTATAAGGGTGGGTCAGGACTTCACCTGTAGCACATGTGGATTAATTCCCAGTGAAGATGCAATGTGTGTTGAGGCAGACACGGGTTCCTGATCCTCAGGCACGCTCTCTTCTAACATGGAATCCAAAACTGGCTCCTGGGTGATATCTACCATGTCACTGTCCAGTTCCACAACCCTCCCTAACTGCTCCACCTCTGGGCTCTGGCTCTGTAGACAGCAGAAAGATCAGGGAAGCAGCATTAAATGACACCAGATAGACTTAGAGCTTCTAGACCATATTTACTTTATTCAAAATATGATATAACATTAGATTCTGCCCATTCTATCATCATGTGAGGTAATGTATTTGCTAGAGTATTGAAAAACAATTTCCCCAAAACTCCTCTATTATTACTTGGGATCCAAATGACGATTCATGGAATTACCCTTTCATAATATTATGGTCTGGAGCCTGGACCTAAGCCAGCACCCATACTGAAGAAATAGTCAACTTCAGACTATGATTATGCCTTACTTGATTTAGTTAGCAACTATAATTTTCTGATTTATACAGAGTTACCATGACCTCACAGTGCCTTGCAGTCAGAAGCCATGGGGAAGAGAGAATAAAAGACACAAATACCAAAGTTTCTAGTGCCTTTGCATTTTCTTAAAAGCATTTAGAAATAAATTTCTAGTTATCACAAACACAATTTTGGGCCTGGAATTTATTTTTGGGGAGACTGAATCCTAAGGTTAGCTCCACCTGTGCAGTATCACATGGATATTGTATCAGATGAAGAATGTGCTTCCCAAAAGAAAAAAACAAAGTACTACTAGGAACAATTTTAATCTGGGGATAGTTCTTTTAGGTTTAAATATGTTTAAATGTGTCAAGAGTTAGATTTACAATTATTAGGGAGTTTTAAAGATACAGTCATGATTAACAGTCTATTAACAGCTTGAAAAGGTAAACATTCAGAGAGCTGAAACATACTGTAAAATTGGCTCAGTGCCAATTCACATTAAATATGTCCTAAACTCACACATGATCTGGTAAAATGTTAACAAATGGCTATGTTAATTCATGAAATATTCTCAAAGCTAAAAGTTGTTCTACCTATTTTTCTTTCATAATACATCATCTGTAGATTACTAACCTTCCACAATTTCTGGTTTGTCTTTCATGAGTGGCCTGTTTCACAGTAGACTTCAAATGGATCCAATTATACAATAGGTGGTTAAAAAAAGTTTCATGATTTCTTTGAACCAAGAAATGACCATTAGTGTAACTTTTTAAACCTTATTTTCAATAGTATATTACCTATTACTCCCCTGAATTCCTTTAACAAATATCCTTACTAAAAGAACGACTGCTGCCATCTATAACTGTAGAAATGTTGAGGTGTTGGATATGTAGTGAATTGTTACTTATGTTGTGAACATTCCCTAAAGACTGCTCTAACAAAACTGAAGGCTAAATGGTTAAAAGACAAAAGTGATATATAATATATATATATTTAAACCTATTGGGGAGGCTACAGCAAGCTACTTTGATGCTTTAAAATTCTAAAAAAAAAACCTAAAAGCCCTGGTGGTGATCCTACCATTATAATTACAGGAATTAGAAGAACATTCCAATGCCCACCCCCGGTATGTTCATTTTTAACCAATTCACTTTTAAGAAAAGTTATAACACTCCCCATCCTCTGTCAAAATATCAGGATACTCTTTTCTGTTGGGCTCCCATAATACCTTGTCTATACCTATTTTATACAATGTATGTTATAATTTCATGTATATATTATTTTTGTCCCATCAGATTGTAAACAGTTGAAAGCAGATATAGCCTGCTGCTGCTAAGTCGCTTCAGTTGTTTGTGACTCTGTGCAACCCCATAGACGGCAGCCCACCAAGGCTCCCCCGTCCCTGGGATTCTCCAGGCAAGAACACTGGAGTGGGTTGCCATTTCCTTCTCCAAAATACGAAAGTGAAAAGAGAAAGTAAAGTCGCTCAGTCGTGTCTGACCCTCAGTGACCCCATGGACTGCAGCTTTCTAGGCTCCTCCGTCCATGGGATTTTCCAGGCAAGAGTACTGGAGTGGGGTGCCACTGCCTTCTCGGCAGACATAGTCTACTATTTTCTATATCTAACACTAACCACATTGTTAAATTCACAACATTTAGTTATTTAATGTAGTGCCTGCCACACAGGAGAAAAGGCTAGTAACTATGAAAGGATAAGGAGCAAGTACAGATGAGAGGAAAGGGAAGAGAAGGAGGAGAGTTTCAATTTACTATACTACTCAACAAAGGACTAACAAAAAGAGGTGCTCATTTAGAACACTTTTAGAAGCAAACAAAGTCTGGAGAATGAGGGACTCAAGACTATCTTTAAGAATGCTATGCAATCAAGGTTTTATTTGCTTCCTCCTCATGTACTGACTTCAAAACTAGTAGCATCTAATAAGTGGATGGGGGAAGTGAATTACTACTAACTATGAGGACCTGGTAAACTCCTAGAACCCTCATGTGTGAATTTTAAGTATATCTAAGTAATTGCAATAAACTACCCCAAAAGACGTTATTTTCTGAGAAATCTTTGGAGATCAGGTGGTTCTTCAGAGCCAGCCCTAGAAAGAAAAGCAGACTAATAAAAAACTGGAGACACAGAAGAAACTGAGTAAGGAAAGAAGAGTGTGGGGGTGAGGAGTTGAGAAGCCCATTACAAATACTAAGTAAACAGACAATATCTGTAAAGTGACTTTCTTTAGATATATGGAAGGTGAGGTTTCATGACTGAAACCTTTAAAGTTTTTAGAAACTTCCACTCTTCAACAGGCTAAATTTAGATAGCTGCCACTTCATTTTCTTTTTTTTTTTTTTTAAAGTAAATACAAGATAAAACCGAATTTTCTTCTAAATTCTAATCCTTTTTTTTTCTTTAAACAGTTTTTACAGTTATTTGAATGTGCTTATCGAGCGAAAAATGCTAACTTCCTGAGCAAGTCCACTAGTGTGCCTTGATGGGACTGAACACAAGTTATACTGCAGTATAAGGCTGAGGAAAAAGCTACATGTCTCTCTACCTCAGTGCTAAAGATCTGGAGTCTTTTGACAGTTTTGAAACCAGGCTGTACATATCTCAATTACCTGGAGGAAAGCATTTAACACAGAAATATGCCTGAGCCCCAATGCCAGACACATGGAATCAAAGTTCTCCAAGAGACATGCAATCAGCTGAATTCCGCATTTCAGATTTTAGAATTTCAGCATTTTAGAACAAATGCTCCAACTACCCAACAAATGTTTCTATCTACAACTGCCCTAATTCATCTGTGGTTAAGGTTTTTCTGCCTTTTCTCTAACTTAATAGAAGGGGAGCTCTCTGTGGTCTAATGTTTAGGGTCTGTTTTCTGGCTGCTTAGATTCACCTGCTTTTTAAGGAACAAAGAAGATTTAAGAATGAACTGCAAAGAGGGGATTGAGGGGATTATATAATAGATAGTAGGATACATGTAATCATTAAACAAAACTATGTAACTTCCCTGGTGGCTCAGACGGTAAAGCGTCTGTCTACAATGCGGGAGGCCTGGGTTCGAGCCCTGGGTTGGGAAGATCCCCTGGAGAAGGAAATGGCAATCCACTCCAGTACTATTGCCTAGAAAATCCCACGTACAGAGGAGCCTGGTAGGCACCAGTCTATGGGGTCGCAAAGAGTCGGACACAACTGAGCGACTTCACTTCACTTCATGTATCTTCCTAATGCCTTAGGGAACCGCCCAACCCTTGCCCCAAGTCAGAGAAAAACAGCTAGAACAGACCTAAGGAACACAGTATCACAGAAATCAATCTCTTCAGGGAGCCAGGTGATAGTGTGAAGACAGTCATCTTGTTGCTGGGATGAGAAGACTGTTGTTTCCAGTTTATTCAGATGGCTCAGGTTATTTTTCTCATGCCAAGTAAAATGTAGCTTCTGTTGCTAATAACTTAAAAATTGCGCAGCCACTGGCATTTCTCCTAACATCATGCAGGTCACTAGACATTAGGACAAAAAAGTTCTCCAGAGCTGTGTCTCCTCTAACACATTAGCCCAAATATCTAAACAAGTCTACCCATTTCTCCCTTCTCCATCCAAAAGGAGGACCATCTACTTCCTCAATCAAATGGGAGTATCTGAAAAAGACACCTATTCACGATATTCTCTTTGCCCATTTTGATCCTTACCACCTCCCCTTAGTCCTAGAAACTTGTTCTCATGAGATTTTCTGGTGCTCAGTTTTTAAGACTCTTACTTACTGCAATGCCATCACAAGATTTTATAGTTATTTACTATTTGTATTCTGGAAATTAAAGAGCCTAAAAATCACTGATGGCCAACATCGTATAAATTAGATCTGTCCACAAGATGAAGCTTTTCTTTTTCAACTATATCTTTAGGACCCTTTATCTTTTATTGGGAGAAAAGAAGGTTATCTGATTCTTATCCTAAGAAATACATACACTGTAAGATTAAAAACCACGTTGGAAAGGGAGATTATACAAAGCATATGATTCAGACAAAATGAAGGTGGGTAACTGGAAAACTGAGTTCATTTACAGCATTTTTTTAGTTCGGAAGAGATGTATTCTAAATAGAGGGATACTCTAAATGCTATAATTATAAACATAAAAGTCAACATATTTCCCATTTCCCACTGATATCATATTCTCCCCCTCCCCCAAGCACGCAAACATGAACACATATACACAAAAATCTCAAGAAAGTTGCCTCCCAAGAAATTATTTAATCAATCATAAAAATCACACATTTCAGCAGCCGTAAGAATTGTAGCATGGAAAATTCCAAAGATCCTGCTTTTAGCAGCTGAGAGGTAGAGGATGCTTTACAAAGAAATTTTCTATCAAATTCTCTTCTTTGAAGGAATATGGCAGCGGAGGAAAAAAAAAATGTTATAACTTGATTGAATATAAACAACATCCAAATGAAAGTAAAATTCTTTTACGAGTCAGCAAAGAAACTACCTGATATTTAAATTACAAACCTTTCCTTACAAGGACAAAAGGTTTATATTGGCTTAACAATACCAAAAGAGTATGATACAAGTAATTGCAATAAATAATGCAGTCCCTACTCTCCCCAAGCCAAGTAATTCATTTATATGGTAAAGCTTATTTATTTTCATAAAGATTATGTATTGTTAAAATACAAATATTACGAGATTACCTGAAGTATAAGCAAACAACTTGAGAAAAATGGAGTTAAAAATCCTTGCAGAAAGCTAATTGAACTTTTAAAAAACTATGGAGGTTAACAAGATTAAACTGCACATTAGGTAATCAACAAAGTAGGATTTACTTTGCATTAACCCACACAAGCAAAATACTATCTTAAGTTGATCACTGAGCACAGAATTCAGCAAGTTCAAATGAAAAGAGAGGGGGGTGTTTAAGAATGACAATCTGTAGAAGGAATGATCCAAACAGCAAGAGAATTCTTTAAATCTCTCAAGTAAACACCAGATGCCAGTACCACCTCATGCCCTCCCCCTTGTACTTCTCTTAACGTGACTGCCAACACATTTGTACTCTTCAAAGTTCGAGGGGTCATAGAACAGCTTTGTACTAGCTGAATGACTTGCTTTCAACTTCTGTATCATGGACTCCATTCAAATTCATTGTCCCGTCTCTACCTGGGGTGGAGGTGCTGGTTTGCCATTAAGAGCCATCTGGAATGGGGTGGCCTGGCCTGCAGGAGGCAAAGGGGCAGTCTTCAACTTCTTTGTACTAGTGTTGGATGGCCGTTCCTCCTCCTCTTCATCAGAATCCTGAAGACCATACTTAGAAAAATGAGAGACCTAAGGAGGAGAAGAATCCAACAAAATCAATTTCAAAACTGTTAATATTCAGAAAGGCTGCAATCTGGCAGAATTAGCTTTAAAAAAATAATAATGGAGAGGAAGATAAAAGTATTTGAAGCACAGTGAAATGTCACCTAACCACATTTTATTTTTTCTCTAAGATTTAGATGGTGTTTGGTAGGTGTACTAATTGCTCATATAATTATCAACTTTACACAAATGCAGAAAAAAATATCCAAAAGAGCCATTACTATTTTTACATATATATATACTGCCCAGTTGTTCTCGACCACACAAAGGCCTTCAATAAGCTAAATAATCCAATTGGTCTAGAAGAGAAAGAATCCACTGGACTAAACTAGCAAGGAACGGAGCAGTCAACCTCTACACCCTAGAAATCTTTAAAAGAAGAACAATTATTTGGGAAGAACTGATTTATCAAGAGACAAAAATTTTGCCTGATATCCCCAAATTAGAAAAACCACACCAAAGAAGTATATCTAAGTGGTCATAAGATAGGATGTAGAATTTGAATCATGTGCTCATGAAGTTTATAATAGCTCCGTATTACTCTGGGGTTTAATGTGATGTGTAATTTGAAGTAAATTACGGTGTATCTTTACAACAATCTTTACATTTTTTTCCTAATCTGTAAAAGCAATTTAAGAAAACATCTCTTCTAACCCTAACCCTAACTTTTTTGTCAGTTTATCAGAACTATGTAACTTATATACTATACACCGTTTATAATTTCTAACTACAGTTTATGAGAACAAGGTTAAGCAACTATACCTTAAACACCCAAGAACCCGTTTCAGGACGGTACTCTTTGAACTGAGCTCCCTGTTTCCTTGAAACTGCTTCCAATCTTCCCTCATAGTTGATATCAGCAAGTCGATCTGGGCTCTTTATTAAACAACGAGATGTTTTATCTGTTGGCCAAACTCCATCCAATGTAACCTCAGCCTTTCTGTAATGTACAATCAAGTAAAATGTAAATGTTTCATATTTATGACCAGAAAGCCAAGTAACATCTGTATATACAGCAAAAAAGGCACCTGTGTTACTTTGGAATTATTCTGCAGATGTTTCATAAACCTGAGTCTTGGCTCCAAAGGTAGTTAGCGTTAAGAGTAAGGAATTACCTCCATATCAACTAGCTAAATATCTGGTTCAAGAGAGTCAAACTCCACTTATTTCAAACTACCATGGCACGTCAATTATTTACAATTTAAACTACCAGGGCACATCAATTATTTACAATTTAATTTTAATATCTCTTAAGCCCTGCATCCTTGACCAAGTCTAATGCAAAGACCTAAATCTTAGTGAAGGTCTTATACTACTACTGTACTTTGTAAAAACAACAGTAATAATAGCAGCAACTACCACTAACAACAAAAGCTTGCAGAATGAGGTCAGGAGCATCACAGTATTAACATCAACCATTAAATGAGTGTGAATTAATAATAATGGTAATGTATTCCTTCTAATAGCAACATCTAAGATAAAGGACTGTGTCCTTATTCATTATGCCTTGCATCTAGTACAGCAATTACCACATAAAAACATGAGTTTTCTTTAACATTATTTTTTATTGAGGTAAGAAGGTAATAATAAAAGTTATCACTATTCTACTGCTCCTATGAATCTGACACTCTAGATGCCTCAAATCATGTGACTCTCAGTATTTTTCTTTCTGCAGCTGGCTTAAATCACTGAGCATAATGTCCTGAAGGTTCATCCATTCTGCAGCATGTGAAAGTTTCCTTCCTTTTTAAGACTAAGTAATATTCCACAGTGTGCATATACATTTTGTTTATTCATGGACACTTGGGTTTCTTCTATCTCTTGACTATTATGAATAGTCCTGCTGTGAATATGGGTATGTACATTTTTTAATTTACATACTAAATTTTCAATTGCTTTGGATATATATCCAGAAGTGGAAATGCTGGGTCACTCCTAATTTTTGAGGAACCATATACTCTTTCACAACAGCTGCAGCACATTTTATATTCTCACCAAAATACACAAAGGTTCCAGTTTCTCCATACTCCTGCAAAAACGTTATTTTTCTTTAAATTAACCTCCTAATGGGTTATTATCAATGTTGAGCATTTTTTCATATGCTTGTTGGCCATTTGTCTACCATATTGTGTATCCAAATCCTCTGACCATTTTTAATTGTTTTTTTTTTTTAATGGTTTTTAAAATAGTTCTTCATATTCTGGATATTAACCCTTACACTAGACAGGGTTTGCTGACTTTTCATTCTGTTGACTGGGTTCTTTGATGTACAGAAGTTTTAAATTTTGATGTGAAAGTGAAGTCACTCAGTCGTGTCCGACTCTTTGTGACCACATGGACTGTAGCCTACCACGCTCCTCCATCCATGGGATTATCCAGGCAAGAGTACTGGAGTGGGTTGCCATTTCCTTCTCCAGAGGATCCTCCCGACCCAGGGATCGAACCCGGGTCTCCCGCACTGTAGGCAGACGCTTTACCATCTGAGCTACCAGGGAAGCCCTAAAAATTTTGATGTAGTCTAGTTTATTTTCACTATTTGCTGCCTATGCATTTAGTATCATACCCAGGAAATTCTTGTCAATATAGTATGAAACATATTATACCAGTTTTTTTTTTTAATAGTTTTTAAGTCTTATGCTTTAGGTCTTTGATCAATTTTGAATTAATTTTTATTTATGACATAAGGTAAGGGTCCAACTTCATTCTTCTGTTAAGTATATCCAGTTTTCCCAAAACCATTTGTTGAAGAAACTGTTCTTTCCCCATTGCATGGTCTTGACAACTCTGTCAACATTTAACCATTTATGTCAGGTCTCCTGTGTGGGCTCTCTGTTCTGTTCCATATATATACGTCTGTCTTCATTCCAGTAACACACTGTTTCAGTTACTGTACCTTTGTTTTCAACTCAGAAAGTCTGATTCCTCCAGCTTTGTTGTTTTTTAAGGTTAATTTGACTGCTCATGGTACCCTTGAGATTCTTTACATTTTAGGATCATTTTTCCTATTTCTGCAAAAGATACAGCTGGGATTTTGATAGGGATTGGATTAAGTCAGTAGGCTGCTTTGGGTAGTATGAATAACTTAACAATTTTAGATTCTCCAATCCATGAACATGGGATATCTTTTCATTTACTTGCCTTCTTTAATTTCTCTTAACAATGTTTTCTAGTTTTCAGTGCACAAGTTTTTTGCCTCTTTGGTTAAGTTTATTCCTGAAGTATTTTATTCTTTGTGATGCCATTATAAACAAAAATGTTTTCATAACTACCTTTTCAGATTGTCAATGTACAGAAACGCAACTGATTTTATTGTGTTGATTTTGCATCTTGCTACCTTGCTAAATTTGTTCATTAGCTGTAAGTTTTTTTGTGGAATTTTTAGGCTTTCTACATATAAGATCACATTATCTGTAAAGAGAGAAAACATAACATCTTTCTTTCCAATTTGAGTATCTTTAATCTTCATCTTGTTTAACTGCTTTGGTTAAGACTTACAGTATTATGTTGAATGCTGGGGGCAAAAGCAAACATTACTGTCTTATTCCTGATCTTACAGGAAAAGCTCTCAGTCTTTAACTACAGAAGATCCCCTGGAGAAGGAAATGGCAATCTACTTCAGTATTCTTGCCTGGAGAATTCATGGACTGAGAAGCCTGGCGGGCTACAACCCATGGGCTGGACACAACTGAGTGACTAACACTTTTTCTTCTTTTTATGATGTTCACTGAGTAAAGAAGAGAAACAAAAGGCAAAGAAGAAAGAGAAAGATATACCCAACTGAATGCAGAGTTCCAGAGAATAGTGATGAGATGAGGACTTCTTCAATGAACAATGCAAAGAAATAGAGGAAAACAATAGAATGGGAAAGACTAGAGATCTCTTCAAGAAAATTAGAGATACCAAGGGAATATTTCATGAAAGGATGACCCTAAAGACAAGGACCTAAAAGAACAGAAGAGATTAAGAAGAGGTGGCAAGCATACAAAGAAGAACTCTACAAAAAAGATCTTCGTGGTTCAGATAACTAAGATGGTGGAGTCATTAACCTAGAGCCAGACATCCTGGAGTGTGAAGTCAAGTGGGCCTTAGGAAGCATTACTACGAACAAAGCTAGTGGAGGTGATGGAATTCTAGCTGAGCTTTTAAAATTCTAAAAGATGATGCTGTTAAAAGTGCTACACTCAATATGTCACCAAATTTGGAAAACTCTGCAGTGGCCCAGGATTGGAAGAAGATCAGTTTTTATTCCAATCACAAAGATAGGCAATGCCAAAGAATGTTCATACTACCATACAATTGTGCTCATTTCACATGCTAGCAAGGTTATGCTCAAAATTCTTCAAGCTAGGCTTCAGCAGCACATGATCTGAGAACTTTCAGATGTACAAGCTGGATTTAGAAAAGGCAGAGGAACCAGCGATCAAATTGCCAATATCCACTGAAAAAGCAAGAGAGTTCCAGAAAAACATCTACTTCTGCATTATTGACTACACTAAAGCCTTTGACTGTGTGGATCACTACAAACTGGAAAATTCTTAAAGAGATGGGAATACCAGACCACCTTATCTGCCACCTGAGAAACCTAAAGGCAGATCAAGAAGCAACAGAGCTGGACAGGGACTAACAGATTGGTTCAAACTTGGGAAAAGAGTATGTCAAGGTTGTATACTGTCACCCTGCTTATTTAACTTATATGTAGAGTAAGTACATCATGAGAAATGCTCGGCTAGATGAATTTCAAGCTGGACTCAAGACTGCTGGGAGAAATATCAACCTCTGATATACAGATGATACCACTCTAATGGCAGAAAACAAAGAGGAACTAAAGAGCCTCTTGATGAAGGTGAAAGAGAAGAGTGAAAATGCTGGCTTAAAACTCAACATTAAAAAAACTAAGATCATGGCATCCAGTCCCAGCACTTCACGGCAGACAGACAGGGAAAAAATGGAAACTGGCAGATTTTATTTTGTTTGGCTCCAAAGACACTGTGGACGGTGACTGCAGCCACAAAATTAAAAGACA
Source organism: Cephalophus harveyi (assembly GCA_006410635.1). Lineage (NCBI taxonomy): Eukaryota > Metazoa > Chordata > Mammalia > Artiodactyla > Bovidae > Cephalophus > Cephalophus harveyi. The sequence continues at coordinate 229,260 of SJYT01012774.1, forward strand.
CTTGCTCCTTGGAAGAAAGCTATGACAAACCTAGGCAGTGTGTTAAAAAGCAGAGCCATCACTTTGCTGACAAAGGTCCATAGTCAAAGCTATGGCTCTTCCAGGAGTCATCATGTACGGATGTGAGAGTTGGACCTAAAGAAGGCTGAGAGCTGAAGAATTGATGCTTTTGAATTGTGGTGCTGGAGAAGTCTCTTGAGACCCTTGGACAGCAAGGAGATCAAACTAGTCAATACTAAAGGAAATCAACCCTGAATATTAACTGGAAGGACTGAAGCTCCAATACTTTGGCCACCTGATGTGTAGAGTGGACTCATTGGAAAAATAACCTGACGCTGGAAAAGACTGAAGGCAGGAGGAGAAGGAAGCGACAAAAAGTTGTATGCCATCACCCGACTCAATGTGAAGGACAGGGAAGCCTGACGTGCTACAATGAGGTCGCAAAGAGTACGACATGACTTAGCGACTGAACAATAACAAATGATGTCCACTGTGGGTTTTTCTAACATGGCTTTTATTATGCTTAGTAGTTTCCTTCTAACTCTATTTTCTATCATGAAAAGTGTTAAATCTTGTCTAGTGCTTTTTCTGCATCAACAGTGATGATCATGTGGTTTTCTTGTCCTGTCAATGTGATGCATTACATTCATCAATTTTTATATGTTAAGCCATCTGTGCATTTCAGAAACAAATCCTATTTGGTCATGGTGTGTAATCCAGTTGATGCACCACTGAATTCTGTTTGATAGTTATTTTGTTGAGGGTATTTACATTAATATATATTAAACATATTGGTCTGTAGTCTTCTTTTCTTACGGCACCTTTATTTAGCTTTGGACTCAGGGAAATGTTTCCCTCACAGAATTAGTTAGAAATGCTCCCTCCTCTATTTTGGGGAAGAGTTTGAGGAGAACTGGTATAAATTCTTCTTTAAATGTTTGGTAAATTTCACCAGTGAAGCCATCTGGTCCAGGCTTTGGTGAAGCTGGAGGAGTAGGGGATACTGATTGCTCATTCAATTTCCTTATTAGTTCCAGGGTTCTTCAGATCTTCTACTTCTTCCTGGTTCGATCTCAGTGGCTTGTAAACATAAAGGATTTTAACTATGGCTCTCTGACCTGGCCTGCAATAGAAGCTAGTATCTCACACTAAAGATACAGAAAAAGAGTTAAGCACAATCACAGCAGAAACAAGGGGGGAAAAAAAATACTATTAAGGGGCTTTTCTGGTGGCACACTGGAAAAGAATCCACCTGCCAATGCAGGGGACATGAGTTCGATCCCTGGTCCAAGAAGATTCCACATGCCATGAACAACTAGAGCCCTCACACCACAACTACTGAGCCCACAGGCCACAATTACTGAAGCCTGTGTGCTCTAGGGCTCACAGGCCACAACTACTGAAGTCCATGTGCCCAGAGGCTGTGTTCTGCAACACAGAAGCCACCGCAATGAGAAGTCAATGCATCGCAGTGAAGAGCAGCCCTCAACCACTGCAAGAAAAGAAAGCCTGCGCACAGCAACGAAGACCCAGCACAACCAAAAATAAAATAATTAAAAAAAGAAGAAAACTACTACTAAAAAGTATTTTCCAAAAGGTTTTGGAAACAATTTGATCTGATAATATTAGGGAAAGGAGTCAAAAAAGGAAAAATGTAGCATTTCTTTATCACTTATACTTTTTATTGTTTTGGCTTCACTGGGTCTCTGCAGCTGCACACAGGCTTTTTCTAGCTGCGGCGAGCGGGAGCTACTCTCTAATTGCAGTATGCAGGCCTCTCATTGTGGTCCCTTCTCTTGTTGTGGAGTATGAGCTCTGGATCCACAGGCTTCAGTAATTGTGGGCCATGGGTTCTAGAGCACAGGCTCAATAGTCGTGGCACATGGGCTTAGTTGCCAAACACCATGAGGGATTGTAGTTTCTGGACCAGGGATCAAACCTGTGTCCCCTGCATTAGCATGCAAATTCTTAACCTCTGGATCACCAGGGAAGTCCCATATCACTTATATTTTTAAGTGAAAGCACAGAAATAATAATTACATACAATAATCACATAGTAAGTCTAAGAGACAAGTTGCAGGAAAATGTATATAATATGAATATACCTGTGTTAACAGAAAAAAGTTGTGATTTAGCTGATTAGTCGTTAAATATGTAAATAAATTCATACCTATTTAGTCCTTCACCCACAGGTGGTTTTTGGTTATCATCTAAGTAGACAATCACTTCTTTCCTTCGGATATGTACAATGTCATCTAAATTTAGATTTGTCAAATTCACATCTCCTTCAAAATAGATCGAACCATAACCTATAAATCAGAGCAAAGAGTTAGAAACTCGTCCTATATAGAGGGCAAATACCCACTTTATACTTCCAGTGAAGGACCAAGCAGCTTTAAACATTAATCAATATTTTAAATCACCCAGCAATTCCTTGAATGAGTTATTTCATCTGTAATATTAGAAGGTGACATCAAATACACTGTTACCTGGCTTAACATATGCATTTTTATAGTACTTATGTTATCCTCAAAGAAGCTGTTTAAAATTTCTTCCCAAGTATCTGTATGTGTGTGTGCATGCGTGTTAAGTTGCTTTAGTGTGTCTGACTCTGTGAGACCCTATGGACTGCAGCCTGCCAGGCTCCTCTGTCCATGCAATTCTCCAGGTAAGAATACTGGAGTGTGGGTTGCCATGTCCTCCCTCCAGGGAATCTTTCTAACCCAGGGATCCAACCCGCCTCTCTGAGAACTCCTGCACTGGGGGATGAGTTCTTTACCACTAGTACCACCTGGGAAGTCCTAAGTATCTGTATGGCTCCTATATAAGCAACCCTTGGCACCTAGCCTATAGTATGAATTGAAATACTTGAGCTCTTCTTTTAATACAATACAGAAAGATGAAATCTTTCTTCCCCAAGAAAATTTTATCTGTAATAACTTAATAATATGAAACAACCTAATTATTACCCATCTCATTAATTTTGTCACTTAGTATTTGCTGTTACAGTATTTTAATTGTAGAAAACTGCAATGAGCCAAATACTTGCCAAAGAGTATTAAAAAGTTTTAGTCTTTTTGTTACTTGTAATCAAAGGGCCATTCAGGCCAAGGTGGTCCTGCTGCTTACTGCTGCTAAGTTGTTTCAGTCGTGTCCGACTCTGTGCCACCCCATAGACAGCAGCCCACCAGGCTCCCCCGTCCCTGGGATTCTCCAGGCAAGAACACTGGAGTGGGTTGCCATTTCCTTCTCCAAANAATCAAAGGGCCATTCAGGCCAAGGTGGTCCTGCTGCTTGCTGCTGCTAAGTTGTTTCAGTCGTGTCCGACTCTGTGCCACCCCATAGACAGCAGCCCACCAGGCTCCCCCGTCCCTGGGATTCTCCAGGCAAGAACACTGGAGTGGGTTGCCATTTCCTTCTCCAAAGCATGAAAGTGAAAAGTGAAAGTGAAGTCGCTCACTTGTGTCCAACTCTTTGCGGCCCCAAGGACTGCAACCTACCAGGCTCCTCTGTCCATGGGATTTTCCAGGCAAGAGTACTGGAGTGGGGTGCCATCACCTTCTCCGCAAGGTGGTCCAAATGTAGATAAAAAGCAAATTTAGCTATCAAGCACTTCCTTCACTTAATTACAAAGACAAGGTGCAGATTTCTGGCTTATACACTACTAACTCTTAAATTCAGACTCACCTTTACGACCAATAGTGAAGTCAGAGACAATGCATTCTCCTTTTTCATTGGTAATTTTAGCAAGGTCATCCATGGATGGAATAGTATAGTAGCCAACCTTTGTGAGAATGATGCCTATGACAAAAGAAACCAAAAATATAGTACTGGTTGTGACTGACACTGGTTAGAGCAATTTTCAACAATATTCATTTCACTTTTTCATTGTAAAAAAATTTTTAGAGTGGATAATTTTAAAAAGTACCTGATATAATCAGTAAATAAATTACTATATAAAAAGAAAATATATAAGAATAAAGCATTTTTCCAAACTGGTTTTCTTTTCTGCTCACCCCTGAACCCAGCTGATCTTTTTTAAGAAACACCATTTCTAAGAGTAACCAAGTATTAAAAAAAAAATCAAGGACTTAAAAAAACTTATTTACACAGTTAAGTAAGTTTGGAGAACATACATGTGACATATATTACACATTCTTAAAACTTACGGAAATCAAGATGAAATACCCTGCATGAGAAAGTCACGCAGACAAATGGAAACTTAAAGGTCTACATTGATGTTATTTTAAAAAGTATTAACTAGGTAGACAGCAGAAGAAACTGAAGAAAATACAGCATGAGTATGCTTGCTCTAACCACTCCTGTTCCATTAACAGGCAGAGATCAGGCTAACTTGCTTTCTGAGAAAGGCCCATACAAGAGTTTAAGGCCCATATAAGATTAAATTAGTCTCCAGCAATGCCCACTCAATATGCTTAAGTTTTAGAGGGTTGTTAGAGTGTTCTTGAGATGGAATTCTAAATTGGGAAGCAACAATTTAAGTAGAAACAATTTTAAAAAATCTTGACTGAGTTATTTAAGATGTAGTATCATAATGAACTCACGTAGGTGTCTAAATACAAACACAGGTAACACAGGACTCTTAATGTTAAAGAATAAAGTTGTTTCTTTAGTGTACCATGTGACCAGAAGATATATACAAAGACAATAAGATAATTAGACATAGAAGAAGTTTACAGACACATTAATATATACTGCAAAATAACCCCAAAAGTTTACTAAGAGAATGGAGAAACTAAATTTGTCATATTTATATAATGCAATGCTACATGGTAATAAAAAAGAACCAAATGCTGATAAATACACATCATGGATAAAATCTCATAAGAAAATGCACCTGCCAATGCAGGGGACACAGGTGTGATCCCTGGTCTGGAAAGATCCCACATGCTTCAGGGCAACTAAGCCTGTGCACCACAGCTACTGTGTGCCACAACGACTGAAGCCAGAATGCCTTAGAGCCTGTGCTCGCCAACAAGAGAAGCACCACAGTGAGAAGCCTGTGCAGCTATCACAACTAGAGTGTACCCCCAGCTTGCTGCAACTAGAGAAAGCCCGTGTGCAACAAGAAGACCCAGTGCAGCCAAAAATAAGTAAATAATTAAATTTTTTAAATGTTAAAAAAAAAAAAAGAACAGGAAGGGGAATTCCCTGGCAGTCCAGTGGTTAGGACTCTGTGCTGTCACTGCTGAGGGCAGGATTAGATCCCTACTTGGGGAACTAAGATCCTACAAGTCACATGTTGTGGCTAAAATTAAAAAAAAAAAAAAAAAACTAAGAAGAGCTAATCTATGTAACAGAAACCAGACTATGGTTGATTTCTGGAGATGGGAACACACAGGAACTTTCAAGGGTTAAAGACATATTCTCTCTTGAGTGTATGTGCTTGTATATGTATATATGAGTGTATATATATATGTGTGTAAATTTATTGAAATGAACACTTAAGACCTATATACTTCACTATATGTAAACTGTATCTCAGTTAAAAGGGGAAGGGGAAATGTAATGATATTGTCAAAACCCAAATAAGGTAAGTCAGCAAAGAAAAAAGGCAAACTTTACTCATCCCATCAAGATACTTCAATCTTGCAGTTTATGCTATATCACACATTAGTTGGCACAAACTAGTCAGTTCATTGTTGGGGACAAAAAAGAAAAAGAACCTGAAGTGATAATAACCAAACAACCATTAATATTTGAATGCCTACTCTAGTCTGGCATTATGGTCTGTATATTTTAATTCAAATCTCAAAAATCACATAAGTAACTACTGCTATAATTTTAATTAAAAAATGAATAAGCAACTTCTGTGAATTTATGGAGTTATAAAAAGTTATAAGGATAGTCCCTCTTGCTACAAAACTTGGCGTATTTAAACGATGTGAATTCCAAATAACCATAGCATTAGTGACAAATGTTCAAATGTTAACTTTCATAAAAATGCAATAAAAAATATTTAGAAGTTCAGGTAGCTAACTTCTATCACGATGGAAATATGTGATCAATAAGAGGTCTCAAATGACTGGTAAGAGATCTGAATCTGACCTGCCGGATGTACATGGTCAGTATTATTTTCGATTTCTTCTCGGTCATCCTGCAGTGACTCCTCATGAAAAGAGGTCTCTTCACTGCTTCCTTCCAGTCCATTTCGCAAGGCAGCACGCATGTTTAATGCAACGATGGTATCATCTACACTGCTGCTTATGTTGCTGCTGTTATGTTTATTTCCAGCACTTTCTGGGGTTTGAGGAATGGGTTTGGCAATAGGGTTAGTATAAAAACGTGACACAAGAGATTCATCTTCTCCATCCTGCTGATGATTCTCATCCACTGGTTTGCTCAGAAAACTGAATCTGAAAAGAGAGAAAGTAAACAAATACTGTTTTAGCCCCTTGTAGTAAAACAGCAACAATCAATCATTACTAGGCCTTAAGTATCTGACACTGTTCTATGTAATTTCATGTATTAAAAATTCACTTAATACTTAAAGTAATCCTATAAAATAGGCTGTTATCATTCTCTGTATTTTACAGAAAACTCAGACATAGAAAATAACTTGTCAAGGTCACAAAGCTATAAGTGCTAGAGTTAGCACTGTAACCCATGAAGACTGAATGTAGATTCCACAACTTTAACAAAGTGTCACAATTTTTAGCTTAAAGAGGGAAGGGAGTCTACTATGTGGGGGTCAAATAATCAGTAGTGAATGTCATAATATAAAACTGAAAAAATTAAATTTTTAATATTATAATCAATAGAGTATTAGAAAATGCTTCATTATTGAAAAATCAAACTAAAATTTTATCCAAAGAGGAAAAAATAGGAGTGCAAAGACATATATACAAGGATTTTTCACTGAGGTATTATTTTGAATACAGGAACACCAAAATAATCTAAATATCCTCTAAAAGAGAACTGACTGAATTATCTTACATTCATAATAATGGTTATAGAGTCACTTAAAAAGAGGCAGGTTAGCCATATCATGTTGATAGTAAATGGCTACAGAATATCATTTCATGCATAATCACTATAATATTTAAGAATGTACTCAATAAATAAATTTCTAAACCATTAGAAAATATGCTGAACTACTAAGGATTACTGTATATATTTGTACTTTCTCCTTTATATATTTCTATACTGCTTTGAGGGGGGTGTTGGTTACAGTTGTTGTATATCAACTAATAACTATCACAAACAAAATCTTATTTTAAGAGGGATAAGGGGATATCAGATACATAATAACCCTGTCCAAAACGACATACATGGATACCAAAAAAGTTTTGCAGAACTGAATCAGAAAAAATATAATTTTAGTGTCTATGGTACTCAAGAGGTAAATATAAGACATAACTTCTAGGTGCTCATATGCTGTTGTACTTCCAACTTTGTAAAATTTCTTGAATGAATAAATACTAAGCTCAGAATCTCTTCTAAATGAGAACAAGGCTCTTGACCAGAAATAACCCAAAAGAGCATTCAGTTTACCTCTCTCCATTTTCTGGATAATCAGATGGCGAAGCTAGATCTTCTGAATCACGATTAACAGGAGAGAATAGACTGCTATTGTTAAGGTTTTTCAAAACCAACTTCTTAATGCTCTTCCTATAAAACGAGATTAAAAAAAAAAGAACTCAGGCACACAAAATTACACTAAAGACTATCTTAAAACCTCAAGTGGGAAAGGGAACTCTTATTCAACTCATGTGCACCTAAAACTGATCTAACAAGTTCAGTTCACCAACTCAGCTCATAAATAAATAACTAGAACATAAGGTCTCAAATATATTACACTCTGGTATTTAGAAGAATAAGCTAATAAAGCACATCAAAATTAAGTAAGAAATACGCTTCAAAATACTCTTCCTTTGCTGAACTCTGTAAGAATTTACCTAGACACTAGTTTACTCCCCACACTGTCATGCATTTCAATTATTTTTCTACATGCCTTTTTTCTCTTTAAAAAACATTAAAAAAACTTTTTTGGCAATCAGGATTTATGACTGCTCCTGCATAGAAACTGGCATGTTGTTTTGAAAGAAGACTGTTGTTTGACTCTTTTGTGATCCCATAGACTGTCCATGGGATTTCCCAGGCAAGAATACCAGAGTGGGTTGCCATTTCCTTCTCCAGGGGATCTTCCTGACCCAGGAGCAAACCCATGTCTCCTGTTGGCAGGTGGATTCTTTACCACTGAACCACCAGGGAAGCCACTGAAGGAAGACATGTTTAAATGAGAATGTTTTCTTTAAAACAAGATAAGAAAGAGGGGTAAAAACCTCTGTTATCCAATGATGTAAATGACCATGAATATCTAAAACGTTCAAGTTTGTGTACAACAGGTTTTACTTAAAGCAAGAACCTCTATAGTATACCAGCTTTAAGTAGAAAAAAACATATAAAATGATCTTAATCAACCTCCACTTAAAAAGTCACTGAATTAACTAATACACTCCATTACCTCTTTTTAAAGAAAAAACCAACCATTGGGAATTCCCTGGGGGTCCAGTGATTACACTGTGCTTCCAGTGCATGGATTCAATTTCTGGTTGAGGAACTAGCTCCATAATGCTGTGTGGTATGGCAAAAAAAAAAAACCCAAAACAAAACACATTGTGGTGTTTGTTCCTTACTTATGTATGCTAGGTATACTCCTCATTGTAATGGTGCTATTAAATAAATATTAAGTAAGCCAATGAAAGAGGCAATTGACAACAAAAAATTATTACTTTCATGAAAAATAAAACTTGCCTTTCTATTGATGATAGACTAAGTAATGAGGACTAATTCTCCTAGGGAGGATCACCAGAAAACTCAGAATTCTTTCCAGGCATGAAGAGCCAACAAGATGGTAAAAAATGGCAGCACCAGTAATTTGAGGGGACAGTGGCACAAGGAGGTGTCCTGTACTTGGGGTTGCTTTTCTCCTGGAGACTTTTCTGATCCCAAGGGCAAGGCTAAGAGGCTGATAGTGAACTTGACAGTCTTGTGGGACTAGAAAGGCAGAGACTAGAATCTAGAGCCACACAAGGTGTGCAGCTCAGCTTTGACTCATCTCAGTAAGCACCTGTCATTAAAAAAACTCTTAAGACCAGTATCAGCATCCTTGAACACATTACTGTCAGTTTTCTTCAAAGAAGATAAACGGCCAATATGCAACATCATAAAGGGGATGCAAATTACAAGGATGAAGTACCACTTCACCCCCACTAGGATGACTGTTATAAGCTGACAAACTAGAACACAAGTGCTGACAAGGGTATGGAGAAAATGAAAACAATGTGCATTGCTAGAGGTAATGTAAAATGGTGCAGCTGCTGTGGGAAACAGTTTGGCAGTTCTTTAAAGGGTTAAGTACAGGGACTTCCGTGGTGGTCCAGTGGTTAAGAATCTGCTTTGCAATGCAAGGGACACGGGTCGCGGAAGATGCCACATGCCACAGGGCGATTAAGCCTGTGCACTACAACTACTAAAGCCCGAGAACACTAGAGCCTATGGTCTGCAACAAGAGAAGCTACTGCATTAAGAAGCCTGAGTACCACAACTGGAGGGTAGCCCCCAATCTCCCCAACTAGAGAAACCCTGCTCACAGCAAAGAAGACTCAGTGCACCAATAAATAAAATTCTATTTAAAAAAAAAAAGGGGGGGTTAAGTACAGAATTAATGTATGATCAAACAATTTCAGTTCTAGGTATATACCCAAAAGAACTGAAACCAGGGACTCTCTACTTGTACATCAACATTCATAGTAGCACCAGTCACACAGCTAAAAGGTGGAAACAACCCAAATATCCATCAACAGATGGAACGGATAAACAAAATGCGGGATAATCATATGGCAGAATATTATTCAGCCTTAAAAAAGAATGAAGTTCTGATACATACTACAACTTAAAAGTGAAAAAAGTAAAGAACCTTTAAAACATTATGCCAAATAAAATAATCCAAACATGAAAGAATAAATTCTGCATGATTCCCTGTACATGTAGTATCTAAAATAGGCAAATTCTTACAGACAGAAAGTAATATAGAGGTTAAAAGGGACTGGAGGAAGAAGAAAATAGAGAATTATTGCATGGCAGTAAGTTCTGGAAATACTAGTGGTGGTTGTTATACAATATTATAAAAATACTTAACATCACTGAATTGTACTTGACAGAACACATATTTTACCATTTAAACCATTTTCATGTATATCTTACCACAATAAAAATTAGTAAGTAAAATAACAAAAAAGATCACAAAAATCTCCATGTTAAGAATTTATACTCTTAAATAACCAAGACTCAAAAAAATTATGAAAATCAGAAAGCATTTATCATATAATTATTATTTGAATGTTAAGAGTACTTCATATCAAAACTTATAAGATGTGTATAAGAGACAGGGTCTCAAATGAAAAATAAATAAATAAAATAAAGCAAATAGATGGGGAAACAGTGGAAAGAGTGGCAGACTTTATCTTCGGGGGCTCCAAAATCACTGCAGATGGTGACTGCAGCCATGAAATTAAAAGACACTTACTCCTTGGAAGGAAAGCTATGACCAAAATAGACAGCATATTAAAAAGCAGAGACATTATTTTGCCAACAAAGGTCCGTCTAGTCAAGGCTATGGTTTTTCCAGTAGTCATGTATGGATGTGAGAGTTAGACTGTGAAGAAAGCTGAGCACCAAAGAATTGATGCTTTTGAACTGTGGTATTGGAGAAGACTTTTGAGAGTCCCTTGGACTGCAAGGAGATCCAACCAGTCCATCCTAAAGGAAGTCAGTACTGAACATTCATTGGAAGGACTGATGTTGAAGCTGAAACTCCAATACTTTGGCCACCTGATGCGAAGAACTGATGACTCTCTGGAAAAGACCCTGATTCTGGGAAAGACTGAAGGCAGGAGGAGAAGGGGACGACAAAGAATGAGATGGTTGGATGGTATCATCGACGTGTTGGACATGAGTTTGAGTAGGCTCCAGACGTTGGTGATGGACAGGGAAGCCTACTGTGCTGAAGTCCACAGGATTGCAAAGAGTCAGACATGACTGAGCAACTGAACTGAACTGAACTGCAACAGTGAAGACAGCAGTATATGTGCTTACAGAAGTAATGGAAGGTCAGTTCTTAGAGGGCCTTATATGCCACTATAAGCAACTTGGTTTTTACAGGCTGAAGTATGAACCACTACTGAGTTTTGGACACAAGAGTGACGTGGTCTGATTTACACTTTAAAAGAATTGCTATTAACTGTATTTCAGAACAGAATGCAAAGAAACAAGGATAAAAGCAGAAATATTCGTTAGGAGAATACTGTAATATTCAATCAAGAGATAATGGTGCCCTGGATTAAGGTAATTAGTGGCAGTGAATGTGGTATGAATTGGTCAGATGCTGGATAATTTTTAAGGGTAGAACAAAGATGTGCTAAAGGCTTAGATATCAGGTGTACAGTAAAAGTCAATGATGATTCCAAAAATTTTGGCCTGAGCAACTAGAGTGATGGAAATGCAATTACATGCAATAGGAAAGGCTTGGGTGGAACAGCTTTGGAGGAGATGATCAGGACTTTGTTCAATTTTGGACACATTAATTTTGAAATAAATATAAGTGGAGATGTTGAGTATGGCTGGATATTGGATATAAGACTCTGAAGTTTGGGAGAGGTCCAGGCTGAAGATAAATGTTTGAGAATTAGACATAAATCACTACAGATATTAAATCACTTTGGAAGTGAATAAAGATAATGAGATCAAGAGTTGAGCCTAGGAATCAGGAAGAAGAGGGAAGAACCAGCAAGGGAGACAGGAGAAACAACTAGTAAAGTAGGAGTAAAACTAGAAACATGACTGCAGCTGTGAAATTAAAAGACTCTTGCTCCTTGGAAGAAAAGCTATGACAAACCTAGACAGCATATTAAAAAGCAGAGACATTACTTTCCAGACAAAAGGCCGTATAGTCAAAGTTACGGTTTTTCCAGTAGTCATGCCCAGATGTTAGAGTTGTACCATTAAGAAGGCTGAGCATGGAATAATTGATGCTTTCGAACTGTGGTGTTGGAGAAGACTTCAGAGAGTCCCCTGGACTGCAAGATCAGTCCTGAATATTCACTGCAGGACTGATATGAAGCTGAAGCTCCAATACTTTGATCATCTGATACAAAGAGCCAACTCACTGGAAAAGACCCTGATGCTGGGAAAGACAGAAGGCAGGAGGAAAAGAATATGACCGAGGAGGAGACGGTTGAATGGCATCACTGATTCAATGGACAGGAGTTTCAGCAAGTTCTGGGAGATGGCAAAGGATAGGGAAGCCTAGTGTGCTGCAGTCCATGGGGTCACAAAGGGTCGGACACGACTGAGCAACTGAACAACAACAAAACTAGAGAAGTAAATCAAGGAGACGTGACAGGTGAACCGTGTACGTCTGAAATGTCTGCCTTTCCACTCCAATTCCTTCTATCTGTATATCATATCTGTAGATTATAAGACCTGGTGATACTGCCCTGAAAGTCGCTGATCTGATGACTGGACTAAACAAGGTGAACCTAAGCCCTTTTAATCTACTCTATACTAAACAATGTGTTAAATGCTGGGGACATAACAGGAATAATACACAGTCCCTGCTTTCAAAATAATCCAATGATATTCTAAGAAATGTATAAAATTGGGCTTTCTGTTTCTTCTTAAGCAGCAGTCCACTATACTCTTATGGGGACAAAAAGGAGTGATAATTTTTCATACTTTATTAACACTCATAGACAAAACTACAAGAGATGAACTCTCATTTTACCCCCAAAGCTTTAAAAAAAAAAAAAAAAAAAAAGCTTTATGATTAGAAAAGTACTTGGTGTTTGAAAAAAGCCTGTGTGTGTGTATATGTATGTGTGTACATTATTTCTAGAAAAATAAACTTTGAAATGAAATGCCCTAAATTACATCTCCAGATGATAACTATTGTTAATACTTTGGTATGCATTCTTTTTCAGTTTCCCCCCCTATATATATACCAACACTCTAATAAGGCATGTGTGTATACTTTATAATTTTCAATATTTACCAATTCTTCTATATACTTTCCTGTGTTCCGTTTAATTATTATTATTTAATATCTGTATTATGAAAATTGAAACAAATGTGTGTGTGCAGGTATATATTACATATATATATATATAAAATACAGAAAGAGAGAAGTTTTTTCTTAACTAGTTTGGCCAATTTGAGTTGTAAAAAAATAGTATATTCTCGAATGGAGAGAGTAGCATGGAAACATATACACTATCGTACATAAAACAGATAAACTCACTTGGGCATGAACGCTCCATTGGCTAAGGATGGTTCATCATCATCCAGTCCATCAAAAAGATGTGACTTGGCTGTGCCTGTTGTTTGTAAAGCCTTTGGTCGGACTCTGGTGGCAGGGCGGGGTGTCAGTTTATAATGAGTAGGTGTAGTGAGAGCCTTCTGGGCTGCTGGATTTGTTGGTTTCAATCTCTGAAAAACAAAAAAAATTAAGGATAGCTCTAGTTTAACTCAAGTATGGTACTGGCCCTAACACCAGAAGACTAGGTTTCACATCTCATCTCTGCCATTCACCAACTAGATACCTTTTTGGAGTCTCGGCTCCCAGAACACAAGGATTTCTCACCCAATTTTGTATGAATGTGTGCCTGCTAATTAAACTGCCTTTATTTCTCTACAACTGATTTTCATTCATTTCACCAACCCTATTTCAAATGGGTTTGTCTGACTTGTTTCAAAACGTAATCGAGACATTCCATTTGAAGTGCTTCACAAATCAAAATGCCTTAACAGAACATATTAATATACCTTGTGTATTTCTCTTCATCTTACAAAAGAGAGAAGCCTGCAATTGTTTTGCTTTCTAAAACAAAGATGACAATATTTATGTTCACTTTAAGAAAATATAAAATCAAAATTCTAAGCTTATTTTTATTAAATTATTATTATTATTTATTATTTAATTAAATAAAACATCTTCAAGAAAAACTGAGACACAGCCATAAACAACTTTTATGCAATATAAATCACTGAAAAATATATAGACATTAACTTAAAGAAACCCTGTGCCTCCTAATGCCTCTCTTTATCTCTTGGCAAGCATGAATCTACTGTCTCTATGGATCTGTGTATTCTAGACATTTTATATAAATGGAATCATTGTCTTTATGTTTCACTTAACTTAGCATTGTTTTCAAGATTCATTCACACTGTAGCATATATTGTTAGTTCATTCCATTTTATGGCTGAAATGATATTCCACCATATAGATATACAACATTGTGTTTATCCATTCATCAGCTGATGCACTCTATTACTGCATATACTAAACTAAAGCTGGGTAAATTTAATAATGTACAAGTCTGATCGTCCTCACTAGATAGCAAGTTCTTAGAGAAAATATTCTTGTTTATTTTCATTAGGTACCCTCAGTGCTGAACACAATGACTAGTCAGACATAAATGACTGAATAATACTGTATACTGAGCAACTTATTTTAATTCTCAACACTGAATAGAATTACTATTGCTATTTTACAGATGAAATTAAGAGAGGCAAAAAGAGATGCCCAACATCTCGCAGACTGTAAGTGGTAAAATAAGGATTAAATGGACCAAAGACTACTTTCAATGCTACACGACAGTGAGCAGAAGATCATTTCTAAAGCCTACAAGACTAAGACAATGCTATGTAGAAATCAGGAGAAAAAAATTTTGATTTGCCATTTAAGACATTAGAAAAAAAGGAAGACATTATGATGCTAGAGAAATCAGCCTCTAAGAATCTTAGTTTGCTCAACTATAAGAGTATATATCTGATTTATTTCAGGGCTCAGCCTTAAAAAGTCTCAGCCTTCACCTCAGCCTAACACTCATTTTCACTGTCATGCTGCCTTGCAGATACAAAAATAATTTAGTTTTTTTTTGTACCCCTGGCCTACTGAAAAGCATAAATAACGTTCTTAAAAACGTAATTACAAAACCAACACAAGATTGTAAAGCAATTGTCTTCCAATCAAAATTAAGTTAAAAAAAATTACACCTAAGTTTTCCTACTCTGAGAACTGATTTTATTGAAAATTCCTTAAATTTACCTCTTCTTTCTTCTTAGGGTCTGACATGGGATTCCGGAAGAGAGGAGAGTCTCCGAAAGGTGAGTATGTCAGACTATTGATGTGCTGTTGGAGAACAGCCTGTTGGGCAGCAGAAGCATTTGGATCTGTCAAAGCTTTGTAAAAAAGGAAAGAAAAGGCAAGACGTCAGTCCAAGGATCCAGTGCCTTAAATCAAGAGAACTCAAGGCTCCCCTCAAAATGTTCAGACTCACTCAGGAGCATTACTGGTAGAGAGCAGAGGAGAAGAAGAAAATCAAACAATCTAAAAGATCAAAGATATGAGGAGCATTTCACAAGAAATAACACACACAAATTTTACTGAGGTATTCATTATTGCTAATAATCAAAGAAATGTAAACCACAACAACCTTGAAGACATTTTATATCTACTTCATTATCAATGGCACAGCTGTATAAAAAGGGATACAGCATGATTTTCAGAAACACTGCAAATTGGTTTAATTGGTCTAAAAGAAACAATGACAGTACATAGAGCAAGTACACATACAGCAAGTACTATTTTTATATTTTTTAACCTAATAATTTCAATCATGGAAATTTAACCCAAAGACAGAATTAAAATAGAAAGAAAATAAATGTTTGCAAGTGTTCACTGAACATTATCTGCAATAGTCAAGACTTGGAAACAACCTATGTCCGACATTAACATTTGCAAAAATCATGATTCATCAACATGATGGATTAAGTAGATGTTAAAAATGACAATGTGGAAATAAGGTATCTTTGATTCAATAAGTAAAAATTTCCAGAATAAAAAAAACTAAGTACACTGAGAACATAGAGGAAGAAAGAACATAGAGGAAGCAAACAAAAGTGAAAATGGCTGTATTTCGTCCTTATGAGAGACAGGAACAGTGATCTACGATTGTACACAGTAAAGAGAAACCAGCAACAAGTAGTCCCACAACTATCTGCACTGCACCTTGACTGATCAAGAAACTTCTTTGCAAGATAAATATTTCAAAACCAAATACTGATAAAAAATAAAATCACAGTGATTTCATTTTTAGAAATAAAATACTTTTTTCTTTATAAACATTTAAAATAAGGCTAAACCCAAAATATGATAAAATAATTAATATAAAGGGGGTACCATAAACAAAAAGATTTTGAAAAATTTAAAACAGGGGGGAGAAAGATAAGAGTAGCACCAACAACAAACCTAGAACAGAAAATTAAAGTAAAATTAATGAAAAGGAGGTAGATCCACTTTAGTCAAATTGAGCTTTCTTAAAACTGGATGTATTCACTCAATACTAAAACACTGTAGGTTGATATATAAGAAGAGAGTACAAATTTGCTCAGGAGTGTGAAACCCAGGGGAGATGTCAATTTGAAGATCATAAATTGTCTGTGCTCAGAAAGTTCCTAAATCCAATTTCAGACTACTGCTGAGAAAAATATATAGGAAGTAGCTTTTGATACACAGGGCCGCACAATAACATGATGATTTTCTGCGGACTATACAACGAGACTGAAGAAAGCCTGAATACTTTTATTAAAGAACTCTAATATTCACTAATCAGTTTGTCACCTGACAATCAACTATGTAATAAAATTAAAAAAACACTGATCAGGACCAGCATTTAACAAGTATAGGTCACCTTTCCTGGGCATGCTCAAATAAAAACTTCCTCAACTAATCCAAACATAATTAGGAATGTGTGCAGGGATATCTTTATTTCTGTATGTTTAAATATAAAATCCACTCTATGTTAACTAGATTATTTCAAATACAGAAAAGAGCTGATTAGTTAGCAAAAATAAGAGAACAAGCAAACATAAGCATTAGTGAAGCTACCATTGATTGGTGTTATAGTCAGTTCTGGCCATAAAAGTTGAAAACATGAAATCACATCATGATCAAAGGATTAAAGAGATAGAAGGATTAAAAATCAAGTTTTCTGAGAACAGAAGAAATTGATACTTTAATTGAAAGAAAGGCAATAGGGTTACCACAAAGAAGCTGTAGGAGACTGATCTTGTTTGGGTTTAGGAGGTAAAAGTAGAACCCCTCTAGGCTCCTCTGTCCATGGGATTTCCCAGGCAAGAATACTTAAGTAGGTTGCCATTTCCCACTCTAAAAGTAGAACCACTGAGTTGAAACTCTAAAAAGGCAGGTTTTGGTTTCTAAACAACCTGAACAATGTACTGGACTGACATGTAAAGAAGCCACCACAGCTGATGCTTTTAAGTAAGAGACTCAAACAAGTTCTAAAGCACCTTTCAGATCCTGTGATGCAAAAGATGTGCATTCTAAATCAATATACCTACATTTAAATGAGCAGTAACACTACTATATGTAACTATAGTATCACATTCATGTCAGGAAGTTTTAACTGGCTTTGGGAAAAGATGGATTATTTAAAAACCAATCCAAAGCTATCTAAAGTAAAAATAGCAGGTTAAGATGTTTGTGCTACCTCTTACTGAAACAAAAACTAAGGAAAAAAAATAAAACAAATATTTTTTTATGATAAAACTGATTTTAATTTTTCATACAGAAATTAAGAGTTCTAATTAACCTCTAGTACCTTCACAGACCTAATTAAAATCTATGGTTACAACAAAGTAAATTATCTACATGACACATAAACACAAAGAATAGGAAGGTATAAATGAATGGATGAGAAAACATAACAAATGTCTAGGGAAAGAAGTGGACACAGTGATAAAGCAGAAGAAAGTAAACTGTATCTTGGATAACAGTCAAAATGAGGACTTTCTGCCCTAATCCCAGAAAGCTTAGTGATTTAAGAATACTGCATTTGAGAAAGTGAGACTGTGAAAAAATAATCAATACAAAGTATGTATACAAAACAACTACTCTACCCTGTCATCTTCCTAATCAGAGTTTTAACGAAAAATTCCACCTAAGAATAGGATGCTTAAAAGAAGGAACTTTCAGAGAATGAGAAAAACAATAAAAATCCAAAAAGATGATTCAGAAGACAATAAAAAACCTTGTAGAAAGTAAAAAACAAGAGTTAAAAAAAAAAAAATCAAACATTAGGACAGAAAAGGTCTGTGAATTCTCTGGCAGTCCAGTGGTTAGGACTCAGCACCCTCACTACTGGGGCCCATGTTTGAAACCTGGTTGGGGAACTAAGATGACACAAGACTCACAGTGTGGCCAAAAAAAAAAAAAAAGAAAAGATATAAGCAAATCACAGAAATTTCAGAACAAAGAGACAATCCTAAATGTTTGTGGGGGTGGGGGGAACAAGTTTCAGAAAGGCATGAAACTTACCAGTAACGGTTAACCCAAGAAATACAGTCAAAGTTCTGAGGGTGAATTACTTTCACGCCAGAGTTTCATAATAAGTGTATGGAACAAATGAAGATGTTTTCAGAACTGTAAGCAGTCAAAGTTTATCTTTCATATAACTTTAACTTAAAGATACATTCCAGAAAATTTAGGAAATAAAGAGAAAAAACCTATATCCAAGACATATCAGTTTCCAGTGAGTAGACTTGAAGGGAATATCCCAGAGCAATGCTGACGGCCTATTGCTCATATTGCTCATAAGGCCTAAGTTCATATTGCTACAAGATAGAGAGATCAAAGAATGAGGTAAAAGAATTCTGGTACCACCCTTAAGAATTTGGGACTAATGTAAAGTGATATTGGCGGGTAACACAAGGAAAAAAAAATAATTAGAAGTTTTAGGACAAAGACATAGCTGTATGAGAACAACTTATGTGGCTAAGTAGCAATGTTTTCATAGTTATAATAAAATGCTGTGTTCCTTTACAACTTTTATTCTTTCCCCAAAGAAAAGAAGACAGTAAGTATTAGGAAAAAGTACTTTATTAATACAAAAATATAAAAAGGGCAAAGAAATGAGAGAAAAAGAAGGGTAAGGAAGGGTACTATTAGCCTCACTTGATCACGGAGACTCAAGAAATACTATCTCCTAGTTGACAGAGTAAGAAAGTATGTAAGGACATGGCTTAAATTTGCGAAGGCTTCTCAAAATGTGATTCTGAGGATTATAAAACATGAGGATTATACCTCTCCTTCATCCATCTCAGTTACTCTGTATCTGCCAGGTAATATCAGTTTCTTATTTTTGGTAAAATATAACTTTCTTTAAAATAAGGTATTTAAGGGATTTCCCTGATGGTCTAGTGGTTAAGACTCTGAGCTTCCAACGCAAGGGATGCAGGTTCAATCCCTGGTCAGGGAACTAAGATCCCACATGCCACACTGTGTGGCCAAGAAAATAAAAAAATAAAGAAACAAAAGGAAATGGACAATTAAAAAAAAAAAAAGATGTGTAAGTCACAAAGTTAATTTTAAGTTAGAAATAATAATAAAGTGGCAGGCAGACATCACAAAAACTGGGAAGGGATATTCAAACGAATGAAATATGAAAAACTTTAATATATAAAACTTAAGGAATTCAGTACACATAGATACACTGGGAGAAGTGAATAAAGAACAGAGGTTGATCAGTGAGTTATATTCTCATCTATCATTAACAAGTCAAATATATGTAGAAGCAAAATACAGCAATATAAACATATCACTTACAGATATGAACTTATTTATACACCAGATCAATTAAAAGCTGCAACAAAAGTGGTTTCTTTGGGGGCGTAAGCCTAGAAGTGAGGAAGCGGGCAAAACCAGGATCTATTGTTAACTCCTTCCACACTACATGACTGTTTAATGACTTGTATATATGTACAGCTTAAGGAAGGACGGAATAGGGTAGCATGGAAATTCAAGTCAGCAAGTTAAGTATTAGCAAGAAATAAACCAAGAAAAGTCTTCTAAAGTGACTGACACTTACCTACTGGGGCCTGGGGGGCTCCAAAGCCCAAAGTGGCTGTCGTTGTATTAAATCCAGGGGCCCCAAAGGCTCCTGTACCAAGGGGCCCTCCGAGCTTAGGTTGGTTGTTCCCAAACAAAGATGCCTGTCCAGCACCAAGAGCTACGGAGACAAGAGGAAAGAAAAAGCGCCACAGAGGATCCTTTGAATGTTATGTCAGAGGTCAGTTACTTAAAAATATAATACATTTGGAAACTTCATAATAACCACTCATTTCAACAAAAAAAGCTAATATGGTAAATGCTACCTATATGCCAGGCACTGTGCTGATTTAGATATGTCAGAGGCAAAATACTTAACCTCTCTGTGCTTCAGCTTCCTCAACTATAACATGAGATATATTATAGCTTAGATATTTATCCTAAGATTAAAATGATACACATATACTAAGCATTTAGAAATCTGGTAGGGACTAACATCCATTAAATATGAGCTACTATCATATCATTTAACCTTTACAAATCTGAAGTAAGAACTATTATCCCTATTTTCCAGAAGAGAAAATGGAAGGTTTAATAAATTAGTTCAAAGTCACAAATGTAGTAAGTGGTAAAACCAGAGTTCAAACCTCAATGCATGTGACAACCAGCCAGGGCTCCTATCGGCTACTGTATAGTAAAAACAGATTTGTCAAGAATTTTTAAAATTGTCATTTCTCCTTAAATTTCAGCATCTGCAAATCAAAACATTCAACTGAACCAATTAAAGCCTAATGAATCGTGTTTATGAACTGTGTTGTTGGTAGTGATTTTTTTAAGTGTAAAATGGGGAGAATTCAGTTTTTTAATAAGCTACTGGCATAAATTAAAAGTACTTTTCCACTAGCCTGCCACTCTCAAAAAAGTTACAGTTATTGGTAATTTGGAAGATCTGAAGTTCCTTTCAAGATATCAATGGTTCCTGACAGAGATATGGTTTACCAGGAAAATCACTTCAAACATATATACTTGGGATATCAAAAATATCAAATGGAAACAGCTATGGGATGCACCCAGAAAAAAGGACAGGCAGTTTATACACAGAGAAGCATACAATATAAATTAATGAGGGTGACTTCAAAATGGACAAAACATTCCCTAACTGTTCAACCTCATTAATAATGTTAAGAAGATAACAACACAGCAATGGAATTATTTCATCTTTAAAAACCCAGTTTTGAAACAGGGAATGACTTAACCCATTAGAAATTGGTGAAAATCCGAAGAAAAACGAAAAATATATTATCCCTTCAAAGGACATAGCTTACAGCAAACATTTCAGGATTCTTTTTTTTCCCTCAGATAACAAACACCTCCTTACCCCTAAATAAAAGCTTACATAAAACCTGAATATATAAAATGGATAAAAATTTCTGTTCTGGATGGGTATTTGCATTAGCCCTGAAGGAAGAATCAGGAAACAGTCTAAAAATCACCGTATTTCAGTAAAGCCTACAAAATAATAAAAATGCATAATTAAAGGACTTACACAAGTTGAGGGATACTCTGATATGATAATGTCAATTTATGAAATGTGTCATATTCATGACATTTGCTGTAGGAATCATAAGAAAGATATATTGGGGGCACCATGGTAACAGTGTTCTTAAAAACTTCAAGTAATGCTCAAAGAATAAGTAAAAATATATTCCTTTGAGACCTTCTAATGAATGCCAGAATGTAATTATATATATCAGAATGTCAGAACATATTAGCTTTGGGTAGATTATTCTGTATATCTTTGTCTAACAAACTTTACTAAATCCCACATAGCAGGAAAGTGGGTTTGATTCCTGGGTTGGGAAGATCCTCTGAGAAGGCAATGGCAACTCACTCCACTATTCTTGCCTGGAGAATTCTATGGATAGAGGAGCCTGGCAGGCTACACTCCATGGGTTGCAAAGAGTCAGACACTACTGAGCGACTAAGACACACACATACCCTTAAACTTATTACTACTTCATGGAAAATACTAAAAACTATAACTCCTTAGTAGTATTACTAAGCAATTACCAAGAAAATGGCATACTACTGATATCCCTGTCAAACAGTTACTATCCCTGTGAAACAAGAAACTGACCCACCCAAAATTTAGTGAGTATTCCTTAATCTGTGCACACTGGGAGAAAAAAAAAAAATTCATGTCAAAGAATACTATAACATTTTATACTGATTGGTCACTTAAATCTAAGTGTACAAAAAATTTATGTATTTGTACATTTAAGGTTCCTACAGCCTACTAGTCATGAAGTACCCAAAGGTCTAAGTTACATGAAAATGTACTTGAAGCATGAGTTTGAAAATCTATCATTCAAAGCAAGAAGCTATATAAGAACACCCATTTAGCTAGTTGAGTTCAGTTGCTCAGTCGTGTCCAACTCTTTGCCACCCTGTGAACTGCAGCACGTCAGGCTTCCCTGTCCATCACCAACTCCTGATGTTTGCTCAAACTTATGTCTATCAATTCAGTGATGCCATCCAACCATCTCACCCTCTGTCATCCCCTTCTCCGCCTGCCTTCAATCTTTCCCAGCATCAGGGTCTTTTCAAATGAGTCAGTTCTTCGCATCAGGTGGCCAAAGTATTGGAGTTTCAGCTT
This sequence comes from Cephalophus harveyi, assembly GCA_006410635.1. Taxonomy (NCBI): domain Eukaryota; kingdom Metazoa; phylum Chordata; class Mammalia; order Artiodactyla; family Bovidae; genus Cephalophus; species Cephalophus harveyi. Next base: position 251,846 of record SJYT01012774.1, read on the forward strand.
CAGCATCAGTCCTTCCAAGGAATATTCAGGGTTGATTTCCTTTAGGATTGACTGGTTTGATCTCCTTGCAGTCCAGGGGACTCTCAAGAGTCTTCTCCAATACCACAGTTCAAAAGCATCAATTCTTCAGCGCTCACCTTTCTTTAGAGTCCAACTCTCACATCCATACATGACCACTGGAAAAACCACAGCTTTGACTAGACAGACCTTTGTCAGCAAAGTAATATCTGTTTTTTAATATGCTGTCTAGGTTGGTCACAGCTTTTCTTCCAAGGAGCAAGTGTCTTTTAATTTCAAGGCTGCAGTCACCATCTGCAGTGATTTTGGAGCCCCCTAAAACAAAGTCTCTCACTGTTTCCATTGTTTCCCCATTTATTAGCCATGAAGTGATGTGACAGGATGCCACAATCTTAGTTTTTTAAATGTTGAGTTTTAAACCAACTGTTTCATTCTCCTCTTTCACTTTCATCAAGAAGCTCTTTAGTTCTTCACTTTCTGCCATAAGGGTGGTATCATCTGCATATCTGAGGTTACTGATATTTCTCCTGGTAAGCTTGATTCCAGCTTGCACGTCATCCAGCCCAGCATTTCGCATGATATACTCAGCATGTAAGTTAAATAAGCAGGGTGACAATATACAACCTTGATGTACTCCTTTCCCAATGTGGAACCAGTCTGTTGTTCCATGTCCAGTTTTAACTGTTGTTTCCTGACCTGCATACAGGCTTCTCAGGAGGCAGGTAAGGTAGTCTGATATTCCCATCTCTTTAAGAATTTTCCACAATTTATTGTGATCCACACAGTCCAAGGCTTAATGTTTCCTTCAAACATGGGAAATGTTGGTAAAGAACATTTTCAACTGATGATATGATAGCTGATAGCTCAGTTGTTAAAGAATCTGCCTGTAATGCAGGAGACCCCAGTTTGATTCCTGTGTCGGAAAGATCCGCTGGAGAAGGGATAGGCTACCCAGTCCAGTATTCTGGCCTGGAGAATTATATGGACTATATATAGTCCATGGGGTTGCAAAGAGTCAGACACAACTGAGTAACTTTCGCTTTCCTTAAAACATAGTCCAAAGCTACAATGTTATTGTAATTGTGATATCATGCAATGCAGAATACTATTAGGTATGCGTACCCTCATTAGTGAACGCATTACTCTCAATTACCCTAGTGTAGGCATTACTCTCAATTACTCTAGTGTACGCAATTCCTCTCAAAGACAAAAGCCTGCTTTAGAAGATGCAACCATCAAAGAATTTCAATAGTGTGTACTCAGTGATCACAACTCTCGTTTCCCCACATCATCTACTAGTGCTATGATTAGGGGTGTAAAGTTCTTTATTGATTGTATTTGATTTTTAGTTTCTATGGGCAAGGCATCAATTAGGACTATGTAACAGCAATGAAAATGAGATTCACTGTCTGTGAGGTTCAACTGTTCAAGGAAAACCAAATATATTCAAACAAACAAAAAGACTGAGATATTACATTACTGTGGAACAGAAGATAACAGCATCAAGAAAAGACTTATAGACCACTTTATAATCTTGTACTACAGAATAAAGTACTGCAAATCATAGTGTGCAAGACCCAGAAACCAAAGTGCAGAGAATGACAACTTTTGACCACATAAAAATAAAACTGGTACTTTAGGATACCATAAACAAAATTAAATGATAAAGACAGAGTGGAAATATCTGGTGACAGACATTGGAGTAGCACCTTACCCAAGCTTAGGTTTACAGTTCATAAACTAGAGTCAAAACTACCTTGAAAAGGCCCACACCAAAGCTAATCTTTCCTCTGGGATTAGACAAGAACACTGATGTCAGAAGTTATATTCTGCTTAAGTTTAAGGAACACATTGTACAAAAACCCACAGATTTTTAGTTTTCATTTGTTGCAAAATATATGTTGTGGAATTTAAGTAAGTGCAAAAGCTCAAAAAGTTTTCCATACAACCAAAAAGATTTAATATCCACAATATATAAAACATTATCAACAGTAAACAAAGATCAAATATAAATAGAGAACTGAAAGATGCAAACAGCCAGTAAACATACACAAAAGTATCCCTCACTGGTAATCAGCGCAGTGCAAATTAGAACTACCACCTTTCACTCTCATTCACACAAAAATGAAGATAACAAACAATATGGAAAGGGTATGAAAAAGGGAGCATTTTTATAAAATATGAGCAAAAATGCAAACTGCCATTCTTTGTTGAAGGCAAATTAAGATTAGCAAGACTGACCAAAATTCAAAAATATGTGTATCTTCTGACAATTCCCAATTCAATCCTAGAGTAACACTATCATACACAAAATTCTATAACACAGATCTTCACTACTGCTAATAAGTGCTGCTTATTAGCTAATAAAATCAAATAATTCAAATGACCATCAATAAGAGAAAAGTCAAACAAATTATGGTATATGTAACTACTCATGTGTTGTATGTGTATATATATATGTATACAATGGAACACTTCATAGCTATTTTTAAAGAAATGAGTTAGATCTACATATACCGACCCAAAGAAAAAATATATGCCCAAAATGTCATGGGAAATGAAAAAAAAAAATGAAACAAAGAATACAGAATAAGGAATCTGCTTTCAGTTTGAAACATTTTTGACCACAGCACATAATATGAAACACACTGAGACCCAAAACACACACATATATAAAACTAAAAGTTAAATCAATATTTAACCTTGCAATATACAATGATTTTTTAATTCTAGTTCATTTTAAAGAATGCTGGTTGCAATTAACTACATTAATATTATATCACCTGATATATCTCAGCCTTTGGTTTAAAAAACACTGGTGTAGGACATGGCTTCAAGAATATCACAAAAATTGTATGCTGTACACATACAGCACACAAACACACACTTGTGTATATACATATATGAAAAGTGTATATAAAGAAGTCTGACAATATACATGCCAAACTTTCAATAGCTGTTACTTCACTATTGAAAAGGGTGGGCTTTTCATGTTACTTCTGTTACTGACTTTTTAAGACTTTATGTCTTTTATTTTAAAAAGAAAACAAAGGGAAACAGTTCAGAGAGTATAAAATGAGGTTCTATTAAAAAGGAGATGACAGATAACTGGACAATAGAAGCAGAGACCACAGAAATAAATGGTTTGCAACTAAGTGACTCCCCATGGTGAGATGAATTGGGGAGGTAGACAAAACTATATGCTTAAATTACCCTGTAAGCACTTACTCATTTCATGACCATCACCCTCTCCAACTGTTTAAAAGAGCTGGGCAGGTAGAAGGAACAACGTCTTCAAAGGCATTGAAAACAATTATCAATGGCAGAAATGGAGACAAAGGCTTGACATTTTAGCTCTATAACAAAGTGAGAAGAATGGAAAAGCATGCACAGACCTTGCAAAACCTCAATCTATATGTTAATTATTTCAGCATGTGCTCTTACTGCTGCATTATTATTAGGGTAATAAAGCTTACTTAACAGTTCAGGGTCTCAGGGACTTGTCAACATACTGACAGGTCTCACATTAAGTACTGAAAATCCCAGGGAGACCAGGACTATCAGAGAACATTTTGTAGAAAAGGAATTGAATATACAGCTTCTAAGATAAATGAGCCAGTGTTTTAAAGCCTGGTAAAGTATATGGGAATGTTTTATAAATCCATTTGTGAAAATGAAAATCTATAGGCCTCTTATTTTCATACATATGATGAAACGAAAGCCTTAAGTTCCAGCAGTTGGAAAGCCAAGTTGTATCACTTGCTGAGTGTCCTGGTACAATCTCTTACCTGTTCCAAATCCTGCGCCAAGCCCAGTTCCCAGAGTGCCAGGTCCTGGTTTACTTCCAAAAATACTATTCCCACTGGTATTTGTGCCGAATCCTAGGAGGACACAAGAGTAAGTAGACTGTACTTTAACACAATTCTCAATTTCCTGTACAAGGGAATTTAAAACAAAGCAGTGTGACTGTAAGTTTTGTATCCTTTCATTTTTTGACATTTAGAAATCCTAAATGGCAGGCTAATTTAACTTAAAAATTTTTTTTGATAACCATAAATAGACCCCACAGTCTTCCTATTTACTTAATTACACTTTAGACTTAATTCAGTATAGGATAATATACAATATTAAAGCAAAGTGATTGTGCTTGAGCTTGGGGAACATTCCCTTTGTAAGACTCAAAGCCTCCATTGTTCTTTTTAAATTTAGTTAATTTATTTGGCTGCCTCAGGTCTCAGTTGTAGCTTGGCATGTAGGATTCTCAGTTCCCTGACCACAGATCAAACCCACATCCCTGGACCAGGAGAAAAGTCCTCTCAAAGCGTCCATTCTATGCTTCATGCTTAATTAATAGAAAAAAATAATTCCCTCAAATTTTCACTGAAAAATAAGACAGTCAACCAAGACACTTCACTGAACCTAAAGATTCTCGCTAAGTGAAGATTACCTATAAAAATCTCTACAGCAGGCTTTGTTTTGAACAGATGGACCTTGTATAGATAGTAATGTGTGGCTGTAATCACACATGAGAAGCTTTAATGGTGTCAAACTCAATCAGCTTATATGAGCACACAAAGACTCAGCTAGCTAACAGTAAAAAGATAATGAATAATATCTATGAATAACTTTGAGTTGAATTATTTCATTATCAGAGGTGATGGAGAGTTGAACAAAACCATCCTTTCACTGTGACCCACTGTTTAAAGAAAACCCTGTGATTACAGGTCTCCCCACAAAGACAAGTATATATCAAACTACTGCTGCTATTATTTCTCCTTTGTTCACATATGTCCACACTTTCTGTGCTCCTTTTGGAGCTAAACATCAAAAAAACAGCTAATGAACATACCATTAATTTCTTTTGATAAGAGGGAGAAACTAACCACTGGCCAGCAAAATCTGCTTGTGAAACATTTGAAGTCTTTTATAAAGGTATCATGGAGGTGAACAAGTTCAAAACACATTAGAATAAAGTGTTTTGAAATATATATCAGTGTCACCAACTAAGAATATTTTACTGTGTCGTGCCAGTTTTGAATTTACATCTAAATTAAAAATGCATAGAAAAAAAGTTTAATTAAACAGTTAAAAACATATTTCTAATGTCATTTAAAAATCTAAGCAAGTAATCTGACATACTTCCAATATATTTAATTCATGCATTCATTAAATCTTTTCAATTGTCTTAATAGCTATGCCACAAAAATGGAGTACTGCCTGCTCAAGCACAATCAATTTTCTTTAAAGAAAAACAAAACAAACAAACAAAAAAAACAGACTATGTACTGGAGATGTTCTTTGTTTTCCTGAGTTAAAATTTTACCAAAAAAGATCTTCCAGTCCCATAAACAGCAGAAAACAAGATACTCGTGAACTACCTCAAACCCACAGGAGGGAAATAAGTCCCAACTTACACTGTTTATACCACACATTTCCACAGATTCTCACTGACAAAGGTTTATTAACTCAGTTATTTCAAAACAACTTTAAGTTACAATTAAGAACAATTAATCAACAATCAGTTAAGTTACAACAGAAGAGCCAAAAATATACAATGGAGAAAGGACAGTCTCTTCAACCAATGGCATTTGGAAAACTGGACAACCACACATAAAAGAATAAAACTGGACCATTATCTTATACTATAAACAAAATGGATTAAAGACCTGAACACAAGATATGAAATCATAAAATTCCTAGAAGGAACCATAGGGGTAAGTTTCTCTGTATATGTCTTGGTCATGATTTTTGGATCTGACACTAAAAGCAAAGGCAACAACAGAAAAATAAATAAGTGGGACTATAACTAAAAAGCTTCTGCACAGCAAAGGAAACTACAACAAAATGAAAAGGCAATCTACTGAATGGGAGAAAATACTTGCACATCATATATATGTTAAGTGGCTAAAATTCAAACTACATAAAGAATTCACACAACTTAATGTCAAAAAACAATCCAATTAAAAAAATGCAATGAGGACAGGAACAGACATCTTTCAAAATACTACATACAGATGACCAACAGGTACATGAAAAGACGCTTAACATAGCTAATCACCAGTGAAATGCAAATCAAAGCCAATGACATCACCTCACCGTTGACAAAATGACTACTACCGAAAAAGACAACAAATAATAAGTGCTGGTGAGGAGAAGGAAATGGCAACCCACTCCAGTGTTCTTGCCTGGAGAATCCCAGGGATGGGGAAGCCTGGTGGGCTGCCGTCTATGGGGTCACACAGAGTCGGACACGACTAAAGCGACTTAGCAGCAGCAGTATTTAACTCTCAACCTCTTCACACTCTAATATACTGACTGAAAGGGGAAGTTCTTTGTGTTGGGATTACTTAAGGACCTTGTTTGTTCTTCGGTATTTCTTTATAGCTTTAAATATTTTTAATAACAGCTTTATTGAGATGTAATTCAGATACCAAAAAATTCATCCATTTAAAATGTACAGTTTACTGGCTTTTAGTATATCCACAAAGATGTGCAAAATCACCACAACTGATTTTAGAACATTTTTGTTCTAAATTGGGGGTGGGGGGTGCTATCTGACCCAGTACAGTACCCATTAGCAGCCGCTCTTCATATCCCCTCAACACCCCCACTAACCCCAGGGCAAGCAGCAATCTATGTTGTGTCTCTATCGATTTGCCTATTCTGAACATTTTATATAAATTAAATCATACAATAAAAAAATAAATAAGTGCTGGTGAGAATGTGGAGAAAAGGGGAACCCTTCCTACAATGTTGGTGGGAATGTATGGTGCAGCCATGATGGAAAACAGTATAGTATGAAAGGTTCTCAAAAAATTAAAAATACAACTACCATACAATTCACCAATTCCACTCCTGGGTATATACCCAAAGAAAACGAAAACACTAATTTGAAAAGAAATATGTACCTCAATATTCACAGCAGCATTATTTACTCTCACCAAGATATAGAAGCAACCTAAGTACATATCAATGGATGAATGGGTAAAGAAAACATGGTATATATGTGTAACAAAATACTGTTTAGCTACAAAATACAAAGAAAACTTTGCATCTGTGTAACATGAAGAGACCTTATGGGCATAATGCTATGTGAATTAAGCAAGGCAAAGAAAATCAAATATAAATAAGTGACACAAGACAAAGACAAGTGTTCTCATTTATCTGTGGAATCTTAAAAAACAAAATCACCGCCAACAAAAATAAGCTCACCAATACAGAGAACAGATCAGTGGTTGCCAGAGGCAGAGGGTGGGTGATAGGCAAAATGGGTGAAGGAGAATCAAAAGGGGCAAACTTAGAGCTATAAAATAACTCCTGGGATTTTAAGGCATAGCATTCTGACTATAGTTAAAAATACTGCACTGTATATCTGAAAGTTGCTAACAAAGTTTTTCCAGCAGTCATGTATGGATGTGAGAGTTGGACTATAAAGAAAGCTGAGCACCGAAGAACTGATGCTTTTGAACTGTGGTGTTGGAGAAGACTCTTGAGAGTCCCTTGGACTGCAGGGAGATTAAACTATCCTAAAGGAGCTCTGGATTTCCTAAAGGAAATCAGTCCTAAATATTCATTGGAAAGACTGATGCTGAAGCTGAAATTCCAATACTTTGGCCACCTGATGTGAAGAACTGACTCATTGAAAAAGACCCTGATGTTGGGAAAGACTGAAGGCGGGAGAAGGGGATGACAGAGGATGAGATGGTTGGATGGTATCACTGACTCAATGGACATGAGTCTGAGTAAACTCGGGGAGTTGGTGATGGACAGGGAGGCCTGGCGTGCTGCAGTTCATGGAGGTGCAAAGAGTCGGACACGACTGAGCGACTGAACTGAAGAGAGTAGGAGATCTTAGAATTTTCATCACAAGAAAAAAAATTTCTATTGTTGATAGACGTTACTTAGACTTACTGTAGTAAACATTTCACAATATATACCAATATTTGACTATTACATTAAACATCTGAAATGTAATGTCTATGTATCAATTTTTTAAAAAGCTTAAAAAAAATCAGATGTTTATGTACAAATAACTCAAACCTTACCCATGTAGCATGAATAACCAATAATTTACTCAAAGCTCCAGGAGTTGATGGACAGGGAGGCCTGGCATGCTGCTGTTCATGGGGTCGCAGAGTCAGACACAACTGAGCGACTGAACTGAACACTCAAAAGATCTTCAACCTCTCTAACTGTTGCTCACCAGTGCTGACATCCTGCCTGTAATTTCTCTCCTAAAATAATTCTATTCTATTCCTTTCATTCAGAAACTGACACTGTCATATACTCAATCTTAAACTCAGTTGTGTCCGACTCTTTGTGACCCCATGGACTGTAGCCTACCAGGCTCTTCCATCCATGGGATTTTCCAGGCAAGAATACTGGAGTGGGTTGCCATTTCTTTCTCCAGGAGATCTTCCCAACCCAGGGATTGAACCCAGGTCTCCCACATTATAGGCAGACGCTTTACCATCTGAGCCACCAGGGAAGTCATCTTAAAGTAGTCCTTGTTAGGAATAATTACTAAGAAAAGGAACAGATGACTCTAAAGAATGACTTAAGGGTGTGGCAACATCAATTGTAGCAAGTATTCCAACCTTTTAAACTCTGGATTTATCATTACCATAATGGAACACAATCCCATACTGGGTAACATGCAACTAATGATGATATAACAACACAACAAGTCTTTGTGCAACCTTATTCCATTTCCAGATTTGTTATATGACTTATTTCCAAATCAGAAGAATATCTCTGTCCACATCATCAAATTGACAGCTTCCCAAGACAAGAGGAATATCAAAGAAAGTCTCACTTAGATCTGGATCCCTCTAGGGTGGTAATGGAATGATTTAAGTTCTTCACCCAAGAGTAAAACAAAACCTGTCACCCTGCAATCTGTATTTCTTGGGAGTCTTTCCTTTCAGGGCTTATTCATTAATAAACTCTTAGTGGGCATCTACTCTATGCCAGGCACTAGGTCAGCATTAAGGATTAAAAAAAAAAAAAGGACAATTCAGCACATAAGTTAGTGAGGCACATCAAATAAAGATGAGAGTTTTCATTTCCAAATCAAGTAGTCTACACAAATGCCCTGTCAGAGAGAAAATATATTTAATTCTGAACATCAAGTGAAGTCGCTCAGTCGTGTCCGACTCTTTGCAACCCGTGGACTGTAGCCCACCAAGCTCCTCCATCCATGGGATTCTCCAGGCAAGAATACCTGAGTGGGTTGCCATTTCCTTCTTCAAGGGATCTTCCCGACCCAGGGATTGAACCCAGGTCTCCCACATTGCAGGCAGCCACTTTAACCTCTGCACCACCAGGGAAGCCCTTAAATACAAGAATACAGTCTCTACAACTTCAGATCCAAGTCAAAGATTTCAAGGGAAGAAAGGAAGCCAGGTTGAAAGAAGTGGGAGGAGGCGGCAGAGGAAGAGCGAAAGGGGTGGCCTTAAAGACATCTCCTGCCACCTGCAGATACCCAGGCATTATGGGACTTTTCCCTGGGCCTCCAGAGAAGGAAGGACTGGAACTCGGCCCTACCAGATATCAGACCAGACCAGAACCAGAATTAAGAGTTCTCTGCCAAGAGGAGGTGATCAGTCTCCAATCCTCCGCTCAGGCTGTGCTACCAAAAAAACATTCATTTTCAAAGGGAACAAAATTACCTCTTAAGGGGGAGGGAGATTCAAGAGGGAGGGCATATATAGCTACAACTGATTCAAGTTGTTGTATGGCAGAAACCAACACAATATTGTAAAGCAATTATCATCAATTAAAAATGGTTTATGGTCTTCCAAAGAGCCACAGAACATAAACAAATAACACAGAATATACGTGGTATTAAAATTTCATGAGGTGAGCAGATGATTAATAAGGGGGAAAAAGGTCTACAAAGGATCCCTGAGGAAAAGGGAGTGACAGTGATTTAAAAAGGCTGAACACTGATTTTAACCCTTAAGTATCTTTCTCATCTTATTTCATAGATAAGAAACAAATACACAAAACTGAAATCCATGCTAACCAAGTCCACTGTCTCAAGACCATTCTTTCGTCGAGTACAGACAAAAAGGTAGATTGTCTATAGGTAGAACGATAAACATTACTAGGAGTGAATGAACAACTTCACTCTTCACACTTCACTTTATAACAATGAAAGGGGTTATAAAAATCAAATCAAATATTAATACATTAATTTAAGAACTGGTACCTGACAAAGATTTATCTATCCCCTTCACATAGCTCCTCTTTCTATGAAAACATATACCATTCCAATGGATATTTAATGCAGCCTCTTTTTCCAGTACAAGATCATTTAAAAAACTCACTGAAAAAATTTAACTGCTGACTTAAGGCAAATAACCATATGCTTGTACTCATCTCCCACTAGATATCCAGAGCCTAATGTTATGTCTGGTACATGAAATACTTTAAATAAGTATTTCAATCACTATTTCCTTTGGTAATGAAATGAACTTTCCATGACTAATTTAACTCAAAATATGGTGAATCTGTTTGAAAACTTACTTATAGTTAAAATAATAATGTTTCTATTAAACAAATTAAAAAATTTCCAGCATATCTCTGAAGAGTATTTTAAAGTTTGTTTTTCTGTCATTCAATTTTATCTGCTATTGTCCATTTTTTTTTCCAATGAATATGTATTCAAAATAAAACATTTTTGCCAACTATAGGAAAACTACTGAACAACTCCTCAAATCAGAAAGGCTTCAACTTTCAATAAGAATCATCAAATCTCAAAAAACAACAAAAAGTTTAAAAAGGAATCATTAAATCTCATCTGTTCACTACCTCCCTGTGTGAAAGAACTTAGTCTAAAACAATGTGTTATCCCAACCAAACGTGTTTCACTTTTTGTTTCTCAATTATTGATGAGGTAATCCAACAAAAATGTTTTCTTATTTTGAAAATAATCTACCTCCATTAGAGAACCAACATTCTGCAAGATACCTCTACTGCATCCATTAAATATTCCATTTTATCCAAAGCAGGGAGTCAAAAGAATATAAATTAGTTAAGGCAATTTATATCTCTTTCAGGCATCTTAACCCAAGTCCTTGAGTTTAAGCTTTTCCCTCTGTAATCTCCTATCAAGCCAGAGCTTACCTGCGAATTTTAAAATATTCCCAATATTATGAATCAGGAGAATGATGTGTGGTATAGTCAGTGTAACTTTAAGAGAGTCAAACCTGCTTTTTGTATGTACCAAAATTGGAAGTGTTTGTATTGGTTCCTAAAGTCAGGGTTGGTTTGTTACCAAAGAGCCCGCCACTGGTTGTACCAAATGAAGGAGCACTGGTTGTGCTGGTTCCAAACGTAGTAAGCTTGTTATTTCCAAACAGGGTCTAAAAAGAACACAATACAGGAAAATCTTAAGTAGTATGTAAGACATACTCTAAACAGTAAATAGATAAATCAGGTATACTGGACTGGGTCTGTGGTAAGGGAGAGAAGATGGCATAATTTTTATGAAAAAGGTATGAAGAAGGATGAATAATGGCTCTCAGAAAAGTATCTAATCTGAGCAAGATTAACAAAACAGAATGCTCCTAGCCTGAGAAGTTAACGATAACGCCTCACCAAACGTAGTATTTCAGTGAGACAAAGAAAAAAACCAGTAACAAGGCAAATTATTTTTTACCTGGTAACAAAAATGTTATCATGTATTGAATATGCCAGCAGAAAGTTACAGTAAAAAATTTCAACAAGCTGCAACATGGATGAACCTTGAAAACATTATGCTAAGTAAAAGAAATCAGTCACCAAAGATGTGATTCCATTTACATGAAATATACAGAATAGGTAAATACATACACAGCTGATCTGAACTGACTGGAGGAAAATGAGAAGTGACTATTAATGGGGATGACATTTCTTTTTAGGGTGACAAATATGTTCTAAAATTGATTATGGTGATAGTTGCACAATCTGTGAATAACCTAGAAACCACAGAATTTAAAATTTTAAAAGGGTGAATTGTACAGCAAGTGGATTACACCCCAATAAAGTTGTTAAAAAAAAATAAGAACTTTCTGAAGCATTTTTTAAAGATAATTTTCTCAATTTCTCACCTCAAATAAGATATAACAGATTTTAATCTCCATGAAAACCACCACATGATTTGGTGATTTTTTTTTTTAAAACTAGAGTCCAAAGCTTGTTATAATGGACACATAATATAGACACCTAGTTTCTTTAAAAGGTATTTACTATTATTCTTTAAGTCAAGTGTACTCCTAAATAGTAATGTCTTCCTTAAATGACGTAACAAGAAAAAAAAAATTCAGTTAAGCCTCCAGCAGCATGAAAATCTTAAGAATAAAATTTTAGTAACTTGATCAACACCAAAAATATGTAACAAATAAGATACCAACTTATCACCCAAAACAGAAGGTAGAAACAGGAATTTAAAATGATCTGACTTTAAGGGCAAAAGCCTCTCAACTTAGACTCAACAATTTAACCAACTGGAGTGGTTAGTTCAGAAGAGACAAAGAAGTTTCAATAAGAACCTAGTTTCTGAAAATAAACCAATTATAAAGTTACCTATTTTTTGGTACTAAATAGCTTTCAGTTACTATCAGTATCAAGTCATACAATATTACTTCCCCAAAATACTCAAAAGACAGATTTTGCTTTTCTTAAATTCAGCATTCTTTTTTTTTTTCATTTTGTGGTTTTTTTTTTTTTTGGCTGTGCCATGTGGTTTATGGGATCTTAGTTCTACAACAAGGGATTGACTCCCAGGGCAGTGAAACCGAGTCTTAACCACTAGAGCACCAAGAAATTCCCAAAAGACAAATTTTTCTTAGAAATTCCTGTAGCAGCTTTATTACATCTTCAAATTACAGCGAATTATAAAAACCTACCGAACCAACAGCACCAAATCCAGTACTGGTCTGCCCAAAGAGACTAGCTCCTGTTCCAAATGCTGTCCCAGTGCTGGTGTTTGTAGCTGTCCCAAAAAGACCTCCTGGCTGTGAGGCTTGGGTTACTCCAAATAGACCCTGAAAAAGGTGATCTAGATTACAAGATATCTTAAAATAGTCAGTTGTCTTGAGAATATTAATAATAGTTGCCATTTTTCCAAGTTTGTATGACAGATATATAGAAGCCTCATTACTTAGCTCTACCAATAAGACTTGTTTCCTCACCATGGTGTTGGTGCTTGGCTGTCCTAGTGTGCTGGTATTACCAAAGGAAAAACCAGTGGTCTGGGTGGTTGTGGGCTGGGCAAATGGTTTGCTGAAGAGGCTAGTAGTTTGATTCTGCTGGCCAAAGAGACCACCAGGATTTGTTCCAAATCCAGTTGTACCTTTCAAGAAAAAATAAATGGGAAGGTTGAGGGGCTGGGCAGAATATCAAGTCTCACAGTATCTAGTTTCTGCAATAGTTTGTTACTGATTACATACCTAAATTACCCTACATTCATTTACTACTCAAACTGGATAACCACTGCATTTTTCATCCTCCTTCACCTAATTCTGTATTTGGTTCAGACTAATTTCTACAATAACACTCTGATCTTAAGAACCCAGTCTGGGCTAAGTAATCTTCCTTTGTGAGCTGACAGCTTTTTGTCTCTATTACAAAGATAACACACTACACTTTTATGTATGTGGGTACTTTAACCTTGGAGTAAGTTTTTCTTCAAAACAGGGGCTGTCTCTTTATAGCAATGTATCCAGCATAGGATACGTGGCTAATTTAAATATGTATTCATTTGTATATGTATCTCTACAGAAGAATATCTGCTTGTTTTTACAGAAGCAAACTGGTGGCTAGAGGTAAAAAAAGGATGTTTGGTGATGTACTTTTTGTATTTTTTGAATTTTATATCATATATATGTATTACTTTCACAAAAGTAATACTTTTATAATTTAGTAACCATCCTAGACTTCCCTCTTTCATATCCCACATCAAATCAATCCATAAATAAATCTCCTCAGCTCTACATTCAAACTTGTTTCAGAATCTGCCATTTTTACCAGTCACCACAGCACCCTTCTCTTCAAGTCACCATCACTTTTCATGTGGACAGGGCAACAACTTTTCTAACTGACTTGTTTCCACCCTTGCCCCCATTCAACATGCTTAATACAGCAGCCTTCAGAATGATCCTTTATTCATAATCTTATGCTTTACCTGAACCCTCTAATGGCTTCCAGACTCAATAATTCAAATCTTGACAATGGCCTACAAAGCCCTATGAAGTTCCTTACATCCTCCAGTACCTCCCCTTGTTCTCTCCTATTTTGCAAAAACTCAGGATTTTTAGACTTCTAGTTTCCTCTGGCTGGAATTCCCCCAGAAATCTGTATAGCTTTATCTTTCATCTTCTTCAGACAGGTCACTGATCAAACTTCACCTATCAGTGAAGCCCTTCTTAACCATATACACTTAATACTATTATTTCTCCCCACTCATACAGACATATCAGGTATTTCCTATTCTTCAGGACCCCTGAATCATTTTTCTCCATAGCACTCAGACACAAAAATGACAATTATGTATTACTTTTAGTTGTTCATCTCTCCTCAAAAGGGCCCAATATGATGTCAAGTGCTTACTAGTTCCAAAGGCTGTTTTGTTCTGACCATATGCAAAGCCTGAATTTGTTGTGGAAGAGCTGAAGAGTCCTGTTGCACTGGAGGTGGCTGGAGAAGACCCAAACAAGCCAGTCGTTGTACCTGCTCCCACCTGATTCTGTGGGCCTTTCCGGTTGGCCTGATAATCCTCTAAACGAAGCTCCTAGAGTAAGGGAAAACATTTTCCAAATCTATACATAGTCAAAAAAATTATTTAGGAGACTAAAGACTCGAATTTAGTATTCAATTTCTACGTTCAAATAAGAACCATGACTTAAAAAACAGAAAACTATGGAATGGTTAACTTATTATAATTATAGAAAAAGATTTTCAGTAGCATATAATGGACATTAAAGTCCATACCATAATTACCATGAAAACTAGAGGCCAAACAACCAACCACATCTTAATTTCCATTTTCTTTTATAGACAATAATACTTTCATTTAGACAATAATCCTATCTACTTACAGCCCAAATGTGAAGATTAGCTGATTAAAAGATGGCGGATACTGAGAAATTCAGAAAACTTAGGATAAGAAGCAACAAAGTCTAACAGTTCTGTCTCACAAGAAAGTTGTGTTTCTGTATACTCCAAAGAAGCAAGCACAATTTGGGATGCAGAAGACAATCGGAGATGAGTTAAAATGTACAAACAATTACACAGCCATAATGAACAGCCTCATGCAACATGGATAAACCTCACAATCTTGACAGACACACTTAAGAGCACACAAGATTCCATTTATATAAAGTTCAAAAATGGGCAAAACATGGGCAGTCAGGATAGTGTTAACCTCTGGGAGGGGAGGACTGTGACTTCTGGCAGGGCCAAAGGGGACATTATGGATGCTGGTAATGATTTGTGTCTTGATTTGGAGCCTGATTACATGGATGTATTCACTTAGTAAAACGTACTATGCTACATACTTATGAATTTGCATGAGTTTACTAAAAACACATGCACGTGCATACACTGCCCAGAGCAGTATGAGGAACCAGTCAGAGTAGACTATTAGTAAACTATACTAGTACATACAAGCTGAATATCATCCTTGTCTAAAATAACCGATAAATATATTAATTAAAAAAAAACTGGTTGATGTTATTTTACATAAATCCTAAAACATAATCAGGAACATTTAAAAAAGCTGCTCCCTAATAGAATCAAAAGGGTAGGGTGATACTCTGTAATGCCTTTTACTGACCTCTAGTGACTTGCTTTCATATTCTTTCATAGCAGTAATACACTGGTGCTTGGTACTGATGTTAGTGCTAACTCCAGCTTTAACCATAGTATCAGTACCAGTTGGAGGCTGCAAAGGAAGATAAAAGTAAATCTGAAAGTCTAAAGCAAATGTTTAAGTTCAAGCTTTATAACCCTACTCTCCCAGACACAATTCTTCAACTACTGAACTCTATAACCAGTCCCCTAGGTCTTTTACTGAACAAGACAGGTTTAACAGTGCTTGATTAAATACTCTGCATTTCTAATCTCACCTTTTACTAAGGTTATTACATAAGTCAATCTCAGTAAGTGTTATCAAAAATTCAGAGAATAAAAAACAAACAAACAAAAACCCCAGAGATTAATCCCATAACCAAGCCATCCAATTATCTACTAAAATATACTTAATAATATATGCATAAGGAAAGTTTTATCCAATTTACCCAATATATACATTTAACCTCTATTTCTGAGTTCTAATTCCTATTCTGCTCTGAAGTGTCTGCTTTATGACTATTGTTGCATTTAAGAAATATGGAAGCCTGGTTTTTCCTCCTATAAGCTTATGAGGCAAAGGTACTAGTAACTAAAGTGAAGTGAAGTGAAGTTGCTCAGTCGTGTCTGACTCTTTGCAACCCCATAATGTCAGTTTTCTCAATTACTGTACTTTCCAAGAGACAACAGACAATATTTTTCACTATCATTTACGTTTAACTTTAAATTCAAGATTCTAACTTCAGCAATATGAATTCACTACTTTGCCTAAGAAATTCTTTATTTTCTGGAGTAAATTTTAACAAGTTTTTCCAATCCCTATTTTTGCCAGAGATTTCCATTAGGCTAACTGCACTGCCAGCCTATCCTAAGTACCTCCTAAGCAATCACATCAAGTGGTATCTTACATCAAGTGGTAGTCCATCATAAACAAAATCTTTCATTCTATCTAAATTCTCTCAAAAAAGCTGAAGAAAACACGAAACTCTATTGCCTCAATCTGCCATTTCAGCAACAAAAATTTTATTTCTAATTGGCACATAGATTAATATACCATATAGCTCCTTAAAGAGTCCTTACTTTCAGTGATTTTTACAGTTTGCCCCATCATTCTTTATTTCTATAAAGAATTTTTGACCATTCAAAGGTCAATTATGAACACTGTAAATACAAGCTGAACCTTGTACTAGTTTTTCCCTTTTGGCCATGGCATGGTTTGCAGAATCTCAGTTCCCTGACCAGAGACTGAACCCAGGCCATGACAGTGAAAACCTGGAATCCTAACCACTAAGCCATCAGGGAACTCCTGATACTAGCTACTTTAATCAACCTTGTAAATACAAATTTAACTGGTTTGATTATAATTCAAACATAAACTATAATCTAGATTTATGTTTCATGACTTTCCCTGTCTTGTTGTTTAGTTGCTAAGTCATACTGGACTCTTCTGGGACCCCCCAGACTGTAGCCCACCAGGCTCCCCTGTCCATGGGATTTAAAACTATTACCAGATACTGTTCTTAATGCATTTCAGGAAGAGTGAGACTAACCTATGCATAACTGGAAAGAGGAAATTTTATAACTCATCTGGCAAATAAAATATACAGGAGACAAAAAATACTCCACAAAGACTGGAAAATACTTACGTTAAACTTAATAGTAGTCCCAGTAGGAGCAGCTGTAAAACTACTTGGCCCAAAGAGAGAGCCAGATGTGCTACCAAAAGGATTAGAGGTGGTATTTGTAGTTCCAAAAAGTCCCCCACTGCTGGTACTTGTTCCAAAATCTATAAATTAGAAAGAAAAATGGGACAGTAACAGTAAAGAATTTAAGAATCTGTAAGCTATCTTGGATCTGGGCTGTGGCATTAGAGCAGCATTACTTTCAAATCTCTCAAGCAAGTACCTTCAAATGGATATTGTGCATGTGTGCACATGCGAGCGCGCGCGCGCACACACACACACACACACACACACACACACACACAGTTCTAGGCTCAAAACTCTGAAGCAAAACAAAATCTGAATCTTTTAATCAGCTAAGTGTCCATAAAGTCCTTCTTGGGCATATTCACACAACAAGCTGAAAGAAACAATACTCTGTTTCATCAAATACTTTATCTCATTTCTCTTGGTAAGACCATATGCTGAATGAACTTGTCTTCCTGACAATGTCTTATCACAACATTGAAACATACAAATGGTCCAATTAGGGTAATCAAACATAAGTTAATACAAAATTTCACCCAGAAAAATAATTTAGAAAAATCAGTAGGCATGTTGATCATTTACAGAAGTAAATCTACTTTTCCATAAAGCTGAGTTTTAAATAATTACATAACAGAGAATGTAACTGCTATCTAAGGAATATATTTTTCTAAATATAAAATATGACTTCTTGGTACCAGAAACAGCAGTAAGCAATACAAAGTTATCTGCCAATACAATAACATCCTAATACCAAGTTAAGAGGAATGTTGATTTCTCACAAGCAGTCAACTATTTCTTTTCTAAAAACATGTCCTAAAACATAGTTTAAAGTAAACAGCCATATCTCTTTTGAATGAGTATTTTAGAATGCATTTTATACCGTTATGGTTAAATATTTCAACATTCCCTCAAATAACTTTCCCTTTATAAAATAATGATAGCTGATTAACTTACTCATTCTGCCATACTAGTGGCAGAATGGCATCAACTCACAGGGCACACCTGTGCAACTAGCAACGTTTTTGCCTCAAAGAACTGTGTGAAGTATCCCTGGGCCGCATTTAGACTTAAAGAGAAAGAAGCCACCAATTAAACAAATAGGCCATGGCTAAGGAATGGAGACATAACTATGTCACATCCAGTACTTATCATTTCTGCATTAGTCTCTTCAAACCAGAAGAAGTGAAGTGAATTCGATCAGTTGCGTCCGACTCTTTGCGACCCCATGGACTGTAGCCCACCAGGCTCCTCCCTCCATGGGATTCTCCAGGCAAGAGTACTGGAGTGGGTTGCCATTTCCTTCTCCAGGGGATCTTCCCGACCCAGGGATCGAACCCAGGTCTCCTGCATTCCAGGGAAGCCCCTAAGTGAAACAAAGGAAGAAGATGCCCTGCTACGTGTTATAGTTGATTATGCACATTTTCCTTGAAATTCTTCCTTCTTGATACCTATGAAGTACTCTGACCTGGCCTTTCATCTTATTCTCTGGGCATTCTGTATCAGGGGCCTCTTCCTCTGTATATTCCTTAAATACCAGTCCTCCTCAGACTTCCATTCAGAAAGAGATGTACATAACCCCTTCCTTTCCAGCCTATTTAACTTTTCAATACATTTTGAAGTTTTCCTCTCCCCATGTTTTTGCTGTCTGGTGAGAAAAGGGGGTGGATGAACACAGAGAAAGGGGAAGAGAGAACACATTCAATAAGAAAATCAAACTGTTAGAGGCAGAAGTCCAAAGATCTACTACTTACTCCCAAAGCCTGTTGGCTTATTTTGTGCAAAGGCATTGTTTTGGGATGAGAAGAGGCTGGTTCCTGTGCTTGCAGTTCCAAACAAGCTATTTGATGTTCCTGTTGATGTGCCAAACCCAAAGCCAGTGCTTGTGGAGGTAGCTGGCTGGCTAAATGAATTGGTACCAAATAAGCCTCCTGGAGAGATAGAGAGGGTGTTTAAAAAAAAGAGTTACACAGATAGGAGTCACTAAATGAAATCCTATACCAGCTATGAATAAACCAATTGTATTCCAAATAAAATCCCTACCTGGTTTGGTCTGTGAATTTCCAAACAGGCCTCCAGTATTGTTGCTAGAACCAAATGCAGATGTTCCAAATGCCCCTCCACTAGTAGTGCCAAATCCAGTATCTGATAAAGCAAATTCCAGAATCAAAATAAAATCTAAACCAGGTCAATGCTTAAAAAAGTATTTCCTGGTCTGAAAATTAGTAACAAAGTATAACTTCCTGATAAAAGAGCCAATTAATAACAATAAGTACATTCTACCAAGGATCAGAAAGCCAAGAAAACTCAATTTATTTCTATTTTTTAGAAAAATTTAACAAGATTTTATCCTAGTTATTTTTCAAGTTATTATAAAGATCAAAGTATAAATTAATTCCTATCTAAAACTATTGGAGTGGATTTGTTCTTAAAATAGCTTAAGATTTCTCTCCCTCATTTGTTATTTAAAACTTACTCTGCCCAAATGTTGAAGTTGTGCCAAAGCCACCAGTGCCACCCCCAAAGGGTGTTCCAAATGACTTATTAAACATCTTCAAAATCTTCAGAGAGCTGGAAAGAAGAAAAAATTATCACTTTTTAAAGACCATAAAATGCAGTGGAATTTTTTTCAGAAAATGTATCATTCTACTACTTTAATTAGGTCTATTCAAACTGTAACACAATATTCACCCTCATTCAATATTCTAAAATTCTATGTGACAAAACTGAGCTAAAATTGAATCAGTACCATAATGTTAAATTAAACCTTATATCACACCCACAACCATCTCTTTAAAACAATGTTTTTAGATCTTTTTAAAACTTAAGCCTCCCTTTAATGAAGACATCAGGTCTACTATGCCTTATTTTGGTATGCCCCATGTAGGAAGTTATGCAGAATACTCCTTAAAAATTACAACGACATTCTGTTATCCCAATCTGAGAAGCTAAGTTTTTGGTCAGGCTTTATTTTCAATAGTTTGCACTGTAAAAAGTTTTTCCCTGTATTTTTTGGTATATAAATGTTGTAATATTGTTCTTCAAACTATGTACACCCCCCTCCTCCCATCTCTAAATCTGAGAGATTCTGGTACCCTGACATTCTTTTTGAGATTACTTCTTAACACTATTCTCTACGGTTCCCTGCTTACCTATCTTCTACTACTTTGGGGAATATTACAGAAAACTTTTGGTCAAAACCTCTATTTCACAAGATTGAGCCCCCTAAAATATCCAAACTATGTACATGGTCACTTAATGCATTAGCCAAAGTCAAAGTTTTTTCCCCCCCTAGATTTGAATGAAAACAAGGTAAAGGTATAGTTTTACAAAAAAGTAAACACTTCCTGCCCCGCCCCGGTCAACAAATTTTCCTTAAATTTAAAACATCTGCTACCACTTACCTGCCAGCAGACAAGAAAACAATGAGTAAAAGTCAAAGTGAAAGTCACTCAGCTGTGTCCCACTCTGTAGACCCCATGGACAGTCCATGGAATTCTCTAGGCCAGAATACCGGAGTGGGTAGCCTTTCCCTTCTCCAGGGGATCTTCCCAATCCAGGTATCAAACCCAGGTCTCCCACATTGCAGGCGGATTCTTTACCAGCTGAGCCACAAGGGAAGCCTTAAGTAAACTACTTTTAATATTAAAACTCAGAAAACAGACAATCATGCTTGTTTAGACTGTGACAGGTATTATGCCTTTCTATTATTTACACATAATGAAACACTTTTTTTCTTCTAGTAAAATCATATGCCTCATTCATATAATAGAATTAAATGTAACACGCTGAGGTGTGCCCACAATGTTCCAGAGTCCCATTAGCACTTTGGTATTCTAACACCCGCAACACTGTGTGCAACACTGGAAAAGATGAAATAAATACTTTTACAGAAAGCAACATTCTGCCCCCCTCCATATTTCCCTAGAAAAAAATTTCCAACACTTAGTTCTTTATCCGAACATCCAGGAATTTAATAACTTCTTCAGTTAAACAGAGCTCACTGAAACCAGTAGTTCAAGAGGGCCACATGAGAATTAGATGCAAGTTTTTCTAACTACACCCTCCTATACCTCATTCCAGAAGTCAGAAACCAAAATGTCCAGGATTTGTATTTTGAAAGCCTCCTCAAATGATTCTAATGCATTTCCTTGGAACTGGGGGCTGTATTTCAGGTATTCCATCATTTCTCCTTCAGCAGTAAGATGTAGTTGAATTTTCCTGCCTTTTCAATCTACCAGGTGTCACAAAGTGATGAACTGGACCTTTACCGTATCAACTGGTGACTCCCCTTTCAGGGGAAATAATTCTTGGAAATACTAAACAGTTCATTCAGAACTGACAGTTGTGCTAGGGTCAGATGTCTGGACCAACTCATTTTGATTGTTCCCTCTCTCATACTGCAGTCTTGGGTCACAGGCCCTACAAATAAAGGAAATATACTTTCCTTTATCTGCTGACTAAAATTTTTCACCCATCACCAATAAGGCAAAAACTGAGTTGTAATACCATTATCATGCTAAATCTGCCATTCATTTTCTTATTCAACCCTATAAACAGCAATCTATTCGTGTAAGTCTGATATCCTCCCCAGAGGAGACATGTCAGGACTCAAATTCTCATATAGAAGATTTCTGTCAGTTCGGCACTAGTGCCACTGCTACAGACCAAATCCGCAACTTCTAATGATCAAAATTTGATTTCTAACAGTCTTATCCTAACATACAAACCTAGCATCACACATATACTCCACAAAGGAATTTTAAGTAGTAATAAAATATCCTGAGAAATATCTCACAGTTTATAAGCTCTTACAGGTTATCACAACCCTAAAAGGTGGGGTTATGCCTCACCACCTGTATTTACAGATGAGGGAACAGAATCAGGTGTTCAACAAGTTTCCCCAAGGTCAAAAAAGGGATAAGCAGTAGCACCCCAGTTTAACCTCTGACGTCCCATGGACACCCTCAATCCTAGGATGGAAGATATTAAGCAACAAGCAGGAACATGTGCAGTATATTAAGAAAATTCATCTGTTCCAGACTCAAGAAAAAGGCCAACACAGTTTAGACTCTTGGAAAGAAAGCTTCTCACTCAAGCTCAGCCTGTTTTTATGGTTCTGGCAAGGATGAACTTGGCTTACTCTCAAGTCTGATCATACTGGGATTCTAAGTGTTTTTTTAAAAAAAATTATCCCCATGGAAGCAAACCAAGATTTTACAAACAGCCTCATTATTTTTATCATGATTGCTAGAAATTAAAGAAATCCTGGTGGCTAAGACTCTGTGCTCCCAATGCAGGGGGTCCAGGTCTGATCCCTCGTCAGGGAACTAGATCCCACATACCACCGTCACACCACAACTAGAGAAGCCTGCATGCCACAACGAAGACCCAGAGAAGCCTAGATAAATAAATAAAATAAAAATGTTTTAAAAAAACAACACCTAGCTCAAACGTCATCTCTTCTGTAAGGTCTTCCTAACTCCTGTTAGTAATTAGTCACTCCTTCGGGCTTCCATAGCACAGTATGATTTATTTACACATATGTATCTTGACTCTCTCTACCATGAACCCTGTGATAGCAACCAACTACACAGATCTCCCTTGAGGACAGAAGGATTTGTTGTCCCAGCTGCTGAGACGTACTACCAAGACAGCTTTCAGCTGTCGGTCCTCTTCAGAACTGCCTCTAATGAAAAGAGTTGCCTCACCAAGGGTCAGATCCTCTTCAGAGGACCTTGTCAGCAAAGTGATATCTCTGCTCTTTAACACGCTCTCAATGTCTGTCATAGCTCTTCAGGGGACAGACCATATCTAAAAGCCATACATCTTTGTTCCAGCTTAGGATAACTCCGAAGGGTGATTTCAGCTTCATAGCAAACATGGATTGGCTAAGGCCTTCATCAAATAAACCAATTTCCTGACTCTGCTATGAAATGTCAGTGACTCAGTAAAAATATGCCCTCTTACCCCCCCCAACCCTTGCTCCTACCAAACAACCTCCTAATTCATTCTTCAAAATCTAGCTCAGGGACTTTCCTGGTGGCTAAGACTCTGTGCTCCCAATGCAGGGGGTCCAGGTCTGATCCCTCGTCAGGGAACTAGATCCCACATACCGTTTTTGGTGTTTTTTAACACCAAAAACATTCTATATTGGCTGTAGCCGATTAACAATGTTGTGAGAGTTTCAGGTGAACAACGAAGGGTGAACAACCATACATACACATCTCACACATCTGTGATAGATACTATCACAACTCAGTTTCTCCCTCAGCCCATTCTACTTCCTTCTCTTCTTTCCCACAAGTGGTGATTCCAAGTGCACTCTCTAATAAAACTCAGGCAGGATTATCTCCAATTCAGAGTCTGCTTCCCAAAGATGTCAACCTCTCAACCTCCCCCAACACAACCTGCAATGCACAATGAACTCCAGGATAGGAACAGTACCATTTGTTTACTATCCCAGAACCTAACAAGCAGTCTGAAACACAGTTGTACTCATTTCCTAAATTAATGGCAATCACCACGAATGTGCTGTTAAAACTCAGTCTGAATGATCAAGTTACTTTAGAAGTAATTTCTAACTTAAAAATAAAATTATGCTAGATTAATTCTCACAACGAAAGGAAGCTGTGAAAGGAAAGATTCTTGGTAGAATTTTTCATCTAATGAGGTTGCTAAAAGGAAGAGATCACAAAATGGTTGGATACAACCAGCAGAGACTTCTTTGGCCTGTGTGTATTATACATATGTATGTATGTGTGTGTGTATATATATATATAATATATTATACACACACGTATATATTTTAAAATGTTTATGTATATGCATATATTTTCTTAAACTAGTTAATAACATTTAAAATAGGGATATATTATCACCATCATGTGGCAGTGGATGAGAGGGGAGTTTGGGAGAGAATGAATACATGTGGATGTATGGCTGTTCACCCTTCGCTGTTCACCTGAAACTATCACAACATTGTTAATCGGCTACAGCCAATATAGAATGTTTTTGGTGTTAAAAAAAAATTAAAATTAAAATATTGCAAAAACAAGAATGGGTTATCTGTGTACCTCTATCAGTTTCCCTCATATGATAAACACATAATAAATGTACTTGTCAGTTTATTATGTAATGATGTCATCAACCTTACTCAATTCAAGTAGTGAATCAGGGCACTCAGCTAAGTATGTACCCAGGATATGGTGTATCGACAATAAGGCATCATCAAAAAACTTGAACAAAGTTACCCTAAAAGAATTATTTCAAGTAAAAGATGTTCAACAAAAGAAAGGAAGTTGCAAAAAGATACAATTGGCAGATTCTTTATGTAAAATAGAAAAGATAACACAATTATTTATGGATACATATATACACAGTAAAAGAAAAAGACCAGTAAAACACACGAAGGTGGTTACCTCTGGAGAGAGGAGGGGAAATAAGACATGGGGCAGAGAATTCAGAGGATCCAAACTTTTCGGTAATGTTTACTTCCTCTATTATCAATAACAAATGATCTAGAGGATGCAGATACTTACATTAACTCTTATTTCCATTTAAAAAATCTATTCAAAAAAGAAAAAGTAGTAATCCAAGTGACTGAAAGGTGTGGAACTTCTAAATTCATTCACGTTTAAAGGCAAAGCACATATTCAAGTCTTTATCCTTTCAAATATATTAACCTGAGCCAAACTGAAATCCTCCTAGAACAAATACTAGCTAAAATTTGACTTCTTACTGTGTCCCAAGCACTGTTCTATGTTTTTTTTAAATGGATTATCTCTTATAAACACCCCCCGAAATCCACCGAAATAGGTGTTTTTAATCCCTATTTTACAAGTGGTGAAATTGAAACAGAAATAACTTGCCCCAAATCACAAAGCTATTATTAACTCCAGAAGCTATGCTCTGAGAGTCTAGAGTCTAGACTGCCTTAAGAAAGAACACTGACAACTCAAGAGAATTGACTTTGCACTCATTACAAACAGGGAACCTATGAGACCAAAACTTGGCAGTATTGATCCAGCACCATTAGAAGAAAGAGACATTTCTCTGGCAAATATGGGAGATCTAGTCACCAGGAAGGTAATTTCTCTTGTGGATTAACAATTTATAAGATATTGCCATGATCTCGATGAACTTTTTTACAAAGATGAACCACTTCCTTTAAGGATGAACTGACTTATTTTCATTGCAATTTTTCTCTCTTTGGTATATAAGACATACTTACAAAGAATAAATAAAAATCCAATAGTACTATATGGAAAGAAGCAATGTCCTTAAATTTACTCTGTTCTCTATGATCAGTCTTCTAAGTAATAATTCAGACTGTCAGATACAAGAAAGAGGTAGCCTTAATAACAGATAACAGTAGTCCAGTATTCCCCACTGTCCCAACTAAAGCTAATTAACTGATGTCCAATTTTTGTGAGCTTTGTGAACTCTGGGTTCGACAAAACTCAGTTTTCTTCCAGAAAATGGTGGACAGACCCTGAAACATAGTAACACCCAGTCAACTGCCAACTTTAAGTGCTATCTGAATGACTAAGCAAGTTTGCTGCTCTCTGACAACAGAAAATTACACAAATGGGAAGTAATTTTTTCTTTCCGCTTCACTGAATTCCTTTGTATCAAACTCAGTAAAGAGCAAAAACACTATTTGTTAGATGAATGGACCAGTACTTTAGCTTACAAAGTACTTTTTCATACAGTCTCTCATCTTCACAGAAGTATTAAAAAAGACAGAAATTATCATCCACAGAAAACTGAACTGACTAATTTTTCCCTTGGGTGGGAGAGGAGGGATGGGAGTTGCTAAGAGCTTCAGGTAAAACAGATTGGCTTATTAATCACCTAATAACATATCCCAGCAAAACCACCCACTATTCTCTTGTTTTACAGTCTCCTTCTTATAACTGATCCCCAGATCAAGCCATACCCTTTGCTGCTGTTTTGAGTCACTCAGTTGTGTTGGACTCTTTTGTGGCCCCATGGACTGTAGCCCATTAGGCTCCTCTGTCCAGGGGACTTCCAAGGCAAGAATACTGGAGTGGTTTGCCATTTCCTTCTCCATACCTTTTGTTATAACATTCATTTTCTCTCTAAAAACTATGTCCCCTTCCCTTTCTAAAAATTGCTACTCAAGCCTCACCTGCCTCAACATGACAGTCCCAGATTACACCCTTCAGACTCCTATCAGTATAAAAATACTTCCCCTTCCCAACCCTGATTACATAAACTAATGCCTCCCAGCTGTTTTTAGTTATGCAATATATTTGCCGTCATACCTGCTGCTTGAGTGTATAAGCTGTTTGCTGCCCTAGTAAAAAGTATTGTGATTCCCCTCAATTTCTTCCATTAGTGTGTAAAATTAATTTAAAATAATTCAGAATACTTAATACAGCTCCTTCCTCATAGTGCTGAGTAGCATTTTTCATCCCCTAAACAACTCATTTTACAAACTGAAGCAGTGAAGAGTACATTAGTCTTAGAGATAAATCTGTATTTAAAACTCTCTGCCATTTAGTATGCTTGCAATTCTCTGTGAATCTAAAATTAAGTGAAAATAAAAAGGTAAAGAATAAAAAACTGCTGCTACTTGCTACTCTGTAATTGTACTTATGATATTCAACCCTCAGATCTCAATTTCTATACCTGAATGGTAGGGATTATACAGCCTATGCCAAAGGATTGTTAGAACAAAGATGCCTCAAACTAGAGCTCCTCAAGAGCAGATATCAGTCTAGTTTTACAATGTTTTAAATTAGAAAATCAATCACTCTAAACTTTGATTGATCGGTGCCAAGCCAGAACTCCATACATAATATGACTTATTTCTCAATACTGCTGGTGTCACCTACTGACCATTTAAAACAACCTTGAAGCACCACAGCAAAAATTAAAACAATTACCTCCCCAAACAATATACTGAGGCACTCTGATTATTCATTCACTTCTGCTCATCTCACGTTTGCAGCCTCATTTCTAACCACCCATGTTAATATATAAATTTTATGTATTTATTTATGTTTGGCCATGCTGGGTCTTTGTTGCTGCCCAAGAGTTTTCTCTAGTTGCAGTGTACAGGGGCTACTCTTCTCGTTGCAGTGGTTTCTCTCGTTGCAGAGCTGCAGAGCATGGGCTCTACAGTATATGGGCTCAGCGGCTGTGGCTAAGGGCTTAGTGGCTACAAAGCATGTGGAATCTTCCTGGACCAAGGATCGAATCTGGTGTCCCCGGCACTGGCAGGTGGATTCTTAACCACTGGATCACCAGGGAAATCCTCACATCTTCTTAATTTACAAAACCATTTGCCTATTTCTTAAGCTTATTCCATCTAGCAAGAAGGTTAGATGTGCAGATACTAGTAATCTTTGTGTAAAAGAAGTACATGGAAGGAGTCTAAACAATGGTGTGAAGTGATGAGTGATTCTGATACACACTCATGAAGGATGAACTGTTTACTTCCTGAACAGGCTAATTCACCCAATTATATTCCCCTTGATCAGAAGTGCTGTTCATAAAACAAACAGCTGTTCTGGTGAAGTAAAGAGGAATGGGGACACAACAGAACCTCATCAGTGAACACTTTCAAAGAAGCTTATGGCTGTATGAACCAAGTGTGAAAAATCACTGTCTTAGATCTGTGGTTCTCAAGGCTGCAAATCCCCAAAACCTTTTTCAGGGGGCCCATGAAGTAAAAGCTATTTTTACAATAATCCTAAGACACTATTTGTCTTTTTGAAAAAACTGTGCTGGGATGTCCCTAGTGGTCCAGTGGTTAAGACTCTGCGCTGATAATGCAGGGGGTGCATTATATTCGACCCCTGGACAGGGAACTAAAATCCCACATGCCCCACAGCCAAAAGATTAAAAAGTATACATCAGTTCAGTGGTTCAGTCGTGTCCGACTCTTTGCGACCCCACGAATCGCAGCACGCCAGGCCTCCCTGTTCATTACCATCTCTCGGAGTTCACTCAGACTCACATCCATCGAGTCCGTGATGCCATCCAGCCATCTCATCCTCGGTCGTCCCCTTATCCTCCTGCCCCCAATCCCTCCCAGCATCAGAGTCTTTTCCAATGAGTCAACTCTTCTCATGAGGTGGCCAAAGTACTGGAGTTTCAGCTTCAGCATCATTCCTTCCAAAGAAATCCCAGGGTTGATCTCCTTCAGAATGGACTGGTTGGATCTCCTTGCAGTCCAAGGGACTCTCAAGAGTCTTCTCCAACACCACAGTTCAAAAGCATCAATTCTTCGGCGCTCAGCACACAATCAACTGTGGAAAATTCTGAAAGAGATGGGAATACCAGATCACCTGACTGGCCTCTTGAGAAATCTGTATGCAGGTCAGGAAGCAACAGTTAGAACTGGACATGGAACAACAGACGGGTTCCAAATAGGAAAACGAGTACATCAAGGCTGTATATTGTCATCCTGCTTATTTAACTTCCATGCAGAGTACATCATGAGAAACGCTGGACTGGAAGAAACAAAAGCTGGAATCAAGATTGCCAGGAGAAATATCACTAACCTCAGATATGCAGATGACACCACCCTTATGGCAGAAAGTGAAGAGGAACTAAAAAGCCTCTTGATGAAAGTGAAAGAGGAGAGCGAAAAAGTTGGCTTAAAGCTCAACATTCAGAAAATGAAGATCATGGCATCTGGTCCCATCACTTCATGGGAAACAGATGCGGAAACAATGGAAACAGTGGCTGACTTTATTTTTGGGGGCTACAAAATCACTGCAGATGGTGACTGCAGCCATGAAATTAGAAGACGCTTACTCCTTGAAAGAAAAGTTATGACCAACCTAGTTAGTATTTTTAAAAGCAGAGACATTACTTTGCCGACTAAGGTCCGTCTAGTCAAGGCTATGGTTTTTCCTGTGGTCATGTATGGATGTGAGAAAAACAAAAACTGTGCTGACCCCTGCATCTAATGGTATATAAAACTGCTAGAACCGACACAAAACAAAACAATGGCCCCAAACTGTAGAGTCACTGGCTTCTTCACTGCCACTCACTCGCAGCACACATAAAAACCTACTTTCACTTGAATGTCCTTGATAGAGCAGTAAATTATTGACTGCATTAATTCAACATTTCAGGGCACATCTTTACAATATTGTGTGTGATTATTCTGGGGGATGAAGTGGGAAATACTCAAAAGCACTTCTACATGTTAAACTACAAGGGCTGCCCCAACGAAAAACAGGTGGGTGACTACTTGTGAATACGAAGTGGAACCAACAGATTTTTCTTCATGGAACACCATTTTCATTTCAAAGAAAAAATGACAAACTATGTTTACTTAGATTTGAAGCAAAAATTGGAATCTTGAAAACCTGTGTACACCACTATGAGCTTGTTAGCTTCCCAATTTTTAAAAGACTTATCTGATGAAATGTGTGGCAATATGAGCAACTGTAAATCTGTCAACATTTGGAAGGGCTGCATGACTCAATGATCGATGATTCCCTTGTTGTTTAGTCCCTAAGTCATGTCTGACTCTTCTGCAATTCCATGGACTGTAGCCTGCTAGTCTCCTCTGTCCATGAGATTTTCCAGGTAAGGATACTGGAGTGGGTTGCCATTTCCTTCTCCAGGGGACGTTCCTGACCCAGGGATTGAACCCACATCTCCTGCACTGGCAGGCAGATTCTTTACCACTGAGCCACCTGGGAAGCCCAATGATTCATAATGACCAATATATGATGTCATAAAATCATGCTCGGGTAAACACCCATTCAAAGTGCAAGACAAACCAATGAATTTTAATGTAAACATTGTACACAAGTTCAGGTTTGATTGTAGTGTCAAAGGAGAAATCTACAATTATGTGATAAGGTTATTAAAGCACTTTTTCCAGGACTTCCCTGACGGTCCAATGGTTAAGACTCCACACTCCCAATGTAGGGGGCACAGGTTCGATCCCTGGTCAGGGAGCTAAGATCCCACATGTTGCCCAGTGCAGCCAATAAATAAATAAAATAATAAACCATTCCTCCCTTTTCCAATTACTATGTACCTGTATGAGGCTGGATTTTCTTCACATACTTCAACTAAAATAACATACCAACCATATGAATGCATAAAATCTGCCAACTCAGTGGTCTTCTGTTAAGCCAAACATTAAAAAGACTTGCAAAAATGCAAAACAATGCCACCTTTATCACTAAATTTTTTAGTAACTTTTCATAAAGTTATTTATATGAGCAAAATAATTTATTATTTAAATCAATAAATCTTTTCAAAGTTGGTCTGTTTCTAGCACAGTAAACATTAAGCCACATAAAGAAGAGCTGTTTGGAGTCTGCAATGATTCTTAAAAATATAAAGGAGTCCCAAGACCTCAAACTTAGAACTGTTAGAGCCCTCTTCTAATTGTCTGACTCCAGTTTCACATCTTCCAACTCACCCTACTACCTCCCAGCTTCACTCTCAGGACCAGATATAGCATCCCATTTAATTGTATCAAGTACAAGCTCTTTTGCCTTTTTCCACAAAAAATGAAATAAATATTGCTTTATTTACCCAATGACCTATCCCCTTTCAAACAGGACTCTAATTTCTCCTATCCCAGAGAAAGGGAGGCTACCACATGGAAGGAGAAAATAAAGAAAGCAACTCTAGTACTCTTTTTAGTTTCCCATCCCAGATTTTGACAATTTAAGGGTTTTCAAGGATATCTCAACCAAATGCAACTTATTAGCTGACTCCACAAACATAGACAAAGTATGTTAAAGGTAAGATTTTTTTACTGAAATATTGGGAACGTTCTCTGTAGAGCAGCAGTCTCACTGAGGGGCAGTTTTGCCTCCCAAGTAACATTTGACAATGTTTGAAGACATTCTTGATTGTTAAATCTGGCGAGGGGGTGTTATGAGTATCTAATGGGTAAAATACAATACATAAATGAAAAATACTTAGGTTCAATTCTAAACACACAGAATGTGCCAAATTCTCAAGAAACGTTGTTTATATACCTTGTCTCTAATACCTATTGTTAAATCTCTAAATTTCTTATTCCCTTAAGCTTTGAACAGATTGCATAATTACAGATGTGATCTTTACTGGAAATTTAACATCAGTATTACTACCTCTTACTTCCTAAGGTTACTTGCTACTATAAAAATATCACAAGGAAGTAACATTTCCAAGCTATGAATCTGGTTCCCTAAAAGTTGTGCTTGTTATTAGCCGTCTAGGAGCAAATGGACATGAACAGTCAAGTATCAAAGCACAACGTTACACACAAATGGTATGGGTCCTCTTATCTGGGCCTGATATTTCAGGAGTGCACAAATACCTAGCCTCTTTATAGACTACTTTTAGGCTTAAAGTTAAGTCGCTCAGTCGTGTCCAACTCTTTGCGACCCTGTGAACTGTAGCCCACCAGGATTCTCTGTCCATGGGATTCTCCAGGCAAGAATACTGGAGTGGGTTGCCATTTCCTTCTCCAGGGGATCTTCCCGACCCAGGGATCGAACACAGATCTCCTGCACTGCAGGCAGACGCTTTAATCTCTGAGCCACCAGGGAAGCTTAACTCCTCCAATTTGTTTATCCATCCAGACAAGCACACTTACTGAGGGCCGACTATGTGAAAAGCAAACTAAATACAAGAGAAAAATTCTTTTACCAGTCTAATAAAAAGACACAGCTGAAATACAAAATGACTGGTGTCATAAATGGAGTATCAAATAAGTGTTATAGAAGGCTGCAGGGGAAAGAATGCCGGGGGAGGCTTCCCAGAAGAGAAAATGGCACAGAAAACACACCCTGTTCACCTCTTAGTATTGTAAGACTACAGCTTCTGCTCTTATACACTACATTTCTCGATTTTTGCTTCGTCATCAAAACAAGAGGAAAGTGACAAGTCAAAAAATAAATTTATCAAAAGTACTTCCCAGGACCTCCTTCTTGTCCAACTTCTGGTTTGTTTTCTATATACCCAAACTTCAACAAGTTCCAAACACGCCATCTAACAAGTGTTTCTTTCTTTCTGAATTTATAAGACTATCACAGGGAATGATCACTGCTCTCTTCTTCCCTAGCTTCTTCTCCTAAAATAGTTTAATTTTCTCACCTTATTCTATGTTTTCGAAATCGGTAAGAGAGGAGTTATGAGTCCCAAGATACAAGAAGTACCAAATGACTGCTGTGTATCTTTCTAAGTCTTGTCTTTATTTCCTGTTTTCAATTTCAACTCTACTGTAGCTCACCAACTGGACCCTTTCTTCTGAATCCTCAGCAGCTGACACAAATAAAAATTTCAGACCTAGATCAGGAAACTAGCCACTAATATGTAGCCTTATCAGTTCATTCCCAATACATGATACCCCTGATGTTCTTCAACTTTTAAGTTTAGCTCTCATGGTCTAGGCTAGGGTTCCACTAGGGAAGCGTTTGCCTTACGGTGAACTGGGCGGGTAGCAACCAAATCGGAAACGATATTGAAAACTACGTTTCTGCTTCCAACTAGTCAATGTCACCATCTTAACCCCTCCACTTTTCTAAAGGGAATCCTCAGTAATGGGGGGCTACGCCCAGGGAGGGCAGTATAGTAGAAAAAGTTCTGACACTTTCTGGTACTGTTTCTTCTCTGGGCCTCAGCTTCTCCACCTATGAAACTTGCACGTGATATGGGGTAGGAGAATTGACTTAATTCCAAGGTCCTTATGGCTAAAGTAAGTAATCCAGAAACCTCACCGTTTCTCGTCTAGCTTTATGTGGGACACGTGGGAGAACAAAAAGTAAGGTTTCACTCCATTAAATGACTTTAATTCTCAGATACAGTTTTAATAAGCTCGCAAACTCCCGACCCACTCACCCTCCCCTGGGGTTGCAAATTTCCCCTTGGAGAAGCCAAAGCAAATAAAGCCCAATCCCGCACGATGATCAGGGAAGTGCTGAGGAAACCGTCCCTCAGGTTCTCAAGGCGCTGCCCCCGCAAAGGGCCTGCCCACCTAATCACTGACGGGCAAATGAATGAGTACAACCTGCTAGAGAAACGCTCATTCTAGGGAGGCTTCAACGCGAGAGCCCCGAGCCCAGAACCCACAGAGAGCGATCCCTCCTCAGAACCTGAAGGGTCAGGCCTCGGGGCCCGCAGGTCGCGGGCCCCGCCCCCTCCCTCAGGACAGAAGGTGCGCGCTAGGGCGCGAGACTCGGGCGCGGAGAGGGCCTGGGACGCCCCGCGCACCCGCCCTCCCAAAGTGGAGGAGGAGGAGCCTGCCGGTCTCCGGCCTCCACCACCCTGGCTCCCGACTTACCGTGGTGCGGGGGGGGAGGGGAAGTGTCAGGAGTGAAGGCCTAGGCCGGACCACCACCCGCCGCTCAGAGAGCAGCGCGCGGCCGCCACGAAACCGTCGCCGCCGCCGCCGCCCCCACCACCGATACCCGACCGCCGCTCCGGGCGCTGCGCGTAGAGGGCCCGACTGCGTCACACGCCGCCCGCCGTCAGAGGCTCGCTGCCAGCGCTCCGCCCTCGCAGTCTGCGCATTGGCAGACGCCGCCGCCACTCTACATCCGCCCTGTTAGTCATTGGACCACGGGTCTTTTGAAACCGAACGTGAGGGCTGTCTTTGGGAGACTAGGAGAGGGGGAAGAGGCGGGACCGAAGGAATTAGGGGGAGGAAAGGGGAGGGGCGGTAAGGAGGGACATGGAGTGCCGCCCCTCGTCGTTGCGGTTGGCTGGGAGGGAGTAGTGACGTCACACAGGGCCCCTCGAAGTGGGCTGGTGAGTGGCTACATCGGGCAGGGGGTGGGATAAGGGTGATGACGCTATGCCGAGGCTCCGCCCCTTCTCTGGAGCGGAGACACCCAGACTGCTGAGACTCGGGCCAATCAGAGTGAAGTTCCAGGATGGCATGGTAACCGTTCTACCCTTCCTTTGCCTCAGTCCGCGGGTGGTCATGGGAAAGTTCTCCTGTCGTCCGGCCCTCATTTCCTGCCCAGACCACGTGCGGAGCTGGAGGGCCCGCCTAGGTCTATCTGCGTAGCTCGCCTGCGGCTGCTCCAAGGCCCCCAGACCTGGCCTTCTTGTCTCCTGACCCATGCCAGCCCAACATAACCTCTCCCTCTCTGAATCCATAGCATAGGCATTGGGAGTGTTAGTGATGCCCTAAGGGAATGGTTCAGCTTAGGGTTTGGTACAAATAACAGTTCTTGGGACTTTTTTCCCACCTGCACTTTAGGAACCCCTAAAGTTCTAATTGAAACGATCCCGCCTCTTCTGGGATACCTTTGTGGATCAGTCTTTCCCAGCGAGTTGGGGTGATGCTTGGGCCGGCCTCTGTTATAGCTTTGTTTCTTTGTATTCTGTTACTGTCTTATCTTCAGGGCGGGGCTTTTGGAGGTTAGAGCTTTATTTTAAAATTGGTGCTCCTTCCCCTCGTGTTCCCTGGTGGCTCAGAGATAAACATCTGCCCGCCATGTGGGAGACCCGGGTTTGACCCCTGGGTTGGGAAAATCCCCTGGAGAAGGAAATGGCAACCCACTAGAGTATTCTTGCCTGGAGAATCGCATGGACTGAGGAGCTGGGCGGGCTACAGTCCACGGGGTCACAAAGAGTCAGACACAACTGAGCGAGTTCACTTTTCCTTTCCCTCCAGGGTCTAGCACAGAGCAGGAAACAGATTATCTCAAAGGGGTGAGTTGAACATGTTCTGGAAACTGGATCTAGTGACTA
This sequence comes from Cephalophus harveyi, assembly GCA_006410635.1. Taxonomy (NCBI): domain Eukaryota; kingdom Metazoa; phylum Chordata; class Mammalia; order Artiodactyla; family Bovidae; genus Cephalophus; species Cephalophus harveyi. The sequence goes on from SJYT01012774.1 coordinate 287,104, forward strand.
AGTGGAAAGTGAAAGTCGCTCAGTCTGACTCTTTGCAACCCCATCGACTATACAGTCCATAGAATTCTCCAGGCCAGAATATTGGAATGGGTAGCCTTTCCCTTCTCCAAGGGGATTCTTTCCAACCCAGGGATCAAACCCAGGTCTCCCGCATTGCAGGCGGACTCTACCAGCTGAGCCACAAGGGAAGCCCCAAGTGACTAAGGGTTCCACACAAAATAGCAGATACTGTGCTCAGAAAGCAGAACCTATTAGGATTACCACTCCACCACCCGCTCCTCCTGGGATATTAATACAAGATTGAAATGAGCTCTACCCAAAACATGGATAAAGCTAAATTATGGGTTTTCAGTGGTGGCAAGGGATTAGAGATACTTCCAACAACACAAGAGAAGACTCTACACGTGGACATCACCAGATGGTCAACACCGAAATCAGATTGATTATATTCTATGCAGCCAAAGATGGAGAAGCTCTATACAGTCAACAAAAACAAGGCCGGGAGCTGACTGTGGCTCAGATCATGAACTTCTTNAAAAAGTGGAGTGGTTGATAAGATAATAGATGGGAGAAACCTAGTACATTGTAGTCGTTCAGTAGATGCTTGAAGGAAGAAAAAAGTAAATATATGGATGATCAAATAGTAAAGCTAAATTTCTGACTCCAGACACCTTCCTCTAACTCCTCCATCAAAGTATTACTCCTTTCCCTCCACCCTCCCTTGCTTGTGCTCAGCATCAGAAAGTCATTAAGTCTCCCTGGAGGGTTACAGCAACTTCCTTACTGCCCTCCTGAATCTTTGATTTCTCACTTTCCAATCCTCAAACCCAACTCTGTTTAAGCCTTTTCTTTACTTATTTTGATGACCCTGAGGCCAGGTGCACATTAAATGTTTGATGCAGAAATGAGTGATTTACTTTCTTAAGTGGAAGTATGGGATTTTTGAGTCAGAGAACCCTGCCTTTAAATCTGAGCCCAACCATGTGTTAGCTGTATGAACTTGGGGAAATTTCTTAACCCTTCTGAACCTCAGTTTTCTTGTCTGTAAAATGGGGATAATAACAGTACTTGCCTTACAGAGTTGTGAGAATTAAATGAAATAAGGCGTATGGTGCCAGGTACACCGGTACCCTCAATAAGTAGTAGGTGTTATTTGTATTCTTTAAAAAGGTTAAGAAACTCCCATTCTAAGACATGGACTCTGACACAGACAAGAAGCTCATAAATGTGCCTTATATGAATGAATATTTCAGTCCAGAGTATTAGCAGGTGTGTAGGAGGTGAGCCTCTTAAGTAGTGTATACTTTCTGGAATACTGGAGGAGGAGACATTGGAAAAGAAGTGCTCCAGAAGGAATTTCCTACCACTGTGGTGATTTCTAAGTAGAAGAACCTCTTGTTACATACTCTGGTGGGCATGTGGCCCACAGGCTCATCATTCCCAGGGACTTCTGCCCCAGGAAGGACTTCTTTGTGGGCCAAGGCTTCCTGGGTCCACATACTCTTACTCTGCCTAATTCTGATAACACCCCTTTTGATTGTCATCATCTTCCTTCTTCCCCTGTAAAGCCAAGGAGTTTGGCGCCTGTTTACCAAACTTTGCTGAGCCAGGTTTTGTCCTGAGTATCAGGAGCTCAGAGATGTCCCCTGCTCAACGCTGCACTAACCAAGAGAGACAAAGCTAAGTAAAATCCATTCTATCCTAGGAGCTCCCAGTCTCTCTTACACACGTCCTGAGAACTCACTCTATGCAGCTCTCCAGGGAGGGGACAGACCTGTAAGGACTAAAGAATCATGAAAGAGCAAGAGACTTTCTTCCAGTGAGATGATTCTCCATTCCTTATATGGTACATTGGAAAGAGCAGTGGAGTTAGATTCAAGCAGATGTAAGTTCAGGTCCTAGATCTGCCACTTTTTAGATCTTGCACAAATTATTTAATTATTCTATACCCCGGTTTCCTTGTCTATAAAGTGGGTACAACAATACCAATATGATCATAGAATTTGCAAAGGATTGGGCCCCTGTGTGGCACATAGTAAGCATACAGTAAATGTTGATTTCCTTTTTCTTTCCTATAACTTGATAAGAAAGGGTGATGTTTACAAATGGCATATAACTAGATTTATCAATATATAAATCTTTTGTGAATATCTTTGACTTTTAACTAGAGCATTTAATCAATTGCATTTAATGAATTTACTGGCATATTTATGATTTTATCTAACATTTTAGACGTTCTCTTTCCTCCAGATGTTCTGTTTCTGTTTCTCTTCTTTTTAAAATATATTTAAAATTTTTTTTGTTTCTTTGGTAAGAATAACTGCCATTTACTGAGGCCTAGCTCTTTGCCAGATTTTTTAAATTGAGATATAATTTTCATAATATAGCATTCACCCATTTGAAGTGTACAATTGAGAGGTTTTTAGTATATTTGCAAGGTTGTGCAACCACCACCACTATATAATTCCAAAACATTTTAATAATCCCCAAAAGAAACCCCAGACCCATTAGCAATAAAGTCCTATTTCCCTTTCCTCCCAGCTTCTGGCAATTTACTAATCTACTTTCTGTCTCAATGGATTTACCTATTCTGGACATTTCATATAAATGGAATCATAAAATACATGGCCTTTGTGTCTGACTTCTTTCACTTAGCATAATGTTTTCAAGGTTCATCCAAGTTGTAGCATGCATCAGTACTTCATTCCTTTTTATAAGTAGGATAATATTCCATTTTATGAATAAACCTTATTTTGTTTATGCGTTCATGAGTTGTTTCCACCATAAATAATGATTATTCCACTATGAATAATACTGCTATGGACATTCTTGGACAAGTTTCTTGTGGACATGTGTTTTTAATTCTATTTTAATTCTTTTTTAATTTTATGTTTATACCTAGGAGTAAATTTGCTATAGGGTCACATAGTAACTCTGTTTAACTTAAGGAGCTGCCAAACTATTTTCCAAGTGGCTGTACCATTTTACATTCCCGCCAGTGATGAATGAGAGTTTTAATCTCTTCACATCTTTGCCAATACTTGTAATTTTCTTTTTTCTTCCTTTTTTTTAAAAAAAATTATAGCAATGCTAGAGGGCGTGAAATGGCATCTCACTGTGGGATTTTCTTAATACATTTCCCTAATGACTAATGATGTTGACCATCTTTTCATGTGCTTATTGGCTATTTAAATCTTCTTTCTTGCAATCTTGGATTATTTCATGTTTCTTCCTGCATCAGTTTGGAAATTAAATTATTTTTCTGTTATTTTAGTGATAGCCTTACAAGTTACCACATGCATTTGTAACTTACTAAGGTGTGATGCTAATCAATACCTTTATAGGAAGGGTAGACTTTGCTGAGACAAGGAAAAGGTGAATTCCAGGCCAGATGAACAGGGAGAATGGAGATGCAGGACCGGAAAAGAGCCCAGTGTATCCACGGGTGCAAACTGGGACTTCATCTTAGAAGCGATAGGAGCCAAAGAATGTTCTGCAGAACAATGAAGATGTAATTGCTATCCGAGGCAGAGTGGAGCTAAAGCAGGATGGGTGAGCAAAGGGTAAACAGTTTAAAGCCATCCAAGAAGGATGTCTCTGCCCTGAAAAAATTTCTAAAAACAAAGGACACGCCTCTTCAACCCAGGAAGACTTTCCTGAGGCTGCCTAGGAGGCAGGGCAGAGTTTGGCCTGTTGTGGCCAGATGCTTTCACACTGCCTCTGTCTCTGCCACTTCACCTGTCTCCAAGCCGTGCTCCCTCTGCCTCCACCCTCTATCCCCAGCAGTCATTCTTCAGCTGCCTTTCTTGCAGTTCCTAAATCTCTTCTTGATATATCTAAATTCTGCCCATCCTTCAAAATCCAATTCAATTAAATCAATCCAGCAAATGCTTTCTGGGCTCCTACTGTATGCCTGTCCTGAACTGAGCTGAGAGATTCAGAAATAAATGAAATAGGTGGAGGTTCTGTCCTTAAATGAGCTCCAAACTATTGCTCATTTGATGATGGAGGAAGGAATATGGAGGGAATAGGCAGGAAGATGGAGGGAATAGGCAGCAAGTTATTTTGCTTTATCGTGGTCAGAGCCCTAATAAAGGTGTGATGGAAAGACATCAGAGACTGCCTATGGGGTGAGCAGATCATGGGGATAGGGAGAGATAAGGAGAAAGTTAAGCAGAGTTCCATGTAAGAGGTGAGTATAGTTAAAATACCTGGTTGCTAGAACAGAGGATGACCAGATTATGAAAGATGTTGAATACTGCACTAAGGAGTTTGCCCTAGATCCTAAAGGCCATGTGTATGTGCTTGCTAAGTCACTTCAGTTATGTCCAACTCTTTGTGACCCTATAGACTGACTCCCTATTCTCTGTCCATGGGATTCTCCAGGCAAGAATACTGGAGTGGGTTGCCATGCCCTCCTCCAGGAGATCTTCCAGACCCAGGGATTGAACTTGCATCTCTTATGTCTCCTGTGTTGGTAGGCAGGTTCTTTACTACTAGCACCACCTGGGAAGCCCCCAAAGCAATGAGGATTTACTAATTTGCTGCAGGAGCCAGATATGATCAGCTCTGTGTCATTAAAAGAGCCAATGTGAATGTAAAGGGGACTGATGGAGAGGTAGTGGGGTAGTGAAGGAGATCTCCTACAGGGAGCATTCCTTGACAACTACATCCCACATTCACTTCCACTGTTCTGGTCTGCACTACCCCATGCTCCTGGAACAACCCTGAAAACAAATTCTCAGACAGCTTGGACTATCTGGTATGCATTTGTACAAAGGGGATTGGAGCGGTGATCATGGCTAAGGCCTTAAAGATGGTGGTGGTGTTTCAGGCACAGGTCTCCCTGGGGTATGTCTAGGTACCAGGCAAACCAACTGGGAGGTCAGGAGACACCGGAAAGCTTCAACAGCAGCAGCAGCTATTTGGACAATGGAAAAATGCCACTTCAGCAAACACTGAGTGCCTCCTGAGTAAGGGTGAGACTAGATGTTTAGATGCTTGTTCAACTTCTTTCTATGTAAAATGGCTTTCATCAAATTTAGCTCACCAGATTATTAAGAATATCAACCAAGAGAATGCATATGAAATCCCTGGGACATAGTAAGAACTTATCTTTTTCTTCCACTTTTCTGCATATAAATCAAGTAGGAGTCAGTCTTTCAAACTGACAGTGGAGGAAACAGATTCAGAGAGGATCAGTGACTGCTGAGGTCAGACAATTCAGAAAAGGCTCAATCAGGACAAGTTCCCGCTGTAGCTGACATATCTAGCTGTAGTTAACGTGGTATATTAAGTACCTTCCACATACCTGGCATGTATGTTATCTAATTCTTACAACAACCCTATAATGTGGATATTCTAAAACCATTTTAGAGATGAGGAAGCTGAGACTCCAGACTGTATGATGGGGAATCACCCAAATCACCAGATAATTAAAGGCCAATTAGAGTGCCTCAAGTTTCAGGCATTAGAGGTAGTCTAGAGGCAGGGAGAACGGACCCAGCCCCAGGGAATAGTACTTAGAGCCAAAGGAACAGACAAGGGGTTAAGACAGGAAGCAAGGGCCAGGAGCAGGCATGTGTGGGTTGGAGCTAGACAAAGAGGGTGACAGGAAGCCCCAAGGAAGAAAACCTAAATTGTTTTCAAAACTAAATAGGAGTGGTTCTTTCAGTAAAGTTTTACTAATTGCTCACTTTCCCTGGGACCTTAAAGGACAGGGTTGGGGAGAATTCAAGTCAAGAAAAGTAGTTTTTAATAAGACACCTTCCTTGTAGATTTGAAGCCCCCAGGAGTGAGCAGGATCCCTTGGGTCCCCCACCATTGCTCAGCTCAGGGCCTGCCACAGAGAGGGCCTAGGCTGAGTAAATGAACAAGAGTGAATGCACGCAAAAGGGCTCTGGCAAGTTAATCAAACCTGGGCCTCTGTTTCCCCTTCTACAAAGTGAAGATGATAGCTACCTTGTGGGATTAACAGTATATAGTGATTAAGGGAATGCCCTTAGGTGCTAGACCGAATCCTGGTCCTGACACTTGCTAGCTGTGTGATTAGGTAACTTGGCTTCTCTGTTTTCCATTAGTGAAATGGAGATATTAATAGTATCTACCACATAGGGCTTTTATGAGGATTAAATGGGATAACATAAAATGTAGAAGAGTGCCTGGGACACAGGAGGTGCACAAAATGTGTGGATTTAAATGGGAACAAACTATGAAATGAGGTTTGTGACATTGTACAGGAGACAGGGATCAAGAGCATCCCCATGGAAAAGAAATGCAAAAAAGCAAAATGGCTGTCTGGGGAGGCCTTACAAATAGCTGTGAAAAGAAGAGAGGTGAAAAGCAAAGGAGAAAAGGAAAGATATAAGCATCTGAATGCAGAGTTCCAAAGAATAGCAAGAAGAGATAAGAAAACCTTCCTCAGCGATCAGTGCAAAGAAATAGAGGAAAACAACAGAATGAGAAAGACTAGAGATCTCTTCAAGAAAATTAGAGATACCAAGGGAACATTTCATGCAAAGATGGGCTCGATAAAGGACAGAAATGGTCTGGACCTAACAGAAGCAGAAGATATTAAGAAGAGGTGGCAAGAATACACAGAAGAACTGTACAAAAAAGATCTTCACTACCCAGATAATCATGATGATGTGATCACTAATCTAGAGCCAGACATCTTGGAATGTGAAGTCAAGTGGGCCTTAGAAAGCATCATTACGAACAAAGCTAGTGGAGGTGATGGAATTCCAGTTGAGCTGTTTGAAATCCTGAAAGATGATGCTGTGAAAGTGCTGCACTCAATATGCCAGCAAATTTGGAAAACTTAGCAGTGGCCACAGGACTGGAAAAGGTCAGTTTTCATTCCAATCCCAAAGAAAGGCAATGCCAAAGAATGCTCAAACTACTGCACAATTGCACTCATCTCACATGCTAGTAAAGTAATCCTCAAAATTCTCCAAGCCAGGCTTCAGCAATACGTGAACCGTGAACTCCCTGATGTTCAAGCTGGCTTTAGAAAAGGCAGAGGAACCAGAGATCAAATTGCCAACATCTGCTGGATCATGGAAAAAGCAAGAGAGTTCCAGAAAAACATCTACTTCTGCTTTATTGACTATGCCAAAGCCTTTGACTGTGTGGATCACAATAAACTGTGGAAAATTCTGAAAGAGATGGGAATACCAGACCACCTAACCTGCCTCTTGAGAAATCTGTATGCAGGTCAGGAAGCAACAGTTAGGACTGGACATGGAACAACAGACTGGTTCCAAATAGGAAAAGGAGTGCGTCAAGGCTGTATATTGTCACCCTGCTTATTTAACTTATATGCAGAGTACATCATGAGAAACGCTGGACTGGAAGAAACACAAGCTGGAATCAAGATTGCCGGGAGAAATATCAATAACCTCAGATATGCA